>JAUDYJ010000003.1:186080090-186552590 GCA_030761175.1 Masticophis lateralis
CAATAACTTCACTACATGAGTTGTGGTGGCGCAGTGGTTAGAGTGCAGTACTGCAGGCTACTTCTGCTGCCTGCCAGCTGCCTGCAATTTGACAGTTCAAATCTTATTGACTCAGGGTTGACTCAGCCTTCCGTTGTTCTGAGGTGAGTTTAAAATGAGAACCCAAATTGTGGGGGCTATATGCTGATTCAGGAAACCGCTTAGTGAGAGCTGTAAAGCACTGTAAAACAGTATACAAGTCTAAGTGCTATTGCAATTATTCTGTAGGCGGAATCCATTTTCTGTCTTTAGATCATATATAAATTAATCCAGTTTTAGTGCAGGCTCTATGGATAAATGCAACATCTTGAAAATAGATCAATAATTTGGGACTTCCGGTTTGGCGTCACAGGAGTGCCGTCAGGGAAATGGTGGGGCTCTGATGAGCACCGCCAAAATCCCGACTGGCTAACCACCGCTGACAGGTCTGTGGACCTACCTTGTCCTGAAAGAACAGGGGAAAAGAGAGGGACCCCTTGGGTGGCTGAGAGGAACGGGCAAGTTCCTCAGAGGCCAGAGGCAATCCTCTAAGTCAGCAGCGGGGGACGGCAGCCTTGGTGGCTGCCTCGAGACTGCAACAAATTGGGACAAGCAAATTGCAGGAGGAAGGAAGAAAGGATGAAGTGCTTTGGAACTGGGTGAATGACACCAGCCCAGGCAAGAAACAACACATTAATGATGATATTTATAAATAAGACCCCCAGCCTTACTTAGTGGCTGAAGATCTAAGGGGCTTGAAGATTTTGGAAAAAAAAAGGAAAGAAGTTTTAATCCCTTTAAGAACTTTATTTCACCACTGATTGATTGGAGGGAACTGCTGTGACTAAGTGAAAGCGTTGATTGCAGAAACTTGTTTTTTCCTGAAAAGAACCTATTTGACATATTGTTACATATTGTGGATTACTTTGAAAAGAACTATAGTTTTTTTTTTTTGAACTTTGGAGATTCCTATTCTGTCGTTTGATGGCTTTACAAAGAGAGAAGAAATACAATGTCTAATAAACTTTTAACTAACTAGCACAGCAACAAAAGGCTTGGTGCACGACCAGAAGTGGAGAAGCTGATGTTTTACTGGAAACAGACTTTATAATAGAATTAAAAAGGATATGCAGAGTTTTAAGCATGGAAGTATTGACTTTGAATTGAAATGCATATGGACAGATAAGGAAAAGAAGCAGCAAAATAGATAAATTGGATAGCAATGTCTGAATGTTTAATTGTTTAAATGGTTCAAAATTTAAATGAGCTTTAAATAAAAACAAGAAGTTTTTATGATAAACAAAGATAGAAATATTATAAAAATAGAAATGGGAAGCTAAGGTGACTAAAAGTAATAAGTTCATAAAAGCATAACTTGTTGTAACATGCTTTAGTTTTAATTTGATAAAGTGGTGGATGATAATTATGATTAATTGTTAATGTTTTTAGATGATTTATTAAGGTACATAGCTGGAAGTTATAATTGTGATTGCATTTAATATATGTTGGGAATGATTAATATTAAGAAATAAATGGGGATACAACCTGGAAGAGTATAGTTTGAAACAGTTGATTAATAGATAACATATGGAAAAATAATTTTTTAATAAGTTAGTAGAATAGAAGTTGGAGTTAATGGAGGAGAATATGCTGAGAAATCAGCCAAATAATAGGTGGAGTTAAGGAGGAGAATGCTATTAATCAGCCAAATAATAGGTGGAGTTAAGGAGGAGAATGCTGTTAATCAGCCAAAACAAAACATGCTGGAAATTAGCCGAAATAATGGAAAATGCTGGTAATGAGCCAAATAAAAGGGGAGTTAATGTGGAGAATACACTGAAAATTCAGCCAAAATATGCTATGCTGGAAATTAGCCAAATAAATAAGTGGAGTATTGGAGAAGAATGAGGAGAATATACTGAAGAATAATTATTAATAAGGGGTGGAAAAGAAAATGTTGGATGATAATTAAAATGAAATGGTAAATTTTGAGATCTCTGTGTAAAAGTTTAAGAACATGATAGGATAGTTTAGAAAATGAGAAAAATAGAAATAAATTTTGATTTATAATAAATTGAAATAAAAATTGAGTTGTATACATTTTGAAATTAAGATTTGTGGTGATAAAATTGTAAGGTGAATATATAGATTAATAGAACAGATTGTCTTTGTGTTTAATGTTGATGTTAAAAGGAGCAAAACTTTAGTTAAAGTGGTATTGAATTTTGATCTATAATTGAATTTGTAATTGAATATAAAAAAGAGCTTTGCTTTAGTAGGAGATTAGGATGTATTTTTTTTTAATTTGATTTATATGCCGCCCTTCTCCGGAGACTCAGGGCGGCTTACAATGCATTAAGCAATAGCCTTCATACTTTTGTATATTTATATTTATACAAAGTCAGCTTATTGCCCCAACAAACTGGGTCCTCAATTTACCCACCTTAGAAAGGATGGAAGGCTGAGTCGACCTTGAGCCTGGCTAGGATTGAACTCAGAGAAATTACAGGCAGCTGGTGTTAATTGCTGCCTTTAGTAGGAGGCATTAGCCCTCTACGCTACACAGGCTCCTGTATGATGAGATAATAGAAAGATTTATTAAGACTTTGGAATTTATGTTAAAATTGTTTGTTCTCATTTGTTAAATTAGTGTACCCATTTGTGACCGGACCAAGACTTCGTTCTTGAAAAAAAATTCTTTTTTATATTTATGTTGGAAAAAATTTTTTACAAAAAAACCCCCAAACAAACCAGATCAATAATTTGGCCTTGCAAGACTACAACTAGTAAGATTAATTATTGTCACTTGCTATTCATTGTGACATTTTAGATCATCTCCTGCCCCTCACCCCCAACTGCACTTAACATATACATGCACACAACTCCACTATTTTAAAACTTAGAAAAGTTACTACAACCAATAAGGAAGAGCTACAGATAATGTGGGTCAGTTAAGCACCGGCTCTGCACATTAATTCTCAGTATCTCTTATTTATCGGATGGAAAGTGTTTCTTAATCATGCAACAAATGAAGTGATATTATTTTGACATTTTGCCAGATGGCAATATTTCTCCTTTTGATTGTTGCTATGTTGCATGGAGTTTGGTTCAGGAGAAACTGAGAGGAAGGGTAGATCAAATAGGCTGAAACACTTAAAATCTGCATATGCTTGCCTGTTATCCATACATTTTCCCCCTCTGGCTGTCAGACAGGAAAGTGTGTATGGGAGCATGACAGAGTTGTGTTAAATGTCACTCATCTCTAGAGCATGCAACAATAAAGTAGTTTTAAGTTAGAAGATTTGGAGGGGGGGGGGAGAATGATTTTCATGTAGTTTTAAATAATTCATACACATTCACCTATTTTCCTATTCTCTGCATTTCAAGCAAGATCCAAACTGCTCTTGCAAGCACATTTTTTTGTTGCAACAGGAAAGAAATAATCATTAAACTTAGTGCTGCAAATTAGAGTTATAACCAAATTCCGATTGAATTAGAATTTGTGTTGAAATTTGAGATTTGCATCACTTTGCTATTAGTGTTAATTTTATGATTATCATAGAAGTAGCTTATTTTGGATAAATATTATGCAACTTGAATTCTACAGAATGACCATTCTATCAGATGTCAATAAGCAAAAAAGCAGTACTAAGAAAGTCCTTCTGCAGTATAAAGCTACAAAACCAATGACACAGTATTTAAGAAATAAGTTTATATATATCATTTAAAAAAAATAAAATATGCAAATCAATCAACTTTATTATGGTAAAAAAAGAAATTGATCGGTTTTGTATGCCATTTCTTCAAATATTCTAGCTAATTCCATTAATTAATTATAATTAATTAATGATCCATCTGAGAGAATTGTTGTGAGATTGTAAAAATGGAATTTTAAATATTTGATCTTCCAGCAGGGACACAATCAAGTTGTTTTTATTATTCTACCATTAGTTTTAACAGTGCTTGTTGGGTATTGACACTGAAGGGAAATTAAGAAGAAAATACTGGATTAGACTGCTGTGACTACCATTAAATAAACTATGGTTAGCTAGATTCTCAGAACTCTTATTAAACTCTAAACTGTCGTGTACAATTAACTAGGTTTGTACAACATGCTCAGCCACAAACAAATCACTTTATAGTTTAGCATTTTCTAAATGAATCTAGGTTCAGTTTGAAATAAAAATGTAGCAAAATAACAGTAAAACCCAACCGAGAAAGCAGACATGCATTTAGGAGGTGAACAAAACAGTCCATATTCCCAGCAGAGGGCTGCTATCGCTCAGCAGAATGCTTTGTACTGAAGTACTGTACCTACAGTGAAAGGCAACCTTGCTTTCAATCCAACTATTAGTTTGGTGGCAGAATTTATTGTAGAGTTTTCTGCTGCAGCTTAGTGTAATTGCAAATATGTGAAATCCACAAAGGCAATCAAACTTTGATTTACTTTTCTTGGATGAGAGTCAATAGACAATTTCTAACCATCTCAGAAATTGAAACTGTACTATGCAGAAAATATAGATAGATTTTATTTAAATAAAGATTTAAATATAGACAATACGTATAGATTTTATTATTATTTTTTAAAAATATTCCTAAGGGTAACAAAGATATCTTAATGTTGATAAGAAGAAAAGAAGAAAAATGACTTCTGAATTTCTGGTTGGTTGATTGGTTGGTTACTTACTTACTTACTTACTTACTTACTTACTTACTTACTTACTTACTTACTTACTTACTTACTTACTTTATTCATCCATCCATCCATCCATCCATCCATCCATCCATCCATCCATCCATCCATCCATCCACCTATCTACCTACCTATCTTATTCATATGGCTGTTCATCTATAGAAACAAAAAAGAAAAAGAAAAAAATATTAAAAGCAAAAAAAGAAACCCAACTGAGATTTCTACAAAAATCTCAGTTCCCACTAATCATATAGACTTATGGCAGAGTTTTGGTAACAATAACCCAAGACCCAATGCCTGAGGGAAGAGCCAAGTCTTCATGGCTTTCTGAAAGGCCAGTAGAGCTGGGACTATTTACCTCTCTTCAGGGAAGATGTCTACATTAAAAATGATCTGTAGGTTTCCAAGTGGCCATTTCAGGACATGTTTCATTGATGAAAAGTAATGTTATTCACACTACAATTGTTTTACACAGTATAAAAAACCCCACTGTTCATCATTTTTTAATGTAAAAAGGATACTGCGCCCCTGGTACAGTGGTTAGAATGCAGCATTTCAGACTGACTCTACCCACGGTCTCAAGTTCAATACTGACTGATTTAAGATTGATTCATCCTTCCATCCTTCCAAGGTAGGTAAAATATTGCCTGATTTGGGGGGCAATATGCAATATGCTGAATTAAATTGGCAAAATGCTAAATTGTAAACTGCTCAGAGCGTGCTGTAAAGCACTACAGAGTACTATATAAGTCTAACTGCTATTGCTATTTTAAAATATTTGTTTAAAATCTTGTTATAAAGATTTTATTTTGATGCATTAAGATTTTTCAGGCATTTTTAATTTCATGTTGATTGTTATATCTGCATGTATTTTTGTTGAAGTTAGATGAGCTTAAACTTTTTAAACATCAATGAAATCAAGTGGATCTGATAAAATGATGCTAAGATAACTCTTGTGGATTATCAAAAGTTAATATTCTTGAATTTCTATGAAAACTCTTCCACAAAACTTTCTGGGAACATACTTTTAATTCAGGAGTCCTTGGTTCTTCTGCTATATCTGTTTATTTTCTCATTCCCTTATCTTCATGGGGTACCATTGAGAGTGAGGAGATATACATTCATATAGAAGTACCCTCATGGAAAGGGAACAACAGATTTGGATATCTGTGTATTGAAATACTTATGAACTAACAGCCTTACGTGCTGTTAGTTCACACCATCTTTTGGTCAGAAAATACCTATTAACTCACCCTGAGTACAATGGTGAGCAGAAATATTTCCTGTTGTCTCAGTTACTTTAGTAGAAAACATTTAATTCAGGGTTGAATTTTAAATGTCTGAAAACCTGATTTATTAAAATACATATTATGCCTTTATGAATCTTTAATAAGAGGTTAGTGAAGTTTGCATAGTAGACTTATCAAGCTTACATTTTGAGCTGTTTGATGAACTCATCCATAGGTTTCATGTGGAGTGTGAAGTCGATTTGGATAGAAGAATCCTTTTGATATAAAAACAAATGATGGATGGATTATTAATTGCCTTTGGTACAGAAAGCTGAGTCTGATTCATGTGTCTTTTAATTCAGCACCACTTAAATGTAAAGGAAAAAATACATGTATTTCATTCAATAGCCAGGCATCCTGTGGGAATATAGTAGGCCTCTGGGTCTGTTTGAATGCTAGGATACGTACTTCTTTCATTAGTGGTAATGAATACAGGTCCATGGAGGACAGTTTTACATTTCTTTGGGGAATATTTTTTCTTTACATTTTGGAAGCTTTTCAGTATGGGAATAAAATGAGTTTGGAACTTAGCTACATAGTTTTGAAATAACCTGCCTGTGGTTTGGAAAATGTTTACTTGCTTTTTAAAAATATGGTGCCTTGAAAACAGAGTTGGAATGTTGTTTGACAGAATAATTCACTGAAAGGTTATTCAACATTACTCAGCAAATTGGTTCCTTTCAACAATTTAAAGAAATACAGCAAAGAGTATTTTATCTACAATGTAAGCTATTTTCTATCCAATTCCTGCTGTACAGTTTGGCCCCAGAGCAACAAACACATTGTCCTTTTTTGGAAAATGCAGATAATTTGAATACATACCTCTTCCAAAGGAGACAAAACTTTTCCATCCATGCGGTATCATTGGGTTTATTGAAAAGCTATTTGTTTTGGCATGAATGAATATTGAAAAGAAGAAAACTACACATTGTTACTTTTCACAAAGTGGAAGATGATTGTCAACCATGGATGCCTAGTCTACTTCTGTACGTATTATACAAAGATTAGAAGTATGATTTTTATAGAGTTGTAAATTGAAGCAGAAGGTTGTTCTTTAGCTTATGGAAAATTTGGTTGTACTGGTTGGTCTCTATTTCCTTTCTACATTAAAGTACTTAAACGGAGACTGCAAAAGTTTGAATTAACATGTTCATTATCATATAATAGTAAGGATGTAACCACTGTATCCCAGGTAGGATTACTAAATTGGACTTGAAGTATTGCTCTTTTCCTTTAGACCTATGGATGAATCAGGAAATGAATCAGCTTTGGCTTCCTCTAGTTAAATAGCCCCTTGACAATTCTTTTGTTTACCTTTTTCATTAACCTCCTTTTGCACAGATAGATGTTGAAATAGAATGGTAATAGGAAGCAGTTGTGGAAACGTGAACTAACCTGCTTTTGTTGTAGTATACAATAGACATTTCCCATGATCCAAGGTTGCCTGAATGTAATGTCTAGGATCTGATTGGGTAGCCAAGACCACCAAGATTCCAGTTTCATTTCTTTTTATTTAGAAATAAAGTTTGGACATAAGGTAGACCTTATCAAAACAATCATTTTACATTGCAGGATGCAAGACTGACTTACTAAACTATTTTGCATTCTTTTATGAGTGATTCCTTTGCATACTACTTTTGTTAGCCAAGTATAGTATAATATATTGTAGTTTTATGCCCTTTGCACATTTTCATTCTCAGGATGCGTATTTGTTCTCAAAAGCATTTTAACAGAATAACAGAGTAACAGAGTTGGAAGGGACTACTGAGACCTTCTAGTCCATGGGTGTCAAACTTGATCATATCATGTGATGTATTGTGGTGTATCGTGATGTTTTTTGCCTTTGCGGAGCCAGAGTGGGTGGGGCTGGGCCGGCCATTATGAATTGCCATGGAGGAGAGAAGCATGCTTTCTGAACAGGGGGACAGATCTACCATCATTTTACACTAGGAAATGGGACAGATTATGAAAAAAGGATTAATCTCACCATGACTCATGTCAGCTGACTGCTAGCTGCAGTTCAGCAATTCAAACTGAGCTGCAACGTCAGGTCTGCTGTAACTAAAGCCCCCCTCATTCACAATCTAATTCAAGAGGGAGGTGTGGACCTGACGGGGATTACGGAAACCTGGTTGGGCCAGGAGGGGGGGGGTTCCCCTTGTCAAGATGTGCCCACCAGGTTTCCATGCATTTCATCAGCTGAGGGCCCAGGGGAGGGGTAGCAGTGATTATTAAGGAAGGTCTAGACCCGAGGGAGGCCACTGTTCCTCAGCTAGCTGACTGTGAGTCCCTCTTTGTGAAGTGGGGCCATGGGGTGCAGATGGGTCTGCTGATCATGTACTTGGCTCCCTGCCACGTGGCAAGCAGCCCTGCCTGAGCTGCTTGACGTAATAGCTGGGGTGGCGGTTGAGACCCCCAGACTTATGGTTATGGGGGATTTCAACCTGCCATCTATCAGTGAAATGTCTGATCTGTCCATGACAAGGGATTGATGATGACTAACTCCCCTAAATCATGGCGGTTGAGACCCCCAGACTTATAGTTATGGGGGATTTCATGGGATTTCATAGTTATGGGGGATTTCAACCTGCCATCTATCGGCGAAACGTCTGATCTGTCCATGACAAGGGATTGATGACTAACTCCCCTAAATCAAGATCATTCAGCTCCTGACCAGAGGTAAAAACCAAGTCCAGCGTGTGTCCCCCGATGTGGGTAGGGTCATGAACTAACTGGGTCAGGTCTATGGCCGTCATGGAAGCCCTGTTCATGGCTGCAAGGGTCAGTCCTCTCCCCCTTCCTGTTCAACATTTATGTGAAGCCGCTGGGCAAGATCATCCATGGTTTTGGGGTGAAATATCAACTGTATGCTGATGACACGCAGTTGTACATTTCTACCCCGGACCACCCCAATGATGCCCTTGACATGATGTCCCATTGCCTGGAAGCCATATGGATCTGGATGGGGAGGAACAGGCTCAGACTCAACCCTTCCAAGACAGAGTGGCTGTGGCTTCCGGTGCCCCGATATAGCCAACTGGTACCATCGTTGGCTATTGGGGATGAGATCTTGCCTCCCTCAGAGAGGGCTCGCAACTTGGGCGTCGTCCTGGATGCACAGCTGTCTTTAGATGCTCATATGACGGCTGTGGCCAGGGGGGCTTTTTATCAGGTTCTCCTGATTTCCCAGTTGCGTCCCTTTCTGGATCAGGATGCCTTATGCACAGTCACTCACACCCTTGTCACTTCCCGTCTCGACTACTGTAACACTCTCTACATGGGGCTCCCCTTGAGGAGCACCCGTAGGCTCCAACTGGTCCAGAATGCAACCGCGTGAGTGGTTATGGGAGCTACTTGTCACTCCAGGGTAACTCTCCTCTTGCGCGAGCTGCACTGGCTCCCAGTGGTCTTCCTGGTGCGTTTCAAGGTGCTAGTCACCATCTTCAAAGTGCTCCATGGCTTAGGACCGGGATATCTACAGGACCGCCTTCTGCCACTGAATATCTCCCACCACTCTCACAGAGAGGGCCTCCTCAGGGTGCCGTCAGCCAGACAGTGTCGGCGGGCAGTCCCCAGGGGGAGAGCCTTCTCTGTGGGAGCTCCTGCCTTATGGAATGAGCTGCCCCCGGATATAAGAAAGATTCCTGACCTCCGTGCCTTCCGTCGAGCTCTGAAGACTCTGTTGTTCCACCAAGCCGGCCTGACCGAATAGATTAATTTTAAATGGGTTTTAAATTGGTTTTAAAGGGGTTTTAGTAAGGGGTTTTAAATTATGGCCAAATAGCTTTAACTTATTTTAGTACTTTTAATTTTTGTGTCTGACTGTTTTAATATGGCTGTGAACCGCCCTGAGAAGGGCGGTATAGAAATGCAATAAACTAAACTAAACTAAACTAAACTAAACTAAACTAAACTAAACTAAACTAAACTAAACTAAACTAAACTAAATTTTGGACTTGGAGGCAGAGAATAGATGGGGGTGGGGCCAGTCAGAGGTGGTATTTACCAGTTCTCCGAACTACTCAAAATTTCCACTACTGGTTCTTCAGAACTGGGCAGAACCTGCTGAATACTACCTCTGCTAACAATCCAGCCATAGTTACAACAGGTCTTTTTTTATTATTATCATTTGGATCATTTAGGTACTTAATTATTTTCTTGGCAAGAATTAAGAGGTGGAGGTTTCTGAAGTTTTAAAAACTGCAGGCAGGTGGTCTTTTGCATCCAACAACATCCAATCCAAATGGGAGGAGATTTTAGGTACTCTTTGACACCTTACTTCTTTGGTGATCATGGAGAAGGAAAGAAGAATAGAAAAAAGGAAGCAGGGAGAAAATAGCATCCTTACCTTGGCTTCACCAGGAGGAACATGAGCATATGCAATTATAAGATAGCTGGCAGATGACAGAGTTAGTTAATGTAACAAGCCCTGTAAAGCATTTAGCCACATTCCAGTGTTTAATCAGCTGTGTAAAGTGCAATATCTATCTTTCAATTTTATGCCATTAAAGGAGACAAGATTTTGATTAGGTACTTAATCTGGCCAAGAGGAAAACAGGCCCACAGCAAGCCCACAATAGGCTGCAAAAAGGGGGCATTGGACAAAGAATTCGATAAACGAGAGAGACAGAAATTTAACATAAAAGAGAATTAGTGCAGCTCCTTTCAATTTAGTGCACAGGTTTTTTATGGACTAATCAATTAGAGGCTGTAGCTGTGCTGCTGGGAAGTGGTGCCGTGTTAGTGGCTTTGCCATATTAATTCTCTTCATTATGCTGAGGTCAGATGGAGTGCTTTGGGGGAAAGCCACCATCATTGAGCAGGTCACATCCCGGGCATTTTGTCGGTGCATTTGGGACAAAGAAAGGAAGCTGGACATTGATGTGAAGGATTCAAGAAGCATACACCACATGTTATTGTAATTTCCTAGTCTAAGAGGGGCTGCCTTAGAAATGCACCAATAGTAAAAACATAGCAAGCTTATGGAAGTGGCTTTGGCATAGGGTGCTTGGTCTGTTCCTTTTTAAATTAGGGCTAGCTCAGATAGCTGAACTTCTAAATGCAGAGCATTGCATGTGATAAAAAACAGACCAGTGCAAATTGCTTAATTTGTATTAGTCACAAGCAGTGATACATTTCTAAAAAAAGGTGCTAGGGTTAACGCTTGCCTTGCAGCAAGACATTCTTCTTTGGAAATACTGATTCCTCTCACAGATGGCAAAGGATGGATGCCTTGATGAAAGAAGGCAGACAATCTCTTTACGATCAAAGGTATTTAATCTTTTTAAAAAATTACAGCACCCAGAGATTAGATAATCTCAGCATTGAAAATTATATTTGGGATACTATTTCTGATACATTGGCAGAGTGGCAACCCAGTTGAATAGGACTCCATATATTAGGTTCAGTTACTGCTTAGGATGTCTAAAAGCTGTCTCTGATTTTATTTATCTGTAGTTTAAATGAAGTAAATCTTTCTTCATGGGACACAGTAAGAGAATGAGGGATAGAATGAGAGCATCTCTGCTGTGAAATAAGAGAATCCCATTGCCTGACAGATATGGACAAATTTAGCGTCTAGATTAGGTTCAAGTGGCCCTTAGAAATTAAAAAGCTTCTGTTCAAGGATGAAATTCTTCTAAGAATGAGATGTCTGTTCTCTGTAGCTAGTTGTTCCCAAAAGAGAATATGGATAAAAGGGTCCTATCACAGAGAAAATAGTGCTCTCTTCTAATTTTGGCATTGGTCATCTACTTTCAGCTTTAGTAAAATCAAAAGGCCAGCCCTTGATATAAATTCTCATCACCCTTTTCAATGGTTACTCATTTAGGAAACCAGATAAATACTGCCTAAGGGGATTATTATTATTTTTCTTTACCCAAAATCTCCTGGCAAATCAAGTAATTATCTCCCTTATTTTGTAATCTCCTGAATCTCAGTGGTATACTTTTTGCTATACGCTGTGGATTCTCAGTGAGGCGCATTGAGGCAAAAGTGCTACATCTCAAATCAAGCTCAGGTGCTAGAAGTCCATCAGACTTGACAGCTATTTATAACTCTAGGATAGCAACCTGATATTTTGTTATGGACAGCACATAAATTTGAACAGCTACCTTGAGCTGTTGACGCACATCAGTCTAACAAGACCTTTTGCTGTCTTGGATTTCCAGCATTTCCAAACTCTTGTGATCGAAGGATGCTGAAGGGTATGGAGAGGTCTCAGTGGCAATCTCTTTACAGGTCCAGGGAAGCTTGAAATGTGACATCCTGGATTGCCTACTCTATCTTTTCTTGAGAAACACATAGATCTCACTTTGATTATTTATTTATTTATTTATTTATTTATTTATTTATTTATTTATTTATTTATTTATTTATTTCAATTTATATACCGCCCTTCTCCCCGGGAGGGGGACTCAGGGCGGTGAACAACCAAATTAAAACACATATAATACAAATATTAAAAGGATTTAAAATTAAATTAAATCGATTGGCATTCCAAAATAAAAATCTCAAACCCCATTAAAATACCCAATTTAAAACCCCAGGGATTAATAGTACCAAAAATTTTTAAAACCCCATTAAAATCAATCAAGCAAGGCCGGCTTGTTGGAATAAATAAGTCTTAAGAGCCTTTCGGAAAGCACAGAGGTCCGGGATCAAACGAATTTCAGGAGGCAGCTCGTTCCATAGGGTGGGTGCCCCCACAGAGAAGGCTCTCCCCCTGGGGGCCACCAGCCGACATTGCTTGGCTGATGGCACCCTGAGAAGGCCCTCTCTTTGTGAGCGTACTGGCCGGTGGGAGGTTATCGGTAGCAGCAGGCGGTCCCGCAAATACCCCGGTCCCATGCCATGGAGCGCTTTAAAGGTCAAAACTAACACCTTGAAGCGCACCCGGAAGACCACCGGAAGCCAGTGCAGCTCGCGCAGGAGAGGTGTCATGTGGGAGCGCCCTGTCGCTCCCATAATCCCCCGCACGGCCGCATTCTGGACCAGTTGGAGCCAGTTGGAGCCTCCGGATTAGTGCTATATACCGTTTACTTAGAAAAAAGGGAAACTTGGCATTTTGATAAATGTATTTAGTTAGTCAAACAAGAAGAAAAATTAATTTATTTACCATGTTTCCCTGAAAATAAGTCCTCCCCGAAAATAAACTCTTCCCTGAAAATAAGCCCTCCCCAAAAATATTTCATGCGCAGCCAGTCCCCCACCATTTCCTCTGGTTAGGGTTAGGGAGACAGAGCTGGAAATCAGATAAGACAACAAGAGGAGCCCCATCTTGCTCCACGCACCCCCAAATAATAAGACATTCCTGAAAATAAGGCCAAGCGCTTATTTCAGGGTTCAAAAAAATATAAGACAGGGTCTTATTTTCAGGTAAATGGCTGAAGTTGTAGAAAAATGTAAAGGTAAATCCATTAGAGGAATTACAACTTTGATTTAAGTGAACATGGATATGATTAAATTTCTAATCACAAAATTTTATAATACAAGAATTGAAAACAAGCTTGGAGATCATCTAAGATAATTTCCACTGCAGGAATATGCTTATTTATTTGTTCATTTTGGCTTGCCACCTACTTATTATGTGACTCTGGGCAGCAATTATCTAATTAAGAAGAGCAGCAGCAAAATAATCAAAACAAAAATTAAAATACATTGCACCTGAGCCAGTTTATACATCCATAACAAATAGATCACTTAAATGTATATCATGACCTAAGTGAAAAACAATATCTTACAGAAGGCTGGTAGTGTCAAGGCTATGTGTTCCAGGTAGATGCAATGACAGAGAAGGCATATCTCTGAGGTCCCATCAAATGACATTATTTAATGAAGGGGACATGCCTGCCTTGTTGGATTTTGTGAAATGGGTAGAAATTACTGCATAAATTATTACTACTAGCTGGCTGCCATGAAGAGTTTTAGCTGACAATCAGAACGACTTTATCTATCAAATGCTTCAAATAGTCCTCATAATAACCTTGAACTTGTTCCTCAGGCCCCTCTCTCCTCAAGATGGACTTGGTCAGCTGAAATGGGGTTGCCAGTTGGCAATCTGTAGATGTGAGAAGAATGAAAGAATAGTTAATGTTTGCCATTCTTATACCCACGAGAAAATCCTTAATACATGCTTTTACCTACCCTGTTTTCCCTAAAATAAGGCATCCCCTGATAATAAGCCCAATCGGGCTTTTGAGTGCATGGCAATAAGGACAAGCGCTTATTTCAGGGTTCAAAAAATATAAAACAGGGTCTTATTTTTGGGGAAACACAGTATGTTTCATTCTGTGTTCCTTCCATTCCTTCCATTCAGTTTCATCTTCCTCCAGAATTACTGTGGCACCTTTTTCTCTAGTTGCTATCTGACAAGTAGGTTCCCAGGAATCCATTATCTAAAACTATTGCCACTCTCTCTTTTCAAACACTGATCAGGGCCCCAATTGTACCAACCAGTTACAACCTCACATTCACTCTAAAATTGAATAGGTGTATTGGGCACCTGGGCCAAAGGAATGGGTCTTACTGCCCATGGAGTAAGCAATCAAACAGTGATAATAAAAAGGCTGCAGCAGGAATTCACAAATATGGTATCCTTATAGTTGGTCATTCAGGCTCTATTAAACACTTCCAGTCAAGGAGTTGCTATTACTTCCTGAGGAAGTCTGTTGAATGATTATTTGTTTAGGATTTATTTTCTGATATTCACTCCAAATCTGTTTCTTTGTAATATAAACACTTTATTTCTTGTCCTGTTCTCTGAACAGTTCTGCCCCACAGCCTTTCAATTACTTGAAGAGAATGAATAAGCCTTTCCACAGTTTTCTATATTCTCCATGCATACTTAGCATCTACAATTATTAGTTATAAATTTTCCTTCCAGAGCCCTTATTATCTTGGTTGCTGCCGTTTTTAAAATTTTCTTCCTAAAACCTGGTGTCCACAACCGGCTGTGATAATTTTGGTGTGTCATATGCAAATCTGAAAATTGTATTTTCTAATCCCTCATCCAAGTTATTTATAAATATATTTGAAATACAGGACTGAATGGAATACTTGGATACTACACTTGTAGTATCCAAGTTTTCCAGCTTAATATGAAATTGGTTATGTATACTCATTGGCTATGATTGTGGAGTCAGCTATCTCCTAATGGTAGCTAGATATTTTTCTGTCTTCTTCATTTATATGGGTTATTTTATTTAATGCTTTGAGGTGGTCATGATCTTAAGGATATTTACTAAATTCCTCAAATTCCTCTTTAAAATATTGTATAATTATACTTCAAGTATCTCATCTTATTGTGAAGTTCCCAACTTGCATCACTCTCTTTGATATCAGGATTTCTGTCCAGGGAATCCTGTCTAGTACTTTTCTAAGCTTGTTAAAATAGTTCTCTTGAAAAAAAAAAAGTGAATTGTATGTTATGCTCCAGTTCCTATTTCTGTCATATCTTTAACCCCCAAAAGAGACTGTAATCAAGGACATTTTGATCAGGGTCTCCTTAAATCTGGACCTTGAGACAATTACAATTCAGTTTTCTCAAACCTGATGCCTGCAAACTATGAGACTATAATTCTCATTGTGAACACATCTGGAAGTTGGCCTTTTTAAAACAGGAACTACTTAGTGGAATTTAATAGCTTATTTTGGACCTTACCTTTATATATGCAATGGTTCTCCATCAGAAGGCATCTTTTCCTTTGCAGTCTTGTGTGTCTCCTAACACATGGAAAGGCCTGTCACCCAGAGATGAAGTGATGAAACGTATTAGTTTATGGTAAGCTGCCGAAAACTTGAACTCCCTGACTGTTCAATTCATGCAGAGTTATGACAGGTTATGCCTGCAGGCTACAAGTTAGGGAAATTATTTTCTGTTCAAACATTTCATTTCTCTGCTACTCTATAATTTTCTTTCTCCTCTCTCTCCCCTCCCAACAACTTCTGCAAAGAAAGCACAGTGATATAAAGCAGTTGGGCTTTTGATTATTTATTTCTTGTATCTATGCTCAAGACTGACAAACAAGCTTCTTTTTTTCCCCTTTTGCTAACCAAGTGCATCTTAGGTAACCAAAGTTGAAAAGGACCCCTCCCAAAGAGTCCCAAAGAGCAAGAGTAAAGGTCACCTATCTTCAATTCTCTTGGGCATCTCAGTATTTTGATACCTGGAGTACCCCTAAAACAACCACATGAATGGGAACCATACAGGGAGATTTCAATTAGTTTGCTAACACAATATTATGAAAACGAAGGAGGAGGAGTTTATAAGCAGGAGACAACATTTCTGAAAGTGAGAATGCTATGAGGGTCATAAGTCAATGCAATTTTATTTAACATAGATATTCCATTGGAGTGTAGGTTAGTTATACAAGGAGCTGTTCCATATTAATATATAATTCATAATGATATGAATTAGGGTTGGGCTATGAAACTGGCCAAAAATTATCCAATAGTAAAAGCCATTTTTGTTCCTTAAAGTTTCCTGAGCTTTATCTCCTTCAGTGGTATTGAACTGTTGCTACTTGTTGCGAGATTATGGGAACTGTAGTTTGGTACAATCTGTGTACCACAACAGATGAGAAAACTAGTCAAGTAATTATCTAGTCAATGAAAACAAAAATCACCTGTCCCAATGTCACAAATGCCACACAGTGTGCACTGCAGTTATATAGCCCTTCATGCTTTCGTCACGGGGATGCATGAAAAGATTTTGAAAAGGGTATTTTGTGCAAAGGGTGCAGAAAAATGGAGAGAAGATTAAAATCAACAATAAACCTAATACTTGAATGAAATTAAGCAAGTGGCTCAGAAAGTACTTCACTGTCTTCAGAGTGCCATTCTTCTTCAGGGCTTGATTCTGTCTCTGTTAACGAAGTTTTTCCTTTAGCCAAACAATCTGCTGGAACATTGACTATATTGGTAGCCAGTATATCAGCCTGTACAGCATCCATATTCAAGTACAAATTTGCAGCATCTTGCATGAATAGCTTGAACAATCTTTTTCCCATGGCCCTCCTAACGTAGTTCTCAATCACTATAAACATCTGTACAAAATACTCTAATGTGATGCTAGCTTGTCTTTGACTGTTGGTGTGGTCCTTGTTGCCCATGGCACACATAAGACCATGTACCACATTCAAGACGATCAGTTCCTCAGCCACTTCTCTAGACTCCTGGGCTTGACTGCTGCAGCTTGTTGAACACATGCTGGCAAGGATTCTATCAGGTGCAAAGAGCCTGCTTCTGTATCATCCTGAGTGTTTGCAGTGACAGCTCTGACCAACTGAATATCTAAGGAGCTTGAGGACCTCCTATGCCTCCTTGTAGCTCAGTATTTTTATTTCCAGGTAGCTCCATTTTTCTTGGGAAGTAAACCCATGATCTACTTCAGTTTATAAAAAGAATAATAAGACAAATTTACTGAAAATAAAAATTCTCTTTGGGGATTACTTAAGTGGAACCTCCATATTTTAGAACCATGTGTCACCAGGAGAATGAGTTGAGCAAACAGGAGAAGTACTTCGTTTTCCTTTTCTAATTGCAGTCTTTCTGCCGATTATTGCTGGCCTAAAAAGCTGCTTGCTTTCTTTTTCAGGGTTACTCTTATGCTTATGAACTGCCTGGAGCCACAGTTCAACAAAAAGCACAAAGTCTCCAGGGTCAGCTAAGTATTTACTACCCTCAACCCTAAAGAGAAATATTGGCATAAAGCGTTCCTGCAGGGTGTTAGATGTGAGCGGAGCTGAAGGAACACAGGAGAATACTTATTAAAAATAATAAAACTGCATGATAAGCTGTATAATCCTCTCAGCTGTATTTTTTTTTTTTTTTTTTATTTTTAATTTGATTTATATGCCGCCCTTCTCCGGAGACTCAGGGCGGCTTACAATGCGTTAAGCAATAGCCTTCATACTTTTGTATATATTTATACAAAGTCAGCTTATTGCCCCCACAAACTGGGTCCTCAATTTACCCACCTTAGAAAGGATGGAAGGCTGAGTCGACCTTGAGCCTGGCTAGGATTGAACTCAGAGAAATTACAGGCAGCTGGTGTTAATTGCTGCCTTTAGTAGGAGGCATTAGCCCTCTACGCTACACAGGCTACATAGTATGATACTCCATTAACATTATTAACAACCCTATCTATTTTTATTGAAAAGATGTTTCATGGATCAGAATTTGCCACTATTCCAGCCCATTTATTAAGCCTGGAATAGCCAGAATCACTTCAGACTGTATTTATTATTATTATTATTTGCAGGGTGAGTGCTGTGACTATTGGACTCATGGGGATTCAGAGAAATAAAGTGTCATCCTTCAGTCTACACATTTCCCCAGGGAGCAATGGTAAGAATGTTCTCTTTCTGTCTTTTCCTATTAGATTTCCCTCTAATTTCTATTAATGGGGTTCTGAGACCTGTTCTAGCACTTTGAAATTTATCTTTTCCATCCCAAATAGCAATATTTAAGAACCTGTTACAGAGAAGGGTCCCCCCCGCCCTCGCACTTCAAAGCTCTCTCTGTGTTTGCAGTGTAGAATGCCAATAGATACTCACTAGCTACAGTTGTACCAGTACTTTAAAATAATATTTTTTATGAACAACTAGATGTTTGTGATCCAATTATTTATTCTGCAATGGAATGGAAATATATTTTTATTTTACTCAAGCTAGTAAAGATGCAGCATTCCAGGAAGCCAGGTTAATAGACCCATTCAGGCATTATGAAATGTGGAGTATTTATAACATAAGTGCTCCAGTGATGCCTCTGCCCCCAACTGATGTCACTTGCATTGTATCACCTCCTGTGCACATTTGTGCGTTGAGTGTAAGTGTCTAGAAGAAACATTTCTTTCTTCTTTTCATTTCTTATGGTATGCATGTTGGCTTCTGTGTGAACAATTTTGCTTGTAGACATTAGCAATTCAAGTGTTTATAGGAGTCATCCCCATCTCAACCATGTTGGCAGGGACTTGAGTGTTCTGTTGAGATTTCTGAAAGCCTGAACAGGTTTATTCTTTCAAGCCAAAAAAATGTGGAGGGTCTAATGGACTCGTGTGATTATTTCTCCCTTCTCCAGATGTTGTCATATTTTCCTCAGAAATAAAGAAAGAGGAGGAATGGGAGCATCTAAACAACATGCTCTCTACATGGGGCTCCCCTTGGGGTGCGCCCGGAGGCTCCAACTGGTCCAGAATGCGGCCGCGCGGGTGATTTTGGGAGCGACAGGGCGCTCCCATGTGACACCTCTCCTGCGCGAGCTGCACTGGCTTCCGGTGGTCTTTCGGGTGCGCTTCAAGGTGTTAGTTTTGACCTTTAAAGTGCTCCATGGCATGGGACCGGGGTACTTGCGGGACCGCCTGCTGCTACCGATAATCTCCCACCGGCCAGTACGCTCACACAGAGAGGGCCTTCTCAGGGTGCCATCAGCCAAGCAATGTCGGCTGGTGGCCCCCAGGGGGAGAGCCTTCTCTGTGGGGGCACCCACCCTATGGAACGAGCTGCCTCCAGAAGTTCGTTTGATCCCAGACCTCCGCACTTTCCGAAAGGCCCTTAAGACCTATTTATTCCAACAAGCTGGCCTTGCTTGATTGTTTTTAATGGGGTTTGAACAAAATTTTTTAATTGATTTTTGGGGTTTTAAATTGGGTATTTTAATGGGGTTAGAATTTTATTTGGAACGCCAAATGAATTTAATTTAATTTTATAATTCTTTTAATGTTTGTATTATATGTGTTTTAAATCTGGTTGTTCACCGCCCTGAGTCCCCCTCCCGGGGAGAAGGGCAGTATATAAATTGAAATAATAAATAAATAAATAAATAAATAAATAATGCTAATCCAGGATTAGCATGAGTTCATTAACCATGAATCAAGCCACTGTGAGGATAATATTTCACCCCATGCCTCTGGATGATACATTATGTAGGGGAGACCACAAATACCTGAAAAGATAGTAATTTTCTCTTCCACCTCAGGAAGAAAATCAGTCATGTGTGCCATATCCCCCCACCACCATGAAACTTCAATATCTGAGGGTGACAGAGGAAACCAAGGTCCTTAACTTCTTATTGGCATATCAAGGGCAGGGAAGAGGGAATAATCTGCCTTGGTTAGAGGCAATATGGGGTGCATATTGGACCAGGATGCTGTGAGAGGGTTGGCAATGGGTGCAGAGTTGGGTCTCTGCTGTTGCTGCTGTGCCAAACAACTTTGGCAGCAGTTCAATAATGACAAAGATCTTAAATAATGATTTAGGCCAGTGGTGAAATCTGAACACACATGTGCAGTGTGCATCATGCACCAAATGCGAGGTGCACACGCACGCAGTATACGCCAAAAGGAGGCATGGGGTAAGTAGAACAGCACACTGAGGGGGGGGGGTGATCAGCTGTGGTGCACAATCTTTTTTTTACTTTTAAAAGCATTTTTTTACAATCTATTTGGCCAAATAGATTTGGCCAAATAGATTGTAAAAAAATGCTTTTTTTTGGAAAGCATTGGAAAGCATTTTTTTTGTAAAAAAAAATGCTTTCCAAAGTAAAAAAAAAACCCTCTGAGGATCATGCGGCTCAGCTGTGATTGTCAGAGCTCTTTTTTTACCTTTAAAATTTTTACTTTTAAAATTTTTAAAAAGAAGCAGCAAGTGGGCAAGCGGGAGACTGAGCAATTGGGTGGGCATGGGCGGGGGGTGGGGGTGGGGAGGGATTTTTGCTACCTGCTGCCATTGCTACCGGATCAGCCGATCCGGTCTGAACCAGGAGCATTTCACCCGTGATCTAGGCATTAGGTATACCACTGATAATTACTTTTTTGTAGCGTCTATATAGTGTGTGACTTGACCTTTTGTGACATTGTCATATGGTAGAAGTCCCCAGGAAAAGAAGCCTACTATATATAGCTGTGTTATTGTGGAAATGTGCTTGGTTCATTCATGGGATTTCCAGAATGGTAAGCCGACTCCATTTAAGCAAAAAGAAAGTGTATTGATCCTCTCATTCTTAATATTTAACAATTCATTATTTCTGATGTTACTATTTATTGCTATACAATTGTGCGTTCTTGTCTGATGTTAAAGTTACTGATTCAGCTGCAGGCAACTAACTTGCAGTTTCATTGAGTCTGTTTGAAGTATGATTATATTTGGAACTAATCTATTATAAGGTATTTTGAATACCGTTTAACAGTATAATCTCAAATATAGTGTTGCCTTTGTTTAGGCTTGTAATTTATTTATTCATTTATTGGATTTTGAGGCCACCTGAGTTTGGGTAGCTTACAATATCGAAGAGAATACACAATTTAAAAGGAACACAACCACCTGGATAAAATCACATAAATCATTTCCAAGGAGAAAAAAAATTGCCGGGGGCTCCACAAGCACTCCAGTCCCAGACCTGGGAAGAAAGCCAGGTCTTAAGTGACTTTCAGAGCATTTGAAGGCTGGGAGCCTACATATCTCTGACAAATGCTGTTCCAGAAGGCAGGGGTCATGACAGAAGAGGGATGCTTCCTCAGTTCTGCAAGATGAGTTTTAATTGAAGAGACCTGTAGCATATTTACTCTGCCCAATTTTCTCCCATTTCTCCCATTCCAAACAGGTCTTTTTACTGAGTATAGACCAGAGATGGATTTCAGCAGGTTCTGACCAGTTCTGGAGAACTGGTAACAGAAATTTTGAGTAGTTCAGAGAACCAGTAGTAAAAATTCTGACTGGCCCTGCCCCCATCTATTCTCTGCCTCCCAAGTTCCAGCTGATTGGGAGGAAATGGACATTTTACAGTATCCTTTCCCTGCCATGCCCACCAAGTCATGCCCACCAATACATGCCACACCCACCAAGCCATGCCCATAGAACCGGTAGTAAAAAAAATGTGAAACCCACCACTGGTACAGACATGAGACTGGTGTATTTTCTTCTGTAAGGCAGTAATATAACATACTTTGCTTTTCTGTTCCACCACTTGGCATGTGCCATGGTCCTGTTAACATGTTTTTCACTTGTGGACTCCTTGAACTATATTAGAACCCCCATGGGTCCATATGTCCCCTGGTTGAGAACTGATCCTCTAGGCATCTCTTCTTCTACTTCATTTCCTGGAGCTCCTCAGAGAATCAAAATGTATCCTGGGTTGTCTCACAGGGAGAATGGCTGTCTCATCAGGGAAAATTGCAGCCTCCCTTTGAAACGCAACTGGGTCCACATCAGATGTTTGGAGCAGGCCAAAGATCTATTTTCCCATGGGTATGGGTGATACCAGCACATTGGAGGACAACTAGAAAGTTATACATATGTCTATGGCAACCAAATGCTAATATTCTCTAATGCCTGATCGCATCAGAAGTGCAGTGAGATAAAAATCAGATGTAGAGTGTGGCCTCTGGTATTGTCAGCCTTCCAACTAAAAAAATCAAGATTAATCAATGCTAATGCTACATTATTTATTTATTTATTATTTAACTTATAATGCCATCCATCTCATCTCACCTCATATGGAGGTGACTCTCTATAACATTACTATAACAGAATCCTGAAATCTGAATCTGAATATGTTGAATATGCTTCTCTCTTTCCCTTTATCTTTGTGGGAACTGAAGGCTGAGATTTTTTTTTCCAAATTTTGAATCAACTTTCTTTTACCTGATTGTTCTGTTGATTGTGGCTTTTCTTACTGTTTCTCAAGTTTATTCCTACTTCCCATTACAGGTACAATGTCATAGTTGGGACTACTTATTTCTGAGGATGACAGAATTTAGTTGGTGATTATGAAAGGGTTTGTTAGATTACTACTCTTATTTATTTATTTATTTATTTATTTATTTATTTATTTATTTATTTATTTATTAGATTTCTATACCGCCCTTCTCCTAGCGGACTCAGGGCGGTGAACAGCCAATTAAAAAACCAGTACACAAACGTTAAAAACATACTAAAACCAATATAAATTAGGCTGAAAGTATAAAACCGAATAAAAACTCTAAAAAGTTAAAATTTAAAAATATTTAAAAATAGAAGTCCGGCAAGTTGAAAGAGATGAGTCTTCAGAGCCCGACGAAAAGTCCGGAGGTCAGCAATTGTTCTCAGTTCTGGAGGAAGATCGTTCCAGAGGGTGGGGGCTACCACAGAGAACGCTCTCCCCCTGGGGGTCGCCAGCCGGCATTGTCTGGCTGACGGCACCCTGAGGAGGCCCTCTCTGTGGGAGTGAACCGGCTGGTGGGAGGCAATTGGTGGCAGAAGGCGGTCCCGTAAGTACCCTGGTCCTAAGCCATGGAGCGCTTTAAAGGTGATTACCAACACCTTGAAACGCACCCGGAAGTCAACCGGCAACCAATGCAGCTCACGCAGGAGAGGTGTCACGTGGGAGCGCCCCGTCGCTCCCATAATCCCCCGCGCGGCCGCATTCTGCACCAGCTGAAGCCTCCGGGTGCATCCCAAGGGGAGCCCCATGTAGAAAGCTTTACAGTAGTCCAAGCGAAACGTGACGAGCGCCTGAGTGACTGTGCGTAGGGAATCCCGATCTAGAAAGGGCCGCAACTGGCGTATCAGGCGAACCTGATAGAAAGCCCCCCTGGCCACGGCTGTCGTATGATCCTCTAAAGACAGCCGTGGGTCCAGGAGGACGCCCAAGTTGCGCACCCTTTCCGTGGGGCCAATGATTCGCCCCCAATAACCAACGATGGCTATATCGGGACGCCGGCAGCCACAGCCACTCGGTCTTGGAGGGGAATATAAATAAATATTCCCCTTATAAAAGGAATATTTATATTTTTTTATTAACTAACTTTTGTTTATTCCTATTTGTAGATAACTGCATAATTATAGGATTCAATCTTCCCCAAATCCCCAAAATTTTAACCTTAGACTGTCTACTGTAGATCTCACCCCAATCCTAAGAGGTCTGTAAGGCGCATGCATAAGTGCACCAGCTGGCCTACCGTCCCTGTCCTTATGTTTTCTTTTATTCATATCCTTTCCATGTATTTATAATTATGTTTAAACTTGTATCTGTCATAAAATACATGCTTGACCAAATAAATAAATAAATAAATAAAAATAAAATATATCTTCTTTAAGTATGCATTATAATTCTGTAATTTAAAAGGAATTTTAAAAAGGAAATGGCATTTGATTCTTTTATGGGTGTATATGTTCCCCTTTATCATGATTGTGAGATAAATCAAAGTCAAGATATACTGGGAAGTAAGCAGTGTTATGCAAGAAGAAAATAGCCTATACTTCCAGTTTCTTTGGTTGGTTCTTTTATATATATCTTCTTCTGTTCATTACTAACTAAAATTGAATATATACAAATTACAAGAATATCATTTTATGAAAAGTTATCAGATATATTTTTTCTTGTTTTTATAAATGGGAACAACACATACTTCACCTGGAAAATATATATAGTTTAGAGATAAATACTTATGTGGTTGAGGCATATGCATTCTATTCAATCTTGACAGAAAACTGCACCAGACATGCAATTTTTTTTAGATTTTATTGGTCGAAGGGAACTCAATCAGCTGGATACTAGCAACCATGTCGTATCAGTTTTGGGCTTCTGGTTGTGAACAATCTGGACAAATTCCAGGGAAAAACATAGGTAGTTTCATGGCAGGACAAAACAGGAAACATAGAAGTTGGCTGATAAATGCAGAAAACCAAGAATCATCCCACATTTGATAGATTTTGAGTTGAAGTTGTTCTAGATGAAAGGAAAAAGAACGCTATTACTAGCTTTGAGTTTTCCTGTGGGATCTCTCTCTCTCTCTCCTCTCTCTCTCTCTCTCTGTCTCTCTCTCTTCCTCCCCTCCCCCTTCATAAAATTTGGAAAGTTTGTAGGGGGATTTTTCACCTCCTTAACTAGAGGGAACAATTCTGAAGTAGTACAATGTTGTTATTTTAGTTACTCGAATTGTATGAATTTATACAACATTCCTATCCAATTGGAAAGCTAGGGTAGGATCCAATTGCTATTCTTAAAGTCTAAGTAGTTTTAAATCTTTGCCAACATTCTGTGTCAAAGTTTGAAATTTTTGCTCACAACAGTAAAATCTGTTAAAATATAATGTTGTTTATGAAAGCTCATATCACAATTACTGAATATGCTGCTGAGGTACCAAAGTATTTTTGCTTTTAACTTCTGTTAGAATACAGAAAATACAGCTGTTCTTTTAGAATTTGTAGTAAACTGTCAATCAATGAAAAAATATGTTAGTTGGGCTCTGAAGGTGGAACCCTTTTTTGATGGTATGTCACAGCTTTAAGCCATTAGTAGGCAACTGTTCTACTTTCCAAATATTATAATGCATATAGTGCAATTCAGTTAAATATTATTATTAATACATTTATCTTGCTATGTCTATATGTGATTAGTTGATGATAACTATTTAAACTCTATGTGCTGCTGAGGTATCTTTCAAACTGGGCACCTTTAAGATGTGTGAATGCCAACTCCCAGAATTCTCCACCCAGCATCCTATATTCATATACTACATGAACATAAAAACAAAATATGCCTATTTGTCCAATAATGAATCATGAAAATTATTTACTGATTTATTGGGAGAATTGTTTCACTATATATAGACTCCAAAAAAAGTGAGGGAAATGAACCCAATGACTGTTTGTGAGTGGTGGATTGTATTTGGTTATTATTACTATTGCTTTGAAACTGGTTAGATGAAGTAGGCCTTATTCTGATTTGAAGATCACGCAAACATTGGTGATTGTGTATCATATTTTTTAAAAAGCATTTGGATAAACTTGAAAATCTATGGGATATAAGTTATTAAGACATGCTTAAGAGTTGAATACCTCTTCCAGATTATGATTATTCAAAAAATATTTTCCCTTTGTCAAAGAGTCACACAATTTGGAAGATGGATGCACGATAACCAACCAAAATTTCTGAATCCCAGTAAAAAATGGATTATTGCTCAGGATCAAAGTCTTTGGTTACAAATTCCAAAACAGTGCATCATTTAATATTGTTCTAATTTCCCTTTCCAGAAGGACACTTTCCAAGTTTCCAATCATTTGTATATAACTTTAATCAGTTGTTTGGTCTTTTTTCCCATTATCATTGGCAACACATTTTTAAAAAGAGAGAAAGAAAACATAACTTATGAGGAAGCCCAATATATTAAATGTATAAATAATGCATCTTGTCACCTTATTCATAATGCAGCAACACTGCTTATAATAAAAATGTTGGCTTTTCCATTGCTCTAATTTGACCCTTCATCACCAGACATGTTGCTTTCATCTACTTCCAGATATTTTCATTTACTTGAAAGGAGGTTGAAGTATCACCTTTCACGAAGCATTCCTCTGAATTTTTGGAAGGGACATTGTGCACGAATGGGCTAGTCCTGCTCACTAAATGCACCTATACACACCAATTATGTCTCCTTGCAGCAATCTGAAAGTAATATAAATTTCTTGTGGGAATGTGAAACTCTTTACACTGTTTAGTTTAATGTTTTCGCCAGTCTCAGGTCCTGGTTTATTTCTTCCAACTAAATTAACATTGCTAGCTTTCAATTTCTGACTAGGACCAACAAACCAGGATTCTAGATTCATAACCAATGCCAAAATACCCATTTCTCATTTGTATGAAGAGTACAATGGAAGTACATGGTCTGGATGTACCCATAAATCATTATGGTAATCCATAAAACAATATAATCTACCCCAAACATCCTAATCAAACAAAAAACAAAAACAAAAACAAACCCCTAATGACCAAAGAAGACAGAATAGAAATTATCTACAGCATACAACACAAGAATAGTGAAAACTACTATATATAGCAAAAGGCATAAATGTCAACATACGGAAGACACAATGAGAATGATTTAATCCCAGAGCACATTGGAAAGCTGAGTCACAATTTCAACTGGGAGACTACAGACATCTTAGACCATGCCAATCCAAAACTTCAGGATAATTCCTAAAGGCACGACACTACATCACACATTGAGTTAAACTCCATATAGCAATAGCACTTAAACTTATATACTGCTTCACAGTGCTTCGCAGCCCTCTCATTTTACTCACCTTGGAAGCGTGGAAGGCTGAGTCAACCTTGAGCCTGATGAGATTTGATCTGCCAAACTGCTGGCAGCCGGTGATCAACAGAAGTAGCCTGCAGTACTGCACTCTAACCACTGCTCCATCGTGGCTCTATACAAACTATTCAAAAAAAGAAACAATGACTGATCAAGGAAAGCATACCTAATGGCCTTTCCTCACTACATATACCAGATAAACAAAAACAATAAAAAAGAAACAATATCCAAATCCCGAAAGCAACAAAGGAATAAATTAGACACACTCTGCTAGAGAGTCGTTTCCTGAAGATGGGCTCCAGAATGAGTCCAAAAGCTTGGAGGACTAAACATGTATCCTGGAACATGTATATTCACCTTCATTCATGAATAAATTATATCCCAATTGAAGCTGATGGGACAATCTAGCACAAATGAGCAGCCAGCAAGCTTCACTTCCATAGGCAGTGATGATGTTATCCTTAATAAAAATATGTTTGCAAGTACAGAAGCTATGTTTGAAAGATTTCAAGAACCCAACAAGGCAGTATATGCAGGAATTACTGGTTTACCATGTTTATATAGAAGCTAGAAAATATTAGAATCCACTTTACATGTGTGCCACATGATTCTCAATACTCTACACACTCATCAAAACTTCAGAATTTTAAACGGAATATCGGTCCATCTCGCTGGGGGGCGGGTGCCTACCAGCGTTCTCCATACGTGACTGGCCTTTGGGAGCTGCTACCACCTGTGTGAGAGGAGAGAGGAGAGAGAGGCCGCTGGAGTGGTGGAGAGGCGGCAAGCGACGAGAGTGGCGGGAGGTGGCCAGCGGCGCCTAGGGGGGTGATTGCAGACCATCGGCAACCCTTTCCTTCCCCCCCACCATTGGCCCGCAGAAGATCTGGCCCTCTCGCTGGGAAATATCTGGCTCTCTCGCTGGGGATCGCAGGTTGGCGGCAACCTCCCCCCCCCCTACCTGGCCCGTGGAATATCTGGCCCTCCCGTCGGGGAATATCTGGCCCCCCTTGCCGGGGACTATCTGGCTCTCTCGCCTGTAGCACCATCGATCCGCTTTCTTCCTGGAGTAGCTTGGAACTTGGCCCTAGTACCATCGCGCACGCTGGCGTTATCGCAGAACAGGCCTGCCTACGGGAGGACTGATGGAGCTGGCTCCACCTTTGTTCATCCCTGATGGGGGAGTCTTATCCTCACAGGACAAATATGCCAGGCCCCTGTGAGAGAGTGGCCTGGACTTTCCAACTTCCTGTCTGTATGGCGGACCTCCGTGAGACGGCGGTCCGGATACCCCCGCAGTGACTTTGAACTTATAGACTCCTCCCGCTACCGTGAGAGGGTAGCAGTGATTTCTCCTGTCTGTTCTTCGATACTTTTTATGTACCAGCACAGACTCTAGCCATGCCTTTCTTCTGTCCATCTTCGTTGTGTGTTTCGGATGTTTTCGAGGTCCAGCCTTCTTGCCTTGCGAGACTCCCCCCTCTCGCAGGTTTGGCCCTCTACATTATCGAGGGCCCACCTTAATGACGGGTTTTGGGACCCCGAGAGGTGGCATGCCAAAAAACGGGGACTGAGGGGTTTCTTAAACTTGTGTTTTACTAAATTTTTAAGGGGTTCAGGGGTGGGGGTGGGAGTGGGTTTGGGGGAGAACTCACAGGGGGGAAGGTTAGACCCAGCTGTTCATGGGGCCGCGGGGGGTCAAGATTCTGGAGGCAAGAGGGCTTCTGCTAAGCCCTCTGTCGAGGGTTGTGCGATTAAGATACTGTGTGGGAGGGGAGATATGGCGTGGGTAGGGGACCATATCATGTGGCGGGGGCTCGCACTCGCTGTCTTCGAGTGATTGCGTGCCCCGGTCCCCCGAGCCATTCCCGTTCCCCTGGTTGTCTAGAGTCTCAGGACCCGAAGCTCCGGCTGTTGTTATGCAACGCAAGGTCTGTTGTCAATAAGGCCCCCCTCATATGTGAGCTCCTTCAAGAGGGGGGTGCGGACTTGGCCGGGATTACCGAGACCTGGTTGGGCCACGAGGGGGGGGTTCCCCTCGTGGAGATGTGCCCACCAGGTTTCCTTGCATTCCATCAGCCGAGAGCTCAGGGCAGGGGTGGGGGAGTAGCGGTCATTATCAAGGAAGGTCTGGATCCGAGGGAGACCACTGTACCTCAGATAGCCGGGTGTGAGTCCATCTTTGTGAGGTGGGGTCGTGGTGGGCAGATGGGTTTGTTAGTCACGTACCTGGCTCCCTGCCACGTGGCAACGACCCTGCCCGAGCTTCTCAATGTTGTAGCCGAGGTGGCGGTTGATACCCCCAGGCTTATGGTCATGGGGGATTTCAACCTGCCATCTATCGGTGAAACATCTGAGATAGCCCGGGAGTTCATGGCTTCCATGACGGCCATGGACCTGACCCAGGTAATTCAGGGCCCGACTCATATCGGTGGACACACCCTGGATCTTGTTTTTGTCTCTGGTCAGTGGTTGAGTGGTCTTGATATTGGGGATATAGGTATGGAACCCTTGTCATGGACTGACCACTCGCTCCTTCGACTCGACTTTCTGACCGCTGCACCTCACCGCAGGGAGGCGGAACCGACCAGGTGGTTCCGCCCCAGGCGCCTGATGGATCCTGATAGGTTCCAGACGGAGCTTGGGCCATTTCCTGAGACACGGACACGCGATTCGGCTGAGGACCTGGTGGCGGCCTGGGATAGGGCGGCCAGTGGGGCCTTGGACCGCATCGTGCCTTTGCGGCCTCTGACCCGGCGTCGAACTCACTTATCTCCTTGGTTTACCGAGGAGCTGAGGGAGATGAAACGCCGGAGAAGACGCCTAGAGAGCTGTTGGAGGGCCAGTCGCTCTGAATCTGACTTGACACTAGTAAGAGCTCATATTAAGACTTACTTAGTGGCGATAAAAGCGGCGAAATCCAACTATTTTGCCACTCTTATCGCGTCATCAGATAATCGCCCAGCCGCCCTGTTTAGGGTGACCCGCTCCCTCCTTCATTTGGGAGCGCGGGAGGATCCCTTACAGGGTCGTGCTGAGGACTTTGTTCAATATCTGGATGATAAAATAACTCAGATTCGGGATGATCTGGCCGCTGACTGGGTTGGTTCAGGCGGGGTGACTGAGGCAGGTCTTGAGAGTGTTATCTGGGCTGAGTTCGATCCTGTGGCTCCCGAGGACGTGGACAGGACTCTGGGGAGACTGAACGCAACCACATGTTTATTGGACCCGTGTCCCTCCTGGTTGGTGCTGGCCTCCCGGGAGGTTACACGAGGCTGGCTCCAGGAGATTATAAATGCTACTTTGAGTGAGGGTGCCCTACCGCCTGCCTTGAAGGAGGCGGTGGTGAGGCCCCTCCTCAAGAAGCCCTCCTTGGACCCAGCTATTTTGGCTAATTACCGTCCAGTCTCCAACCTTCCCTTTTTGGCGAAGGTTGTTGAGAGTGTGGTTGCGTGGCAGCTCCCTCGGTACCTGGATGAAGCTGTCTATTTAGACCCGCTCCAGTCCGGCTTCAGGTCTGGATACAGCACCGAAACGGCATTGGTCGCGTTGGTGGATGATCTCTGGAGGGCCCGGGGTAGGGGGTACTCCTCTATCCTGGTGCTGTTAGACCTCTCAGCGGCTTTTGATACCATCGACCATGGTATCATGTTGCGCCGGTTGGAGGGACTGGGGGTGGGGGGCACCGTTTTACGGTGGTTCTCCTCCTACCTCTCTGACCGGTCGCAATCAGTGTTGACAGGGGGGCAGCGGTCGACCCCGAGGCGCCTAGTGTGTGGGGTGCCGCAAGGGTCGGTCCTCTCGCCCCTCCTGTTCAACATTTATGTGAAGCCGCTGGGTGAGATCATCCGTGGTTTTGGGGTGGAGTTCCATCAGTACGCTGATGATACTCAGCTGTACATCTCCACCCCAGACCACCCCAACGATGCCGTGGAAGTGATGTCCCAGTGCCTTGAAGCCGTGCGGGTCTGGATGGGGAGAAACAGGCTTCGTCTCAACCCCTCCAAGACCGAGTGGCTGTGGCTGCCGGCGTCCCGATATAGCCAGCTGACACCATCGCTGGTTATTGGGGGCGAATCATTGGCCCCCACGGAAAGGGTGCGCAACTTGGGCGTCCTCCTGGACCCACGGCTGTCCTTGGAGGATCATACGACAGCTGTGGCCAGGGGGGCTTTCTATCAGGTTCGCCTGATACGCCAGTTGCGGCCCTTTCTAGATCGGGACTCCCTGCGCACAGTCACTCAGGCACTCGTCACCTCTCGCCTGGATTACTGCAATGCTCTCTACATGGGGCTCCCCTTGGGGTGCACCCGGAGGCTCCAACTGGTACAGAATGCGGCCGCGCGGGGAATTATGGGAGCATCGGGGCGCTCCCACGTTACACCTCTCCTGCGCGAGCTGCATTGGTTGCTGGTGGAGTTCCGGGTGCGTTTCAAGGTGTTGGTAATGACCTTTAAAGCGCTCCATGGCTTAGGACCCGGGTACTTACGGGACCGCCTTCTGCCGCCAATTGCCTCCCACCGGCCGGTTCGCTCCCACAGAGTGGGCCTCCTCAGGGTGCCGTCAGCCAGACAATGCCGGCTGGCGACCCCCAGGGGGAGAGCCTTCTCTGTGGCAGCCCCCACCCTCTGGAATGATCTTCCTCCAGAATTGAGAATTATCTCCGACCTCCGGACATTTCGTCGGGCCCTGAAGACGCATCTTTTTCAACTTGCCGGTTTAGCCTGATCCCTGCCGCATTTTTAGAATTTTTAAAATTTTAAAATTTTTAATGTTTGTAGCGTCGACGCATTTTAATATTTATTTGGTTTTAATTCTCAGCCTAATGTATATGTGTTTTAAGTTTTAACTTTTATGTATTGAATTTTTATTTTGGCTGTTCACCGCCCTGAGTCCGTAAGGAGAAGGGCGGTATACAAATCTAATAAATAAATAAATAAATAAATAAATAAACAATCTTAAAAGAACAATGGTAAATTATGCAAAGGCTTCAATCTGCCCAGAAATCTCTCAGTAGGACCACTGTATTTAAACTACTACCATTATGAGCTATTGATCGGGGCTCTGAAAACCTAGCAAGCCACATAGTCTCAGGGTGAGGAGACAGACATATTGTACGGAAATGCACCTCTAGTTAAAGATATATTAAACCAAAGCTTTGAAGAACTGCCGGCTCAAGTAAAAGATCCCTAAAAAAGGACACAAAGAAGAGAAGGTGTATTTGAATCACCCCATAGCATTTAGCCTCCGGAATACAGTTTGATCACCTGATTATGCTCTTTCCCACTTGCATATGATGCATTGTATTTTTTAGTTCCATTCTGGTAAATATTTAAACATATAAATTACCATATGGAAGCTTTAAGCAAATCTTTCTTTAGTCTTCTTTCAGGGCAATTCATTTTCTCTCCCCCCGTGTTGCCATTCTAGTATTATTGTACCCAAAGCCAGCTCATTTAATTTTGGCACTTAAGCCTGAAAAACTCTACCAGTGCATTTCCTTCTTCAATAATAAATGAAATAGTTGACTTTTTTTCCCCCTCTTATGTGGCACGCAGAGTCAGCTTCCTGAGGCTCTGCCAAATTGAGGGGTCAACTGTACATTTGTGTTATTGAAGGTAAAATGGGGCCATAGTGACTGGAAACTGCTTCAGGATTTTATAGATGCAATTAACAGAGGTGCTGTTCATAAGCTCTGTGACCTAACCTAATAGGCAAGAGGTATTTATTTATGTTTCTTTCCATTCAGTTATCCAGGAAGCACACAACAGAGAAAACCACCTCGTCTTCCAGCCCTACCTTCCATTCACACTTTTCATTCACATGCATTTACTATCTTTTCTAGATGTCGCATGGCTACTTGCTTTCCATTTTATCCTCCCAGTCACCCCATATAGTCAATCCCCTGCAGTGTGGTGAACATGTCGAATTTACCCACTTTGCTTTTGAATCATAGAATCATGGGGCTGGAAGGGATTTGGGAGGTCTTCTAATCCTAATCCTCTGCCCAAGACAGGAGATCTTATTGCATCTCACACAAATGGCTGTCCAATTGTGAAGATCTCCAGTGATGGAGCACCCACAGCTCTGGGAGACAAAGCTATTCTACACATTTGTGGAACAGCACGTTTGTTTGTTTTTTGTTTGTATCCTGCCTTTATTATTTTTACAAACAACCCAAAGCAGTGGATATATCCAAGACACCTTCCTCCTCCTATTTTCTTCACAACAATACTCCTGTGAGGTGAGTTTGGCTGAGAGACAGTGACTGGCCCAAAGTCACCCAGCTGCCTTTCACAGTTAAGGTGGGACATTTAGATGAGGGAAATAGAAGGGGAACTCATCAAATATTCAGATGGCACCAAACTGGCGGGAATAGCCAATACTCAGAAGAAAGGCTCACAATCCAGAGGGATCTTTGACAGACTTGACTAGGCCCTATCTAACAAAATGAAATTCAATGTGGAGAAAAATACAATTTTACACTTAGGCAATGAAAACCAAATGTACAGGTACAGATTAGATGAAACTTGTCTCAATAGCAGTAATTGCGAGAAGGATCTTGGAATCCTAGAGGACAGTCATTTAAATGCCGGCATCTCAGATTTCAGAAGCCCCATCACTTTTGATGGATGGAGAAAAACTTGCCCCCGTTGATAGGGCTCACAAGTTGGGTGTCCTCCTGGATGCTCAGCTGTCCCTAGAAGACCATCTAACAGCCGTGACCAAGGGGGCCTTTGCACAGGTTCGCATCAGTTGCGCCCTTTCCTGGACCGAGATGACCTTTGCACAGTCATTCATGTCCTGGTTACTTCCCGCTTGGATTACTGCAATTCCCTCTACCTGGGCCTGCCCCTGAGATGCACCCGGAAACTCCAGCTGATCCAGAATGCAGCAGCACGGGTTGTTACCGGAGCTCCTCGTTACTCCCATATAACACTCCTCCTGCATGAGCTGCACTGGTTGCCAGTGGTTCTCTGGATCCACTTCAAGGTGCTGATTCTCACCTATAAGGCCCTACATGATTTAGGTCCAGATATTTACAGGACCTTCTCCTGCCTGCTTCCCACCGTCCTGTTTGCTCACATAGGGCCATTCTCCTCAGAGTTCCGATGGCGAGCCAATGTCATCTAGCGGTGCCCAGGGGTAGGGCATTCTCTGTGGGTGCTCCCACCCTCTGGAATGAATTACCTACTGAGCTCCGAACGGCTCCTGATCTCCGCTCCTTCCGTCTTGGCTGTTCAAGCAAATAGGCTGACTCTGATTCTGGGTTTTATTATTTATCATTAATTAGTTATTTGATTTAAAATGTGATTTTATTGTACATGTTTCTTAACTTGTGTTCACTGCCCTGAGTCCTTTGGGAGAAGGGCGACATATATACGTGTAATAAATAAATAAATAAATAAGTTAGTAGTATGCTGTAGCCATCAAAGAAGCCAGTGCAATCCTAGGCTTTATTAACAGAGGGATAGAATCAAGATTACAAGAAATATTACTCCATTTTATAATGTGTTGATAAGGCCCTACTCGGAATAGATGAAACATGGCTCAATAGCAGTAACTGTGAGAGGGATTTCTCAGCTATTTTCAATTGTGTCTGCTTCTTTTTTTAGGTTGGGCTATTTTTCCCCTTTTGGATAAAAGACAAACTTCTGACTAAAATTTTTGTCTAAATGGAATTTGATGTTCATTATTATGGTGGTCTTCATATAGAATAGATATCATAGCATATTAGTACAGATTTTATTAGGAAAATAAAAGACCCCAAAACTCGTCTTCACTATCTTTCTGGAAAAATGTTAGTCAGCTATTGACAGTTAATGGCAATCAGAACAGATCTATGGAATTGATAGCCTGGCTCACTCTAAGGCAGCTTCCATGGTTTTTATAATCTTAACCATAGCTTGCTGATTATGAGTTGCTATTTAATAAGGTGCTTGGGCAGTCATGAAAACTACAATTTTGTTTGGTTCTGCAACCAAACTGTAGAAAAAACAATTACTACCAATCTGCCTTCCATTGAGGACCTGTATACTGCACAAGTCAAAAAGAGGGCTTTGAAAATATTTACAGACCCCTCACATCCTGGACATAAACTGTTGCAACTCCTACCCTCAAAAAGACACTATAGGGCACTGCACACCAGAACAATTAGACACAAGGACAGTTTTTTCCTGAATGCCATCACTCTGCTAAACAAATAATTCCCTCAACACTGTCAAACTAGTTACTAGTCTGCATTACTATTAATCTTCTCATCGTTCCTATCACCCATCTCCTCCCACTTATGACTGTATGACTGTAACTTTATTGGTATCCTTAAGATTTATGTTAACTGTTTCCCTATGACTATCATTAATCATTATACCATATGATTCTTGACGAATGTATCTTTTCTTTTATGTACTCCGAGAGCGTATCACCAAGACAAATTATTTGTGTGTCCAATCACACTTGGCCAATAAAGAATTCTATTCTATTCTATTCTATTCTATTCTATTCTATTCTATTCTATTCTATTCTATTCTATTCTATTCTATTCTATTCTATTCTATTCTATCATTACGTTCTTCAAATTTCTTTTATATTTTTATCTACAGTAGTGTCAAAAGCAGTGGTCAGTAACTCCTAAAGAGCTGGGCCTGGGATTCTAAGCCCAGTCCTTCACTTTGTGGGTGTTTTATACACATTGAATCTATTTTTTTCACATTATTGATTGACTCGGAGGGGGGGATCCACAATAATGGAGTTCAGAACAGACAGGGGCTTTGTAGCTCTCGTTTAAAAGCTATGGAAATTTGAAAGGAAAGGAAGATGATGATAGTATCGCCCATACAAAGGCAGCAATTATAAGTCCAGGGAGGAAATATAATAAAGCCTTATTGAGTTGAGATAACTGTGGTGGCTGCAGGGCCAGTGTTCTGGAAGGAAAAGGCTGGAGGAAAGCCTTCTCAGACCTTCCATCCTGTCTCTGTCATTCCCATACAGATTAATGAGCTGCAGGATGCCCTCAGCCATGTTCAGACCAGTCTCCGTTTCCCAAAATAGAAGACTCCATCTTGTGCCAGTGTGTCATATTCCCAGGCTATCAGCACCATTGTGTTTTATTGCCCCATTGTATTCAGAGGTTACTTCCGAACTTTTCGTCTTTGCTCCTTAATTACTGGTTTTGATAGTTTGATTCCCTGAGAGGAGCCCCTGAAACATCTGACCTGAGTCAGGCATCCATTGTATATAAAAGAATGTGGCACGAAGCATTAACTTGAGCGTCATATGACTGCCAGCTGAATCTGCATGGAAGAAATTGCTGGCCAAGTTTTGTCTAGCATGCCTGTGTATACTTCTTGCAGAGCCAGGAAACTAACTAGGTCTCATTTCTTGTAAAAAAGAAGTAATAATTGTTGACAATGAGTGCACTGATTTAATCAAGTGGTCGGTTTACACAGTCATTCAGATTTGCAGATTAAGAAATCTGTTGAATTTCTGTTTCCTGTTCAGGTATTATAAAAATAATTGCGTAAGTTGGCCTTTGCTTATTTTATTATGCAGAACTGCAGCCACTTCACTTTTTCCAGGTAGTTAGAACAGAATCTGGATTAACTGTACCTTTTCCTTTTTTCCCCATTTAGAACCATGTTATTTCCTTCAAAATCATACCAGTTGGCAATGCCAGCTGCCTTCTTAGGATAAGAAACATTACACAATATTTTCCATTCTATGAGGATGATTAAACATTCTGAGGACCAAGAATGAAGAGTTACCACTCATTTTCTCTTTTTAACAGGAATAGAATTAATTCTGGTAAGGACAAGGTAACATGCGGATTTGCTTTCACTTGGAAAAGGAAAATACTACTCTTTTTAGATCAATGAAATAACGGAGTAATTGCATTTCTAAATAGCTCAATTGGACAGAATGGAATTTTTGAGAAAAGTTGCATAAGATTGTCCTGCACATCACGTTTCAGAACGAAGATCAGTTTATTCTCTGAAAGGTTTGAACTGACCAGTTTAAATATTTTGTACAGTGCATAACTGTGAATTTTGAATTCACATGTACATACTTTCTTGTTCAACAGAAGACCAAAAATAAACCCTAGAAGCAATTATAGAAGTTCCATATTAAGATTACTATAAATGAAGCCTTTTAAAGATATTATGCACATTTAGTTATCTTCCATCTTAAAGATTAAAAAATGATTATAATATCTTCTAATACAAATGGAATACATTTTACTTTCATTTTTTTTAAAAAAGGAAACTTACTGATCACTACAGAAAAAATAAGGACATGGATTTGTTGAGTGTAGACAATGGGGTTTGTAACTGGAACACACTGTGCTGAAGAAGGTTGATACATATCTCTACAAAATGCATGTTCCACTTAGTAATAGTGGTTTGTCTCTTATTCTTTCCAGACTATGCCAAATAATTTAATTGAAGAGCAACAAAAATCTCTTTCTGCTGTTGTTCTGCAGCCTTTTCGAAATGTTATGCCATTTCTCTGCTTCAGTCCAGGGGAATTATCCATATCTCTGACAAGAGAATAGGTTACTAATGCACCAACACAGCTGTTTTGACACTTTTGATGAATAACATTCAATACTATTAATTGGAACAATTGCTTTTCATTTAACTAAATCACTAGAATTGCTAAACTAAATTGAAACGGAATGTAATTTTGCCTCACTCTCCTTTAATATGGGCCTCTAAATGTCTTCTCCCTGAAGGATTAGTAACTTAATCACCTAACAGTGATAACTGTTTCATAGCCCTCAGCTGGAAAGCTTCTCCTGCTAAGCAGAATTGCATGGGGGAAAGTGTTATATGTAACAGGGATGGGGAAAAGAATTCCATTTCCTTTCTTTCTTCCCCTTTTTACTGCAATATTAATCATATTAAAAATGATCTCCTGCCTTCCCCCCCACTTCAATCCAGATCTTTATAGTTCATTATAATTCCAGCCTCTCCAGCTTTCATTTTGCTTGTATCAATCACACACATTTCTCTGTGTGAATGGCAATTATATCTGTCCCTTTTGCTAGAGAGAGAGAGAGATTTTCGCTGTCATTGATCAGAAAATAGGGTAGAACCTACACATGTGTATGTCCACACACACAGATAATTACACATTAGATACTTATTCCCATATAAACATGCTTGGTATTTTTCTCCTTGTCTTAAAAAACACAGAGAAAGGAGCAAGCATTGTTTAGAAAAGTAAATAATTTCTGCCTGATTTTTTTTAAAAAAAACATCCTGTTTTGTTTGATTTTCTCACCCATTCTCTCCTTCTTTACTGAACCAGTGTTCATCCAGATTAGTGCTGAAATGTGATATTATGAATCCTGAAATTTCAGATTATGCGCATTTACTTTGCTGACTTCAAATCTGGCTTGTCCAGCATCTGCCTTTACGATTGTAGTAATGGAAATTCCAATAACATTTTATTTATTCATCTCACATAATGACTTGGCCTAGCTGAACAAAATCTCATAAGGCCAAGTCGTGAGTGTAAAGTAATTACTGCATGTCGTACATTTACATAGCCCTTCGCAGAATGAGATAAGCCTCAAACAACAGTTAGCAGCACCAGGACGACCAGAGCTAAGAAAGGAATGATAAAAGACAAAGCAGGCACTTTGTGTGGAATAATGTTTGACTATTTTAGGTAAGTGACTAGCAGAGGCTGCATGGCTTGGCACACTTATCAGGGAATAAGGGAACAAAAGGAATTCATTTCTGAGCAAACAAGAACAGAATTTCTTTGTTGTATATTATATAGGTCAAATGAGTAGAGCTACCAAGTTTTTTTTAATAACAGGTATGAATGATGTGAAAGGAAAACATATAATTTTTTAAAAAAATGGCAATAGATAACAAAGAATTTATCCCCAGGGTTGTGTGGAGATCCTAAAAGTACTTTGCTTTAATTGAACTTGTAATAAAGTGTCCCTTTGATCCATCTCTGTTCAGTGATATTTCTAGGTGTCACTTTGAGCAGCTATGTGGCAAAAGTGGCATTCAGGAGTCTTTTCTGCATGCACAAAAATAATTCTATTGAAGCAACATTGAAGCCTAGCAGAGTAAAGCAGTCCATCTTGCTTAAGTGTGCGAAGGAGATGGAACACTTCAGTTTTCTGTATTGAGGCACTGCTGTGGAACAGATCTCTCCAGCCACTGGAATTGAAGTGACAGGAAATGAAGTGACTATTCCTCCATGTGCATATATATATATATAGATATTCACCCATCACTTTTTCTATGGTTTGTTCTTTTTATAATTTATCTATATTTTGTTTTTATATTGTTTATCTGGTTTTGGGGGGGGGGGAGCTTCAGGGTTTAGATTTTGTATTTGCCCTATCACCACATCTGTCTTCAGCAACTCAAGACCACAGAAGAGAAAATCCAGAGTTGCTCTTGTATTGTATCATGTATTGCTCTTGTATTGTATCATATACAACAGTTTGGGGGGCTATGAGTCTCCCTGAGGTCATCAGATTTCTCCATTTTGTTAGAATGTACTAGGTAGTGATTCAGTCCACAATCCACCCCTGTTTAATTGTGCATGTGGTCTGAGGCTTGGCACATCTATCAAAATTCTGATGTGCAGAGATAATTAAGATAAGAGATCCTGTTGCTTTCAAGAATATGATGTTATCTTGACAACAGACAATAGTGCTGGTGGGATTATTATATAATATAATGGCTAGGCTATCACCTTTTACACTTTAGAAAACCTCACTCCTTACTAGCACTGAAGATGCTAGCACTGATGATGCACCGACTTTGGATAATGAAATGTCTACAAGAAAACAATCAAGTTCCTGGGGTTGGAGGGGAACATAAAATAGCAAGGGAATCTTCACCATTTCTCCCTTTTTAACTCATGTTTTAATTATGATTTTATATATATACTCAACATTTTACATTGGACAAGATATATATATATATATATATATATATATATATATATATATATGTGTGTGTGTGTGTGTGTGTGTGTGTGTGTGTGTGTGTGTGTGTAGGTCTTTGGTTATTCGGGTCTTCTCCCGCGTAAAATTGGAAGTGTCTTGGCAATTTTACACGGGAGAAGACCCGAATAACCAAAGACCTACATACAAACACCCGCGAAAACTTCAGAAAACATATATATATATATACACACACACACACACATATATACATATACATATACATATACATATACATACATACATACATACATACATACATACATACATACATACATATATATATATATATATATATATATATATATATATATATATGCTGTTTCTTGATGGAATCAGACATAAAACAGACATAGGTATTTCTTGATAGAATCTCTATACATTTACTCAACACTTTACATTTGACAAGTCATATATGTAAAAATTTTGAGCAAATGTATAGAGCCGATCTCGTGCTCAAACCAATTAAAAGTTAAATATCTTGTTTATCCCCCAACTGCACTGCACAAACTTAAAATGGAAAGATATGGACGGGGTTCATATTATATGCATAACACTATGCTAACTCATTACAGGACTTGTTTGTTTTGATTTTATTGTGTTATCCCAATAATGCTGGCTGCACACATTGTGCTAAGCTACGTTTTGCTTAATCAAGGGTTGTGGAATAAAGCATAACAGCATCGTAAAGCCAAAGCCACATGCATCACATTATAGCTTAGCATGATTGATGAATCTGGTCAATAATTCTTTTTCTTTTCCTAGTGAACAATGCAATTGTAGACTGATCCGGGAACTTCTCTGTAAACCAGAAAAACCGAATGCACTCTTGAAATGTGTTTAAATATTAGTATGTGCTCTATTTTTGCCAACTCTATATCTCTTTTCTTCCTAAACATAGTTTTAGACTTTTACTTGTTCTATTTCAGTTTGATTTGGAAGTAGAATTCCTAGTATAAATTATGACTTAAAGGCTTCTGTGTGGTTTATTTATTTCTTAGATTCTTAGCTCTTATATTTCTTCAGGTCAACTATAGCTCACTTGAAAGAAGACAGAATACAAAGGCAATCCCAGAAAGCTCTTATGAAATTAGATCCTGAAGTTTGGTGTATTAAAGGCAAAGAGCCAAACTATTTATTTTTTTACAAGTTTAGAAAAAGAAACCCAGGATTTTCCCTCTGTGTGCTTTTGCTTTGCTTCCTCATGATCCAGCTGATAGGATCACCACAATGTACCCAAACTGATGTGAAGGCAGCAGGTTGTTTGACCACTTTTCTAAGCCTTTTAGCTGGATGTTGAATCTAAGACTGATCACACCATCTGTCTGTGAGATTAACTACAGTTTTGCCAGCTCTGTGGTCATCAGTGATCTCAAATTCACCTATGTAACTATGCTTCATTGTCATAGTTACGAACCAGACAATTATTCTGGAGCACAGCCAGGGATGGGCTTCAAAAATTTTAGCAATTGGTTCTCTACCTAGTTGCTGGATGAGCGTGGCCATGGTGGACGTGGTCTAGTCGGCCTCCTGCACTATGGTGGGTAGAGGGCATTTTTGTCCCCATGGCTCTGGAGGCTTTCCTGGTACCTCCAGGAGGGTGAAAACAGCCTCCCCAAGCTCTGGAGGCCCGATTCCGGTCTTACTGAACTTCCGGTAGGCCCATTTTTTGCCTTCCCCAAGCCTCCGCATGTGCCCTGCTCTTACCTGCATCCAAAACAGGCTGCATGGGGACTCCTGGGAGGGGAGGGGTGGGCGGGGCCAGCTAGGAGTGGGATTTGGGGGTTCTCCGAACTGCACAGAATCTTAGCTAGAGGTTCTCCTGAACCACTGTGAACCCCCAGCACCCACCCCTGAGCACAGCTGATGCTTACCATGCTTCTCTGCATTGCTGATGCTTCCAAGACCATCTGACAGAACACCATGATGCCAGGGCAACAGGATAGTGGGAAAAGGCCATTTATTTTAATACGTATTATATATATAAATCGATATATTACTTTTAGAGAAGCAGAAAGTTTATTACAAGTTGTCTAGTCTTCATGACATAGTATAATGGTTTACAATTTGAAATTGATCTTTGGGATCATTTCTGAAGGGATATCATTTTAATCATTTTTTTCTTACGTTATATAGTAGGGGTTTCCGCAGGTGTCTGCAGGGTTTGGTGAAGAAAAACGAGAGCCAAAGCGATACTTCTCAAGGTCTACCTGTGTTTTTAAACACATCATAGGAGACGCATGAAAAACTGGCAAACACAGCAGAAAAGTTTCTTCTCTTGGACATCTTGACTTTTTTACTTGACGTTTTTGTAGACACCCCAGATTTTGTACAATGGCTCTTACTTATGTCTAAAATGCTGCTGCGGACAAAAATTAAGAATGATATTTCAGTTGGTTTATTACCAAGAGCATGGTATTATTTCTTAGGTATGATCATAACTTTGTAAATGACCATTTGGCTGGTACTGATAATTTGTTATAGAAAATAGGTTATTTAATGGTTCAAAACATACGTAGCGGTGTGAGCCATCCCCTTTTAAATGACAATTCTTTTTAATTTGATAGCACCTTATCATTCTATTCATTTGGTATTCAGTAAGCTCTGAGTACTTCATTATATCTGAAATATGGGAATTTGTTCTAAAAGAAGACCAAACTATGGCAAGAAAGGATAATATGAATTGAAAGTGATTTTAGGCTCTTTTTAAAGGTGTTATTCGGCCACATTTTCATTGTTACCCTTATTCTGCGATTGATCTGATCCTGTTTTTAAAGTGCCAAAATACCAACAGAAGAAATAGCAGCACTAGTAACAGCAGCAGTAATAATAAGCATTGTATCTGGTCTACTATCAAACAAATGCTGGAATGTGGCTCCCATTTTGGCTTCAAGGATCTGAAGTGATGTAATTGGAGAGATGTGTGCTCTGTGAATTGGGGGCATCTCTTAGGAGATAAATCTCCTTCCTTTGAATTCAGCCTGAACATTGGCAGAAAAAGCTCTGGGTAAATAAGCACCAAACCTCATGAGCAGACATTTATATGGCCATAATTTATTGGTCCTCTGAGTCCCTTTGAACCTTTGTAGCTCTTTGGGGGAAATAGTGTGTTATAGCAAAAGAAAAGGTGTTGATATAAATAAATAAAAAACTTGCCTATAACAGGACAAAAAAGAAGAAGAAGAAATCCCTCTATTGTGTCATTTGTTCCAACAGCCTTGACATGTTCAGGGTTGTTTTCCTAAATTTGATTTTTTTAAAATAGGATTTTGGCAAGTCATCCAGCACTATAGGAAATAAAACAATTGCTTGACAGATTCTTGCTCCTAAATCCACTTTCCTGCAACTTCCCCCTGTGATAAAAAGAGGTGAAAACTGCAAGAGCCCTGGTGGAAAAATCAAACCTACCAGGTATAGCCGAAGGATAATAGAAAGTTCCTTGGCTCTCAAGGCCCTCTGGACCTCCTGTGATAGACAGCGATGACACAGCCTTTGTGAGATTTTCTTTTTTCAACTTGTCTCTTAAAATGTACATCTCTATTTAGGATAGTCACTTCTTATGCATCATCAAAAAGGATGAGTAACAAGGGACACCACTTTGCAAAATATTTGCATATGCAGTATTTATTTGCATGCCTAGATAGATATTTTGAAATAATTCTGTCTTTAAATAGAAATATAGTAGACACCATCGGAACAAGGAAGAACATAACTATGTAAGGTCTATACCCTTCTCAATCTATGATCTAGAGTGGTGTTTCTCAATCTTAGTGACTTTAAAGTCTATGTCTATGGAAATTCTCAGTCATCCAGGTCATTGTTGTCCCATGCTGATGGGCCGCTTCAAAGCACACCCTTTTTAAAGTAAGTTGAAATTGGGCAGGGCAGAAAATGACTTCATAAGTATGACTGATAAATTTGGCTTTATGAACCTCAGAGATACAGTGCTGTGGCTGATAGCAGGGGACTTGAAAAGGGAATATTTTCATTACCAGATATTCCTCATTATATTGAAGAATACAAATGCTTGTACTTGATTTGAGATAGAAACAAACAGATGGAAGATGGAAGATTTATTTATTTATTTATTTATTATTTCAATTTATATACCGCCCTTCTCCCCGGGAGGGGGACTCAGGGCGGTGAACAACCAGATTTAAAACACATATAATACAAACATTAAAAGAATAATAAAATTAAATTAAATTCATTGGCGTTCCAAATAAAATTCTAACCCCATTAAAATACCCAATTTAAAACCCCAGGAATCAATAAGAAAAATTTTGTTAAAACCCCATTAAAACAATCAAGCGAGGCCGGCTTGTTGAAATAAATAGGTCTTAAGGGCCTTTCGGAAAGTGCGGAGGTCCGGGATCAAACGAACTTCTGGAGGCAGCTCGTTCCATAGGGTGGGTGCCCCCACAGAGAAGGCTCTCCCCCTGGGGGCCACCAGCCGACATTGCTTGGCTGATGGCACCCTGAGAAGGCCCTCTCTGTGTGAGCGTACTGGCCGGTGGGAGGTTATCGGTAGCAGCAGGCGGTCCCGCAGGTACCCCGGTCCCATGCCATGGAGCGCTTTAAAGGTCAAAACTAACACCTTGAAGCGCACCCGGAAGACCACCGGAAGCCAGTGCAGCTCGCGCAGGAGAGGTGTCACATGGGAGCGCCCTGTCGCTCCCATAATCACCCGCGCGGCCGCATTCTGGACCAGTTGGAGCCTCCGGGTGCACCCCAAGGGGAGCCCCATGTAGAGAGCATTACAGTAGTCCAGGCGAGACGTGACGAGTGCATGAGTGACCGTGCACATGGAGTCCCGATCCAGAAAGGGGCGCAACTGGCGCACCAGGCGAACCTGATAAAAGGCCCCCCTGGCCACGGCCGCCACATGCCCTTCCAAGGACAGCCGTGAATCCAGGAGGACACCCAAGTTGCGCGCCCCCTCTGTGGGGGCCAATGACTCACCCCCAATAGCCAGCGATGGTACTAGCTGGCTATATCGGGACGCCGGCATCCACAGCCACTCGGTCTTGGAAGGGTTGAGACGAAGCCTGTTCCTCCCCATCCAGACCCGCACGGCCTCAAGGCACTGGGACATCACTTCGAGGGCATCATTGGGGTGGTCAGGGGTGGAGACGTACAGCTGAGTGTCATCAGCGTACAGTTGGCAACTCACCCCAAAACCACGGATGATCTCACCCAGCGGCTTCACATAAATGTTGAACAGGAGCGGCGAGAGGACCGACCCTTGTGGCACCCCGCAAACGAGGCGCCTCGAGGTCGACCTCTGCCCCCCTGCCAACACAGACTGCGATCGGTTGGAGAGATAGGAGGAGAACCACCGTAACACGGTGCCTCCCACCCCCAGACCCCCCAACCGACGCAGCATGATACCATGGTCGATGGTATCAAAAGCCGCTGAGAGATCTAATAGGACCAGGACAGAGGAGCATCCCCTGTCCCGAGCCCTCCAGAGATCATCCACCAACGCGACCAATGCCGTCTCCGTGCTGTACCCAGGTCTGAAACCGGACTGGCACGGATCTAGATAGACAGTTTCCTCCAGGTACTGTGGGAGCTGGCGCGCAACCACACTCTCAACAACCTTCGCAACAAAGCGAAGGTTGGAGACAGGACGAAAATTTGCCAAAACAGCCGGGTCCAGAGAAGGCTTCTTGAGGAGGGGCCTCACCACCGCCTCTTTCAAGGCGGCAGGCAAGAAACCCTCACTCAAAGAAGCATTTATAATCCCCTGGAGCCAGCCTCGTGTAACTTCCCGAGTGGCCAGTACCAGCCAGGAAGGACACGGGTCCAATAAACATGTGGTTGCGTTTAGACTCCTCAAAGTCCTGTCCACGTCCTCGGGAGTTACAGGATCGAACTCATCCCAGATAACGTTCTCAAGACCAGCCTCAGTCACCTCGCTGGAATCTACCCAGTCAGAGTCCAAGCCTTCCCGAATCTGAGCGATTTTATCGTGCAGATACTGTGCAAAATCCTCAGCCCGCCCTTGCAAGAGGTCCTCCCGCGCTCCCTGATGTAGGAGGGAGCGGGTCACTCTAAACAAGGCGGCTGGGCGGTTATCTGCCGATGCAATAAGAGCGGAAAAGTAATTACGCTTTGCCGCTTTTATCGCCACCAAATAGGTCCTAAGATGGGACCTAGCTAGTGTTCGGTCGGATTCAGATCGACTCAGCCTCCAACCACTCTCTAGGCGTCTTTTCCGGCGCTTCATCTCCCTCAACTCCTCAGAGAACCAAGGAGCCGGGCAGATTCGGTGCCGGGTCAGAGGCCGCAAAGGCACGACTCGGTCCAGGGCACTGGCGGCCGCCCTATCCCAGGCGGCCACCAGGTCCTCGACCGAGTCATGAGCCAGAGTTTCGGGCATTGGCCCAAGCTCCCTCTGAAACCCATCAGGGTCCATCAGGCGCCTGGGGCGGAACCACCTAATCGGTTCCGCCTCCCTGCGGTGGGGTTCGGCGGTCAGAAAGTCTAGCCTCAGGAGAGAATGGTCCGACCATGACAGGGGTTCAATAACTATATCCCCTACATCTAGGCCATTCAGCCACTGACCAGAGACAAAAACCAAGTCCAGAGTGTGTCCTCCTGTGTGAGTGGGGCCAAGAATTAATTGTGTCAGGTCCATGGCTGTCATGGAAGCCATAAACTCCCGAGCCAACCCAGACGCCTCACCGACAGACGGCAGGTTGAAATCCCCCATGACCAGAAGCCTGGGGGTATCAACCGCCACCTTCCATTTGAGATGGAAGACAAAGTTTATTACCCCCCCCCTCCAGTTTGGGCCATTTCTCTAGGTCTATTATACCCTATGTGTGGACCTCTTACAAAATGAGTACATTTTAGGTGAACAACTCTATCATTGCGTTATGTATAATATCAGTTTTTAATGCAAATTGGTTTTCTATACACATATCTTAAGAAGAAAGAAAGAAAAGTTTAAATAAAGGAAAGAAAGTTCAGATAAGGAACCTTATCTATGTGATACGGAACAATCTAGATCTGCTATTTTATAACTAACCTCATATCTTAAAGCACAGGCCAATTTGTTACTGTGGCCCAATTCTCTGGCCCCATAGTTTTAGGGGGAAAGCCACATCCTTGCTAGTCTGTTCAACTCAGAGTAGCCTTTGTCCTTAGCTTCTCCTAATGGCCTTGTCCTTGTTAGCAAGGACACATTTTTTTTTCCTTTTGTACATTCTTCACTGGATAATTTACCATGCTTTTGAACTTTGTCTTTTTGTACATGCTTAAAATATTGTTTGTTTTCACAGGAATTGTGCCAATTGCTCCTGATGAGTAGTTTTATTGAACATGACATGAGGAGGAATAAAAATATAGACTATTGTGATTTTTGGAGGACTCCAAAACAAGTCACTGTAATATTGGTGAAGGAAATTCCTGTCTGTGCTTATGGCCTCTGGCTTGGACACCGTATTGTTTGGCACAATATGATTGGATTGAGTGCTACAGCAATTGACTCAGTTTAACATAGCCCTGATTAGAGTTTGTGTTGCCAATGGCAGTTCCTTAAATGTCACACCTATTCCCATGATGGCGAACCTATGGCATGTGTGCCACAGGTGGCACACGGACCCATATTGGTGGGCATGCGAGCATTGCCCTAGCTCAGCTCCAGCACGCATGCATGCGCTAGCCAGCTGATTTTGGGGCCTTCTGGGCCCACCAGAAGTCAGGAAAAGGGCCATTTCTGGTCTCGGGAAGGCCTCTGGGGGGTTGGGAAGGCTGTTTTTCCCCTCCCCAGGTTCCTACTGGGACCACTGTGCTGTTGCGTGCCAAAAGCAGGGGGAGCATTGGGGGATTGCAGGCACATGCATGGGGGGGGCATTGAATTATGGGTGTGGGTATGTACATACACAGCCCCCCCACGCTTCCCCCACTTTTGGCACATGATGGCAAAAAGGTTAGCCATCACTGGCCTATTCTATAGTTTTCTCCAAGAGCTATTTCTTATTATAACCCAAATGGTTGCAGCTGTGGTTCAATATCTAACCTTTAAGAGTGATCTCTCTTATCCCGTCTAACCAAATCTGGGCTTGTAATATGCTATGGAGCAGGGGTCTCCAACCTTGGTAACTTTAAGACTTGTGGACTTAAACTCCCAGAATTCCTCAGCCAGCAAAACTGGCTGAGGAATTGTTGGAGTTGAAGTCCACAAGTCTTAAAGTTGCCAAGGTTGGAGACCCTGCTATGGAGGACTGCCTGTTTCTTTGCTTCTGCAACCCAGCTAAGTGACTTTGGGATGCTTTATAATGATTCAGCTGATAACTTACAAAAATAAACTTGTAAACTATTAAGAGAATTGTATTTTAGTATGAATAAATAAAACAAGGATTTATTTTCTAGATAGCTAAATAAACATCTACAGATGTACAATTTAAGCAGTAAAGAAACTTAGAAAAATGTAAACAGATGAAATCTAAGGTTTTTCAAATAGATACATGAAGTTTGTCAAGAGATATAGCTTGAGGGGTATTTTGTTTGCCAACAGCTATAAAGAAGAACCCACTTTAAGTTCTGTTGACCAGGATTGATACATGGTTCTCTCTAACAAATTGTTCACTTTAATGTGAGACAGGGAATTGTTGAAATAATGGAATGGTACAAGGCAGTTGTTAATTATTTGGCTGGTACTTGCTGAAGAGCATTATATATCATCATGCTGGTAGGAATCATTACTATTTTTGAATCCTGAGACTCCAAGCTGCCCTTAGTTTGTCATTCTTGAGTAGATCTCATCTTCCTTAGAATAACTCTGCAAGCTGACAATTAATGAGAAACGCTGGAAGTAGTGTCCCAGGGGATGATTAAACCCCACAAGCCAATTAAAGGGAGTGTAATTGCCCCTGCTGTGCAAGTTGTTAAACAAGCTAGAGGTTATTGTCCTTCAAGTCAATGTACTGGAACAGCCAAGAATAGCCTATCAAGAAGGTAGGAAATAACCGCCCAGCAAGAAAATGCTACTAGGACAATTTTGTTTGGCATGAAGCTTTGTCTTGGGAGAACTTCAAAGCTTTGTAAGACTAGTGTGGCAGTCAGTTTTCTGCGTTTGCTACAAGAAATTATGTACAGAAAAGGGGAAAAAAGGCACAGAAATCTACCTATATGGTGTAGAATACGTAACGCTTCTGTTGTTCTATTCCTATCTGCAAGTTTAGCTCAGAGATTGTCTTTGGAGAAACAGACCTGGGACCTTGGCAACTGTGCTCTGAGGTATCATCTTGTCACAAATGGTTACTTAGCAGCTATGTGCAATCATTGGGGAATTTAATATTGTGCAATATGGCTCTATATAGCCTTCAAGAAAGATATTGTGAAATGTATTAGCTGGAAAACAAAAGATTCCTCTTTGAGCTGTTAAGGTACATGGATCTTTTGCTTCAAAAGTTCTCCTGGTTTTCTGTGTATGCATTTCCATGCACAGACAACATTTCCACTGCAACTGCCAGCAAAAAAAAAAACAAAAAAACCCCTGTATTTGCACATGTATGCAGAAATAGATGGGAGCAACTTTCATATCACTTACGAATCTTACAAATGACAAGGATGTTTTCATGTTTGAAGCAGAACGCTTTGTTGATCTAGTGCAAGTTGCTGAGCATCTCTTTCAATGCTTGCACATCCCTGCAGTGTGATCATTGTAATAACAAAGTGGCTGATTTGCTGAACCAAATTAACCATTGTAATTCCCCTTATGATCTAGCTTCATACAAGAACATAGAACATATGGTTGCAAGGGACCTTGGAGGTATTCTAGTCAAACCTCTGCTTGAGCAGGAGACCCTATACCACTCCAGACAGATGGTTGTCCAACCTCTTCTTGAAAATCTCCAGTGTAAGCCGTTCCACTGATAAATTGTTTTTATTGTCAGGGAAATTTCTCCTTAGTTCTAGGTTGGATATTTCTTTAATGATCTTCCATCCATTACTTTTTGTCCTGCTCACAGGTGCTTTGGAGAATAAGTTCACCCTTTCTTTTCTGTGGCAGCTCCTCAAGTACTGGAATATAGCTATCACATCATTCCTAATACTTTTCTTCAAGAGGCTAGACATACATATTTCTGTTAACTGTTCATATGGTTTAGCTTCCAGACTCCTTATCATTTTGTTCTTTTGCTCTGCACTTATTCTGGGGTGTCAGCATCTTTTTTTCAGCATTATTTTTATAACAAAAAATACTGGATCCAGTATTCCAAGTGTGGTCTTACTAGGGGAGTACTATCACATCTTGATGCTATCCCTGTGTTGATCCATCTAAGAACTGCATTGCCTTTTTTGTCTGCTGCAGCATACTTCTGGCTCATACCTAATTGATGGTCCACTAGGACACCTAAACCCCCTTCAAAGTTACTACTGTTGGTCCAGATACTACATATTCTTTACCTGTGCATTTGATTTTCCTGCCTAGGTGCAGGACCTTCTTATCACTGAATTGCATCTTGTTGAATAGGGCCCAATGCTGAAGTCTGTGAAAATCTGTCTGAATCTTGAATCTATCTTGTTGGAAATTCCTCCCCAGCTTGGTGTCATCTACAGATATGATGAATTTCCCTTCTATTCCCTGGTCTAAATCTTTTAGGAAAATATTGAAGAGCACTGGGCCTAAGACAGAACCTTGAGATTCCCCACTTCATGCTTTCCTCCCTGTAGATGTAGTTTCATTGAGGCTACCCATTAAGTGTGATTGGTAAGCCAGTTGCGAATCCATTTGATGGTGATGCTGAATATCCCACATTTTTCTATTTTTCTAACAAGTAGGTCTACTTTGCATTGAAGTCATCTCTCTTAAAGTCTAAGACAATAGTCTGAAGTTTGACCAAATGATGAGGGAGAAAAAGTGCTAAGCTATACTTTTTCTACAATTATATCCTAATGCTAAGAGGTTGAAAACACCATGTGATAATAAGACAATTAAGCAACATTTTTTAAAATAAAAAATCGGTGTGGTTTGACTTCCCTAAGCATGTTTATGAAATCTCACTAAGTTCAATGGGAAATATGCTTTACTTAAATATATACACTGTATGATAACTTTTGATATGAAGTTTCATTTTCTTAAAGCTGAGCCCTTGACAATTTCATACTTGCATCCAAGTTACATATATATCAAAATCCTGGATTTTTTTTTTTCATTTTTTTCTTCATGTCCAATGTCAAGATTTTAATTCAATATATTTTCCCCTTGATGGTGAACTATAAATGAAAGAATTATATTATTTCAACATTTCAAAATTAAATCTTTAAATATCTGTTCTGGAACTGCAGGAGAATCATAAAGTCTGAATCATGATCAGCTCTGAAAACATTGTTGATAGAGGAGAAATCTGACAAGGAGGATTTGGAAGCAGTCTAGTATTGTCAGTGGGGTGAAAAGCTGTTTTTCTATAAAGAATGAGAAAAAGTATTAGGTTACTTACCGGCTGACCTTTTCTTACTAGTCATGTCTTTGCAATGACCATATTTCAGTTCCTTGTTCAGGAGAATCATTTATTGTCAAATATACAGTTTCAGTATGAAATAGTCATTAGTTTGCAAATATTTCTTGACACCTGGGGGAAGGTGTGCATGAAATTAAGATGAAGAGAATCTAGAATAGGCAAAGGAGGAAATTTCTAACAAGGTATTTCTCTGATTAATCACTTGCCCAGGGATAAAAATAGTCCATTTGAGCTAGGTTAATGTGCTAGTCACTTATGGGGTGCAAGAGAAAGAGTCATTGTTCCTAATGGAAAACCCTAGCATTTATCAGCAAACAGAAGTGGCAGACCACAAACTAATGATATACCAGCCAGTTTGATTATGAAATCATGATTGTTTAACACTGTCACTTTTAATTAGGATTAAAAAGAAATATAATATGAAATGGGCTAATGAATTTGCGATCAGCAGAGAGAATATTGAAAAGCATTAAAAGTGAGGGTTATTGGGCCATTGAAAACATGATATGGATCTAGGTAATGTTAGATTGAAAGGAAATGGGTAAGCTTTGTTCCTACTAAATCAGCATGCACACTCTCAGTGTCTTGACCCATTTAACATTCCACACTCTTGTAGATGTAGAAAATGCTTGCTTTAGTTTCTGTAAGAGAGAATAGCTGCACCATTTTTGCATAAGAGCTCCCTCTCCCAAGCCCACAGAAAATGATTTGAAATCAATTTGTGTTTGCTTTCACTTCTGCCAATCTTGAAAGGCATAGAACATGATGAGGCCATTAGTGCTCCCATCAGTTGACCAACAGGGAAATGCAAAAAATGTCATTCCATCAGTGCTTCATTCCCTGGCTACCACTTGATTGTGAAATAACAAAAACGACACTCATTTCCACTACATACATGCAAAGAAGGACAATTGTAAACAAAATCACTAAAACACCTGGAGCCTTCATGGCTGCCATACTGCCACTCTTCAGTGGCATTGAAAAGTCGCTGTGACTTTGTGAAGATAAAATGAGAACATGCCAGCCATTTCCCAAGTGGATGTATTGTGTAGTGGCAGTTCTATGGGGAAATAGTGAGAAGAGTTCTAATTTATGCAACAGAATGCTTGCACATGGCCTGAACTGAGCAATAGGTGATAGGAACAGGTGATGGGAACAGAGATGAGAATTCCTGCTAAAAGATAAATGGACATCTCATAAGATCTGCAAAGCCATGCTGCTCAAAAAGCTTAATTAATTTTTAGGTCGGTCAGGAGATAACTTGCACATACCTATTCTACAGATCAATATGTTGGAAACCAACCCACATCAAGGACATATACAGAGAGCTCCGTCAAGATGTATTTCAAGGGCATAGCTGTTAACCATTTTATTTGCAGACAGAAAACAGAAGAGATTCCCAGGAAAAAGAAGAAAGTTGTTGCTAGACAGAGGCCATTAAACTTAAGTGATCTTTGATGAGTTATGTCACTTACTTTCTTGAGATCTGAAAATATAATACAAGTTGTATAGGATCTAGATATATCTTTGGATAGGAATGTGTCTAGTATATCTCAAGAGATGGTACATAATTTGGAAATGAACTTCATATTGGCACTGGGAAGATTAATAGATACGTTATGGAACCCATGTAGAGCAGCTTGGTCCAACTGACCTATTCCACATGTTAGGCATTGTAATTCCCAGAATTGCCAGCCAGCCTGGGAATCTTTTAGAGGACTCCCAACTGTTATTTTTTAATTTGGAATCTGTTGAAACGTATGTTTCCTCTGCTTACCATCTTCTTGTTTCTGCAGCATCTTTCAGGCTGGCAAGCTTGATATTAAGTACAGATAGATGAGTGTGCATGTCATCTCCATTAACATGATTGTGCAGGCTAATGACAGGACCACCCACTGCTCTCCGCTTGTTTTCAGTTGATTGTTATGTAATGTTCTGCAGCAGGAGGTAAATTCCCCTCCAATTCCAAGGCTTGTTCCAGAATGCAAACCCCACCATGGGGAGTCACGGTGATTGAGCTTTCGAATCAGGTCCCATGCTGACAACAATAAATCAGACCTATTATAAAGCCCTTTCCAACAGCTGGAAAGTTTTGTGCAGCATAGTCTAGAAGCCCGAGTAACTTTGAGTTGAGGACTAGCTGTTCTCCTGAGGCCATATTGTTATGTGTTTTATTTTCCATTGGACAATTGTGCTCATGCAGATAAAGGGATAAAAGCTGGTTCTGTAATGGTTCATCTCACTTTTGCTTGGAGTGAAGTTTATGGGCCTATTTGCTGTTCCAAGGATGTTCTTAGTTCTTGAAAAAATGAGGGATTTGGGGGAGGAGAGCGATCCTACTATTATTCAATTAATAAATGTACTTGCATATGGCCCTCAGCAGTGCTTTCTGGATTGGAATGAAGTGACTAATTTGTTAGACTGCAACAAGATAGAAGATAGCTTCTCTAGTAATCCTGCTCAGGAATACTAAAGGCTAAAGAGCTAAATAAGATATTAGAGGCCTAAAAAGGAGATGAAAGAGACCGAGGAGGAAATATAATGGCCCCTTATGACATGTTAATCCATTTTTGAACAACAGTGGCCACCCACATTTTGGGGATACAAAGAAAAACAAGAATGAACTTAGAAGTGTTGGTGAGAATTGATGGAGTGAATTTGGAATCTTAGAAGATGTGAGTAATAAAATGATATAGAGGCCTTGCTCAATGACAAGTTGGCTGCCATGGACCTGTACAGTCATCAAATACTAATGTGTCTAATCGCAAAATGATGTGGGGGCCATATGGGATAAGGTGAGAAAGATCATTGCAATTATAGTGTACAGATGTGAACCAGTTATCTAGCCTCCTCCCAGCTTCCCCCCCCCCCAAAAGTGACTTTCAGTTCATTAGGATGCAGGGATGGAGAAAAGAAATGTAACATTTTAACACCGAATTTGGGGTACTAATGTCTAGATCTATCTAAAGAAATTGGTATATAGATAATTACTGAGATGATGTGCATGCACATGTCTGCACATGCAGGCACAACACATAGAGAGGGTTTGTCTTACCATAGTCAGTTACTGGTTTTCTTCATACTAATGATATTTCTAGGATGTGTAAAAGAACCATCTTTAGCAAAATCTGAATTTTTGTTTGCAAGCCACTTAGTTTATGTATCAGTCTGCCAGAAAACCAACAATTCCTATTCCTTTTCTTTTGGGGAGGTTAAGACATTAAGTTTTTAAAGTTTCCTAGACTTAACATATGACCAGTGGCCCTTTTACAAATCTGCTATTGGTGGACTAAATCATAAGAACTTAATCAATCCATTTTAATTCAGACACAGACTGGCATACAACTATTTACACAACAATTATGCTAAAATAGAAATGAAAATAAAAAGTTCTATTGATAGAAATAAAATAAGGTAAAGATAAAATTATTAAGGTGAAATTAAAGAGTAGAGATATTAAAACACAAAAGAATCCTATAAAATTACAATTTTTCAATTAATAAACTAAATTTCACAAGAAGGGAAGATACTATAAAAGGCTGGTACTACAACTGATAAAACACAATGAGAATATAAAATTACACTAGTATATATTAAGTTTAATACTTGCTGAATCCTAACCTATATTTGTTGGGCTTAAGACCATTATGGTATTGTTATATCAATTATAACTAAAAATATCCATGTAGAGTGGTATGTGTAAGAAAGAGAAAAGAAAAAAGAAAATAGATTAAATATGGAACATAGGGTTGGAAGAGACCTTAGAGGTCTTTTTGACTCAAGGCAGGACATCTTATATCATCCTGGTCAAATAGCTGTCCAGTCTGTCCATCTATTTTTGCAAACCTCTAGTGATGGAGCAATCCACATCTCCGATTAATTGTTCACACTGCCAGAAAACTTCTAGGAAAGGAAGGAAGGAAGGAAGGAAGGAAGGAAGGAAGGAAGGAAGGAAGGAAGGAAGGGAGGAAGGAAGGAAATATGGAGTTATGGAAGTCTTGTTAAGACTTGCATCATCTTACTTGGAGGAGTTGTTTACATTTAATCATAGCTCTGACAAAGGGTGAAATCCAGCAGGTTCTGATGGGTTCTGGAGAATTAGTAGTGGAAATTTTGAGTAGTTCAGAGAACTGGCAAATACCACCTCTGGTTGTCCCCAGATTGGGGTGGGAATGGAGATTTTGCAGTATCCTTCCCCTGTCACATCCACCAAGCCATAGTACATCCACCAAGCCATGCCTACAGAACCGGTAGTAAAAAAAAATAGAATTTCACCACTGGCTCTGACTCAGAACCAGGCTCTGTTGTCTGAAATCTTTGCCACCTATTCAGCTAGACTTCACTTTCTTAGATGGAAGGTTTGGTAACAAATCCCTTTGGAAATTAGCTAGCTCACTGCTCAAATTAACTATGTTGTGAAATATTTCAATAGCAGTAATGTTTTGCAGGAAAGAGAGAACTGGGGCACAGATATTGTAAGAAACTTCACACCTGAAGATGACATTGTAAGATCAATGGGAGCATAAATCGTAGTGTCAAGAAAAAATGAATTGGAAGTTTGAATCACACAAACGTAAACATTTTGGATAAGTTGTGAGGAGATATCAACATTATTTTTTGGTTTCTTCGTATTGTTTATGTTTTAACCTTGTAAACTGCCCAAAATCACTTACTATATGTGAATTATAGGTAAAGGCTCCCCTGCACCTGCATGCTGGTTGTTTCCGGCTCTAGGGGCAGTGGTCATCTCTCTTTCAAAGCCGAAGAGCCAGTGCTGTTCGAAGACATCTCCATGGTCATGTGGCCAGCATGATACAAACACTGAAGGGGCATGGAACGCTGTTACCTTCCCACCAAAGTGGTCCCTATTTTTCTACTTGCCTTTCTTATGTGCTTTCGAACAGCTAGGTTGGCAGAAGCTGGGACAAGTAATGGGAGCTCACTCTGTTACCCAGCACTAGGGATTCGAACCGCTGAACTGCCGACCTTCTGATCGACAAGCTCAGTATCTTAGCCACTGAGCCACCACATCCCCGGACAGTTATACAATGACTGGGGTGGGGGTGGGGGGAATAGTTGTAAAACCATCTCCTTTAATGGGGCTTTCCAAAGTGTATAAGCAGTAAATTGCATACTAATGTTCTTTCTGATGTCCCAAGTTAAGACTTTAGCTATTCCACATCTTCCAAATTGCACAGGTGGCAGGATGGAGAAAATTGGTAGCATTTGATGACAACATAACAATTCATTTTCACAATTCTTTTGGCATTCATGCTAACAATACCCAACTTGATGGGCTTCTTGTATATGAATGCAAATTTTCAATATGCAATTCCATGACTAATATTCATTAAGTCTGCTTTATTATGAAGTTTCACTTAGGGAAAAAAAATCCTCTTCTTGCTGAGACAGGAAATTGAGCTTGCTCCAGTGAAATTTTCTGATTTCTAAAATTTCCTGCAACTTCTTCCTTTTCTCCTTGCTTTGGCTCTTGAATATGCTGTCCATGTTTTATCTATGCTTAGGTCCCTAGGCTCTGTACTACTGATTTAATTATATATATTGATATAATATGAATTTTCAAAAAAGTAAAACCTGAAATGGTGCAACTTCTTCAAAAAGGAGTCTAACTCTTGGATCCAATACTCTACTCATTTTTTTCTAGCCACCTTTCTAGAAGACATTATTGTCTTTTGCAGCTAAAGAGGAAAGTTTGCTCCAAAATGAAAATAAAATAAATGAAAGCTGGCATTATATACAGTATTGCCTAAAATTAAGTATTGGCACCTGGTGCTTATAAGAAATTAGATCTTACTTCTTTGAAACATCTAGCGCCTGCTGGTCTAGGACAGAGGAACTGAAGTTAAATTCCACACTCTTGCATTTTATAACCCGACCTCCAAATAAACAACTTTTGACTTAGGATAGCATATAACTTAAACAGAAAATTAGCCACTTGAAAGCCATATGTACGTTACTCATATATCTCCCTTGGAATGTTTCTGCTCTTAAAAGCAGGTGCTTGTTAATACAGGACTTTTTAAAAAAAATGTAGGGCCAATTCTTGGCATGTGAAAGAAATGAACATTGCATAAAAGGAGATATGATGTTACACTGATCTGAGTTGTTGACTCATTCTCACAAAAACTGGTAGCGCAGCAGGCATGAAAATAGTTTGAAAGTCCTAGAGGGCTTAGTTCTGTCACAGCCAGCTGGTTGTGCTCCTGCATCACTGTGTATATGAATCAGTGTTTAATGTGTCTTGTTTTTTTTCCTTGCCTGGAGTGTTGATTTCCTTTTGTTTTTTTGTTTTTTTAAAAGAACACAACACCAACCAAAACAAGTTATGTTCGGAGATTAGCGAGTCAGTAACTTGGTGGCAAAGTATGAGTCCTTGGATTCAGGCCTTGGCCTCTTCAAAGTCTTGAAGCAGTATCTGATGCTTTTGGAACCAGCTGACACAGACTATTATTTATAGTTCTTTATCAATTAAGTTTATAAGTTGCCCGATTTGGGCAACATATAAGTTAAATCATATCCATTACCATAAAAGCAAAAAGATAACACGGGGAGTAACTCATTAATAAAATCCATACAGAAGGCACATAGTCCCCCAACTTAGTGCCTGAGGAAAGAGCTAAGTCAAGGCCCATTTAAAAGATGGTAGGGTCAGAGCAAAGTTTACTTCAAAAGGATATGAATCCAGAGGGCAGACTGGAAACTACTGTCATTTCCAATATAGCTAGTTTGTTGATACTTTTTTTTGGGTCATCAACCTCATTCAAACTGTCCCTAAACTCCTCAGATTGTACCTATCTTATTCATAATTTTTATATTACAAGCTATAGTAAGATTAAATGGCTCATTATAAACTTCTAATGATATCAAGACTCATCAATCTATAAAATGTTATGGATGGTGCTTTTTTTTTTTAATGTTATAAGTAGTACTTGTCTCTTTCAGTGTCTTCTATTTGGCTGGGCAATAAAATAAACCTTTCTGGCTATGCTCATTGCAATTCGATCCCTAAGAAAAGCCTCAGGAAAAAAAAATCCTCTCCAGATTTTTCAAATCATGAGGAAGGACAGTCAAGAAAATTGCAAAACAATGTAGAGAGGGGTTAACATAAAATACCAGAAACAGCTTCCCTCCTCCACCTTTCTACAATAATGTAATATAAAGAAATGCTAAAGAAATTCTAAATCACTTCCTGAAAGGTCAAATTCCAGACACTTCTTTTATAAATAAAAAAAGAGAGAGAAAATTCTAAGGAATTGGAAGAACAATACAATACAATTTCAGTACAATTTTCTGACAGTGAGAACAGTCAACCAATGGAACAGCTTGTCTTCGGAGGTTGTGGAAATTTCATCACTGGAGATTGGACTGCCATTTGTCAGAAATGGTGTAGGGCTGTGATGACGAACCTATGGCACGCATGCCAGAGGTGGCAAGCAGCACCCTCTCTGTGGGCACATGAGCCATTTCCCCAGTTCAGCTCTGCCATGCATGCACATGCGCCTCCCACTGGCCAGCTGGTCTTTGGGTCTCTGCAGCGCATGCATTGGGGGTTGGGGCTCATGCAGTGGGGCCATGTTCACATGTGTTGGGGTGTGGCATGCACAGGGGGCTGCATGCACATGAACGGGAGGTGATGTTTGCATGGCATGCGCATGCATGCATGGGCCTGGGCGCACATGCACAGGGGGTAGGGTGCATGCAGGGGCACACATGCATGCATAGGGTGGTGCATGTGGGGGTGGGGAACATGCTCGGGGGCTGTGTGTGCCTTGCATTTTGGGGGTTTGGCTACGCATGCTTTGGGCACTCAGTCCGGAAAAGGTTAGCCATCACTGGTGTAGGGTCTCCTAATTGGGCGGTGGGGGGTGCTGGACTAGGTGATCTACAAGTGCTTTCCAACTCTGTTAATCCAATCAATAGTAATCTATACATCCTGCATGATACAGGCATTCTTCAAATATTTGGTATTATTGGTTTTTAAATTTATAATTCACTGAGGAACAGGACCCTGAATTAGGTGGTAGACAGAACACTAGATCTAAATTACCATCTGGTAATTCTCCTTTCTTTGGGGAATGGATAGGGTGTCAATATGAAAAAGGGTTAAAATAGCTGAAGGCCTGGTTAATTACATCGAAGAATTGAATTAAGCCCAACAGTAAAGGAAGGTATTCTTCAAAATGTCACTAACTTATTGGATCACTTTGATCAATCACTCTTTTTCATCCCAATTTACCTTACAGAGTTTTGTGGAGAAATTTTTTTAAAAAAAAGTTTTGTGGAGAATGTTGTATTTGCTACTTTAATATACCAAATAAGCAAGCAAGCAAGCAAACAATTCTATTAAATGCTGTCTTTAATTAAACCTTTCTCTGTACATTCTCTGATATTCTATTATATATTATGCAAGACAGCTATTTTTGGCAATTTATGATTTAAGTCCTGGAAACCTAATCTACAGTTTAATCCTAGTTTACATTAAAATCACAATTTTATCAGTTTACAGCAAACTAAGCTAACAAATCAGGAAATGTTCTAGTGAACTATAGGCATAAGCGGAGAGTAAAGGCAGCATTTTGAGTTTCCAGTTTATCATTAGAACGAGAAATTGTGACATCAGCAGTCAACCAATGCAAAGTGATTTCTTGACTGAATTGCATCTCATACGGTACATGCAGAATGGCTTGGCAAATTTGGCTGACATCTTTGCTTGTGAAATATGGCCAGTTCATTGCTCTATAATCAAAATATATGTTGAAACTGCAGATGCTAAATCATAATAGTTTGCAAAACCACCCTAAAATACATTATAATAAATAGTAGCTCTTCATGTCCTGAGTTTATCTGAAGACCTTGCTGACAGAAGCCTGGGGATCAATATTCCAAAGGCAGACCAATGTGGTAGCTTCTTGGTTGCTTATTATCATTTTAATATACAGCCTCTCCAGTGAGCACCAGGCAAAGGACAGTAGATCTTTAATTGGAAATTTAAAGGACTGCTCATGGCCTGGCATGAACTGGGACGATTTATGCCTCCCATTCTTGATGGGATTGAAGGGAACAGTATGATTCACTGTGGGGTTTGCATGTCACCTGATTTACAGCCCATCATTTACATTCTGCTAAAGTCAATCAGTGCAGAAGGTCATTCCCAACCAGACTTTTTTCCACATTAAATCTTCCTTTTCATTCCAAACTCCTAGCAGCTCTTTCTAAAGTGAGTGGCTCTGACTTCATTTCCAAGTTCAAAGAAATTAAGCACATGCTTTCAATGTCTTTTGGGCTCCACCTTTTTTCCCACCTGAAAATCACTGATGAATTCATGTATTCCTTTCAGAGTATGCATGAATATTTTACTCCTGGGCAGCTCCTGGCAACTATACTTGGGCTTTGAAGGGAGAAGAGAAAACAAATTGTGGCAGAATGTCAATAAGGTCACATGTGCATTTTAAGAATCATTCCTTCCTCCCTCCCTCCCTCCCTCCCTCCCTCCCTCCCTCCCTCCAGCCTCCTCTCTCTGAAAACTTATATCTCATTCCCTTATCAAACAGTAACCCAGGACAAACAGGTTTTGATAAAGAGATTTGAATGAAGGCTATTAGTCCAACCTATGTTTCTGACTGTTGCTGTACAATCATACCTAAGAATATACAAAATGTTTTAAGGTTGGAACAATTACAAATGTTGCAATTGTAAGTTTTTCTAACTATTGGACCTCAGATCTCCAGGAATAAGTTTCACTGAATTCCATAAGATTTGCTTTTGAGTAGATCGGTTGTGCTGCTGGGAACTGAAAAGTTTACTGTTCCCAGAACTGCTTTATTTAAGGGCTGTGTCATTTCAATATTAGTTGGTGTAAAATCCCCCCTGCAAAGCTGTTTCAAGGGGGTCAGAGAACTCACTTGGCATTGCCAGTAGCCAAAAGAAACTTCTGCACAAGCACAGAAGTTTCTCTAAGAAATAAAAGTGCAAATAACACATGCATATGACTCTGCAAACTATTTAGAATTACTGGATAAATCCTCTGAGCATAATAGAATCTCTAAGCAAATCACACAATTAATTGTCTTATCAAAGCAAAACACAGCTATATCACATAAACTTACAGTTTATAAATGCAAACAAAATACTTGAAAATCTAAGCAACATTTGTAAAGATAGAGAAGAAATGGAATGGTTCAAAAACTGAACTGGAGGATGTGTGAGTAAAAAGGGATTATAATTAAGTTGCTGAAAAATATAGACAGTGATGATATGATTTTTTGTTTTTATATTCAAAACAATGTAGTACAATCAGGGTCAAAAATGTACTGTAACCCAACTTTACATTATAGACTTTGTTAATCTATTGGAAGCCATGTGGAATTAATTAACTGATTTCATCTTTATTTGCTTTAATTGAAACCAGATCAAACTTGGCAGTTTCACTTGAGTTGGCTTTGGAGCCACTGAGCTAATCCTTTTCCAAAAATCCAAAGATCCCCATGGGACTGTTCTGGAGCTAGGCACTCTGATCATTCCTGATTCCATCATGGCTACTATAATTAGCTAGGTTATTGCATTATTGCAAGAAAGCCTTGTTTCTTGCATTTTCTCAACCATCTAATTAGTCAATAGCAATAACCTATTTCAATAGCAGTCACATTTTAAAAATCTAGCTCAGTTTCCTACAACTAATTCTTCTAGAACAGGGGTGTCAAACTCACATCGTCACAACAGCATCATGTGACGTATCAGGACTTTCCCACCCTTCGCTAAACCGGGTGTGGGCGTGGCCAGCTCGTGATGCATCCAGCCCACGGGCCAGGAGTTTGATAGTCCTGTTCTAGAATAGTAATTCTTCACTCTAACCTCTCATTTGGATATACATTAGGGATGCCTAAGACATTAATCAGGGGCAACCTGAGTTTGCTACCATGTATGCATTAATCATAGGAGTGCAATCACTCTTGAGTCCCTGATGATGTGATATTCAGTCTGTTTACAAATGTCTGTGTTTTATAAATCTATTTTAAAGATAAATATGTATTAGGCCTGTGCATGCCTCAGAAATGATTCAGAAGTGCTTCAGAACTTGAGCACAATATCGCTTTACTATTCAGTTAAAAAGTACAACTTCCACTTGGAGTAGGTTAGTCTGAGAGTCAAGGTCTGTCTGAAAGTCACATACTAAGCATGAGGCCGAGTTTCCCAGATACTAGTCTAGTATCTTAACAGTGCAGTATCAACATTGCTAGCCATTTTTCTTCAAGTTTCTCCTCTTCCCTATAGTCTAAGAGCTCTGGGCTCTGCTTAGCTTACAAATTCTTACATTTAAGAATTTATTTATTTATTTATTTTATTTTATTCAATTTGTATACCACCCTTCTCCTAGTGGACTCAGGGCAGTGCACAGCCAGAACTAAAACACATATCAATACAAAATTTAAAATTTTAAAAGAATTACATAACTTTGGCCCAAAATTTAAAACATTCAAACTAAAACCCATTGACAATTTAAAAAGCTAAAAAGTGTGTGTGTGTGTGTGGGGGGGGGGGTTTACGCCAGCCCTGCTTGATGGAAGAGAAAAGTTTTTAGGGCACTGCGAAAGACCCGGAGATTTGATATCCTTCATATCTCAAATCATTCCAGAGGGCAGGAGCTGCCACAGAGAAGGCCCTCCCCTGGGGGTCACCAGCTGACATTGCCTGGTTGATGGCACCCTGAGGAGTCCCTCTCTGTGGGAGTGTACTGGTTGGTGGGAGGCGATCGGCGGCAGAAGACGGTCCCGCAAATACCCAGGTCCTATGCCATGGAGCGCTTTAAAGCTGGTAACCAACACCTTGAACTGCACCCGGAAGACCACTGGAAGCCAATGCAGCTCACGCAGGAGAGGCATCACATGGCAGCGCCCCCTCACTCCCATAATCCTCCGTGAGGCTACATTCTGCACCAGTTGGAGCCTCTGGGTGCTCCTCAAGGGGAGCCCCATGTAAAGAGCATTACAGTAGTCCAGGTGGGAAGTGACAAGTGCCTGAGTGACTGTGTGTAAGGAGTCCCGATCCAGAAAGGGACGCAACTGTAGAATCAAGTGAACCTGATGAAAAGCCCCCCTGGCCACGGCTGTCATATGCTCTTCTAAAGACAGCCGTGCATCCAGGAGGATGCCCAAGTTGTGAGCCCTGTCTGTGGGGGCCAATAACTCGCCCCTAATAGCCAGCGATGGCACCAGGTGGCTATATCGGGATGCCAGAAGCCACAGCCACTCGGTCTTGGAAGGGTTGAGTTGAAGCCTGTTACTCCCTGTTATTTAATCATGTTAACAAAGGAAAAATAGTAAATAAATATCAAGGGTATTCCTGGACTTAGTTATCACAAGGAAAGAAGTATTTTAATAGTAGCAATATCACATATTTTAACTTTTGAGAGGGAGGAGGCCTATCAAGGCTGATGTAAGTTGAAGAGAATCTTGCTTGATCTTTCTTGCTGCCCAGGAAGAGAGATTATAGATCCCTCTGCATTTAATCAGAGATGTGGATCTCACCAGGCTAGGGAAAAGCCCAAACGTGAGAAAGCAATCATCATTGTGGTATTTCTTCAAACCAAGTTATATATCAAATTTGACTTGGCAGTGCCATTGCAACATATTCATAAGTTCTGCTCCACCACAATAAAAAAATCTAGGAGTACTTCAGATTTGACATCAGCATAGATTGCTAACGGATAATAGTTATTGAGGAATTATCATACAGTGGTCTTAATAACTTATATCTCTAAATATTCATTTTCCTACAGGAGCAATGTCAAGGACCTTCTTCAAGATTTCATAATAATGTTGTTCTCTCCAATTTTATCACCACGAGAATAGTCTTATGACCAAGTTAAGCAAAGTTGAGCATTTATATAGGTTTAAACCTGGTTTTTTGCTCCTGGTTCTGTCCGGTTCTTGAGAACCGGTAATAAAAGTGGCAAGAGGCTCCGCCCACCCACCTGGACATCATAAGGTACAATCTGCGCTTGTGCAGAAGCTTCTGTGCATGTGCAGAAGCGCACATGCTCCTGTTGCGAACTGGTAATAAAGGTAAGTAGAACCCACCCTTGTTCCAATCCAATATTTTAACTTTATGCTGTTTGTCATGATATATTTATTAAATTTATATGTTGCCTATCTTGCTATCCAGAGTAATTCTAAATGACTTACAATGCAATAAAAATATAAGAACAGTTATAATTTAAAAATGACAATTAAATAAAGACTACTGCTGTTGCTAATGAAGTGAGGACTAACAATAGAAGTGCCAACAGTGTAGTTATGAATTATTTTAGAACAACAATAAATCTGAAATCCTAAGAACAATAAGTTGAGAGACATTTGAGTTCTGTTGTGTAAATAAACTTTGAGCTTTGTTATGCTCATTAGCTATAAGAGAGACCATTTCATCAGAGGGAATTATTTTGGTCAGCTGCACTTTTTATACCATCTCAAGCAGAGGGGTCATAAAAGAACATTTGGCAAGACCCAAGCTAATTCCTTCAGTTATTTCTTCCAACCCAACTCCCACCAGCATATAGCCTATCCACTATGCATAAGTGGTGAATAGACCACAGGCACTTGAAAATATCACAGCCACTTTTCACAGATTGTTTTATGGTTCATTAAAAACAGACTGAAATTGGAATGTGCATCATTCAACGTGGATTGAGCTGTTTCTTATTTTTGTGCTGCACATGCTGCATTTTGTAAGGTTTGCCAGTGACTCAAGCTCATTAGGGTCTCCCTCATAGTTTTGCCCCTAGAGCCAAAAGGCACGTGCATAATCACATGTGGAATTCCAATTCCAGCACAGCAGAGTATGTTTCTTTGCAGCCTCCTGTCATGCTGAGTGCTTGCAGAAGATTTTTCAGCCTGCTTATGGCCCTTAGAAGGCTTCCAAAACAGTGTCTTTCTGCTGGTCTGTTTTAAAGAATCACCGCTCTGATTAACTCAAGACACTGTTGGAAGTGACCCAAAGCATTAAACAGTTTGAGGCAGCTTTAGAGGTTAACATACATTAAAACATTTTAAGTGTTTAAGGCTACCTGTAAACCATAAAAGAGTAATGGGTAAGAGAGAAAGCCATTTAACAGGCTATTAATGCATCTGTGAAAGTGACATTACTTGTTCAACAAGTGCACAATACAGTTGTGAAAAAAGGTTTTTATTTTCTGTTTATTTGTGCCTAAAAATTTAACCCTGCAAGCTTAATCATTAGGGAATAAGGTGACAATATTATAAACGTATGTCTGATGTATTATATAGTTTTATAATTATGGAAGCCGTAATTCAGCTTGATTTGCAAGAAACAAATGTTGTGTTCATACAGCACAAATTACTCAACTAATGTTTCAGAGGAAAGCACATCCCCATGCACCAATGACACATGATCCCAGGGCTCCAGCCAAAAGTGGAATAGCTATCATAAAGCTCAGCAATATACCTTTGCAGAGGTATAAGAACCAGTTCAATGGAGACAGCCAGGAGCAAAAAAGACTCTTGTTTGGAGGCAGTTAGTTTCTTATAGTGAAGAACTCAGCACAGGAAATCATATTACCAAGATATGAATAGAATAGAATAGAATAGAATAGAATAGAATAGAATAGAATAGAATAGAATAGAATAGAACAGAATAGATTTTTTTATTGGCCAAGTGTGATTGGACACACAAGGAATTTGTCTTGGTGCATATGCTGCCAGTGTACATAAAAGAAAAGATACATTTGTCAAGAATCATAAGGTACAACACTTAATGATAGTCATAGGTTACAAATAAGCAATCAGGAAACAATATCAATATAAATCGTAAGGATACAAGCAACAAAATTACGGTCATTCAGTCATAAGTGGAAGGAGATGGGTGGTGGGAACGATGAGAAGATTAATAGAAGTGCAGATTTAGTAAATAGCTTGACAGTGTTGATGGAATTATTTGTTTAGCAGAGTGATGGCATTCGGGAAAAAACTGTCCTTGTGTCTATTTGTTCTGATGTGCAGTGCTTTATAGCGTCGTTTTGAGGGTAGCAGTTGAAACAGCTTATGTCCAGGATGCGAGGGGTCTGTAAATATTTTCGCAGCCCTCTTTTTGATTCATGCAGTATACAGTTCCTCAATGGAAGGCGGGTTGGTAGCAATTGTTTTTTCTGAAGTTCTAATTATCCTCTGAAGTCTGTGTTTGTCTTGTTGGGTTGTGGAACCAAACCAGACAGTTATAGAGGTGCAGATGACAGACTCAATAATTCCTCTGTAGAACTGGATCAGCAGTTCCTTGGGCAGTTTGAGCTTTCTGAGTTGGCACAGAAAGAAAATTCTTTGTTGTGCTTTTTTGATGACGTTTTTGTGCATGTATATATTTATTATTTATTTATTTATTGGTTTGATTTATATGCCGTCCTTCTCCGGAGACTCAGGGCGGCTTACAACGCGTTAAGTAATAGCCTTCATACTTTTGTATATACCTGCTTAGTAGGGCTTTTGGCCCCCCCAAGCAGTGTTCTTTTTTTGTACAAAGTCAGCTTATTGCCCCCACAATCCGGGTCCTCATTTTACCTACCTCGAAAGGATGGAAGGCTGAGTCAACCTTGAGCCTGGTGAGATTCGAACTTGCAGTAATTGCAGGCAGCTGGGGTCACTTAACACCACTTTAATCTGCTGCGCCACCAAGGCTCTTTATATATAGCATACTAGAAAACATATTGGCTTTCTTCCCTGTAACTGCATCACTTATCACTTTGGGGGGGTTTTTTGTCTCTGGCAAAGATATAGGTGAAAACTGGTGTGTTATTCATGGATCTTTTGAGAATTCTCAGCATTAGGCATAAGATTGCCATTGTCTCTCTGGAACAACATTTAAAAAGGAAGTATCTTTGAGCACAAGTAAACAAAACTATGACCACCTTGACAAAAGCAAGGGCCGTGTATGAAAGTTCTTATACCACATCTGATCTGAACAGGAGAAACATTCATCTCAGCCGGAATTTCTTCTGAAGATGAATTCAAAATTATTATCTTTCCTGCATCTCATTTTGAGCCTACATAATCTTTGGGTGGTAGGTAAGTCCTTAGCACTGAAAAATCACTGTTTTGATTAATTCTGAACTGTATGGATCTACCATCAGTTTTCAATGGGGGCCAAATAGAATTGTTCAATAAACAATGGAATTACAAGTGACCCTGGTATAGGATATCTATCAATCACAATGTGATTGAAACTACAAATATAAATTCTGCACTGTACTGGAAAGGACATCTACTGAAAATAAACTGTGTCTCCCATATATATTTTCAGTGGGAGAAAGAACAAAAAACCTCTTACAATCTCTTTGCTGTCATTGAACATTTTATTTATCATGATTTCTGTATCATTTCTATGTTGAGATGGTATCCCTGTTTTCCCTCCAGCCTGTTCAAATAGTTATACCCATCAGCCATATTTCCCTTTCTTCCTGTCATGTTGGATGATCCTTCTTTCCTAATTGGTTTACCTTGTAAATGTAACTTGACAATATGAATATTGGATGTTCTTCCATAATCTTCTCATGGGCTCAGGAGTCAGGCAACATGACCTACAGGATGTTTCCAGTGAAATAATTCTTGACTCTAAGATTCCTGTGAGTAGATCTGTCAGTGTGGGCACTCAGAGGCTGCCCCTTAACAGTTGAAAGGGGCAGTTGGCAGGAACTAACTTTCCTGTGATGTGTTTTGAATAAGAGATAGGGTCATCCGTGAAGGCAGAGCTGATGGGAGGGGATGGTTTATCTTTCTTCCTCCAATAGTCAAGGGGAGAAAGTGAGAGCAGACTACATGAGTAAGACAGTCTGTGGGGCACTTTGTCTGACAAAAAGAGCAGTGTGTCTTAATCTATAGGGATTTCTATGGCAGCAATACTAAAATCTGTTTGGGTAGTGGAATCTGTTAAAACGTTAATGTTGTGAACAGTGGACATTAGAGTTTTATTCTTAAAAAATAAATAAAGGGTATAGACAGATGGATGTGTTAAATTGCAATCACCAATCCTTGCACTGCCTTGATGCTCTATTGCAGGGGTCTCCAACCTTGGCAACCTTGGCAACTTTAAGACTTGTGGACTTCAACTCCCAGAGTTCCTCAGCCAGCCACAAGTCTTAAAGTTGCCAAGGTTGGAGACCCCCGCTCTATTCTGCTTCAGTAATGTCCTTATCCTTTAATGATGGACAAGTTAAGAGCATTGATTGGTAGATTCGCTTGACTTTGTTTCCTCCAATCAAACAGCACAGCCACTGGACATTCGACCCCCTACAATACACTCTCCTTAATGTGTGATGCAGCAGAGTTCAGCACATACAAATTGATACTTGAAATGGGATAAATGATCTCCAGTCTAGCTGACCAAATAAGAGGTCCCTGGAATGGTGGTGCTCTGTGCCTGTGACTAGTTAGTCACATTTGTACATAAATCCATATTCTTTCAGAAGAATTTAAACCCATGCATATGAGGAGTCTGTCATGGTGACAGACCTTGCCTATAGTCACATTGTTAATATTAGTCATATCAGTAATGTCCCAAATAATGTAAAAACTGCATCTTCCCCTTCTGTGTTGGGAGGAGGCGAAAAACTTAGCTTTTAAACTAGAACAACTAGACAAATTTAAGAATCCTCACCTATAGGGTGAAGATGAAAAAAAGGCAACATCATGATCACATGACATATAAGTATGGTGACTTACCTTATTGTTATCATTTGAAAAAAGAAATATCATAAAAGCTGAAGAACAGCTCCGTATCTCATTAGAGGTAAGAATTATCTGCCATGTTTATTTAGCAGAACAAAACATTTCCCATTAAATTGGAAGCTGTGGTTTCTTGTTGTCCATGGTAAAGTATTGGTATAAAGTTCTAAATTGATGATGACTTCTACAGAGGAGAATTTGGGAGGAAAAATGTGGAAATCTACAAATGCCCAGCCAAAAGGGAAGCCTATGCAGTGGCAAATCTATTATTACTTAATAGGTCTACTATTTAGAAATATTTTATATACTAACTGCAACATGAGAGGGTACAATGGCTCAGTGGTTAAAGATGCTGAGCTTGTCAGCTGAAAAGCCAACAGCTCAGGTTGATGCTCAAATGGTGCAATACTGGGGACTTCCTGTTACTTGCACCAGCTCTTGCCAACCTAGCAATTCGAAAGTATGTGAAAATGAATAGATAAAATCTACTACTTTAGTGGAAAGGTAACAGCATTCCTGATTTCTTGGCATATCGTTGTGCAGGCCACATGACATGGAAGTGTCTTTGGACAATGCTAGCTTTCTTGGCTAAGAAACAGAGATGTACCTAGAGTCTGACATAACTCGACAAGAAAAACCTTTACCTTTACCTGCAAGATACATATCACAGAATTTTGGAGTTAAAAGTAGTTATCCCACGATAACTACCAAACTAATTTTCTCTCTCTCATGTATTTTAATTATTTGGATTGAAAAAACATACTAAAATATTTTGTGACCTCTATAAAGAGGCAATATCCTTTAGCAATATTGGAATATTATCTGGCTTATCTCTGATATGTGGCTTTTTTTCAATGGAAAAAAGTGTAGACTATCTCTCTCTCTCTTTTTTTTCCCCATCTCTTCCACATGTATTATCTACAGATTCCTTGTCTGAGCATTCTGTTTATGAGCTCCATGTTGGGGTAACAGAGTTATAGAGCTACTTCTGAACAATTATTGGATAAATATCCATCACCAATTGATTGATGAGTGACCCATAGGTACCACATATGTTACTTAATGACCAGTCACTTAATTATAGACTAGGTGACATGTTTATAAGGGTGAACTTTAGAGTTCTATTAGAGAATGGACAGATGAACTATACCGGTGCCTCTGGGTAGGTTTCACCTAGCCTCTGCTGCCCCTGTGGACCCATTATATGGTAATTAACATAATTTTTTAAGTAGAATGCAAAGAGTTAAATGACCACCCTTATTATTGCTTGATTTGTCACTGTGGTAAATGCTACTATGGTGGGAGCTGGAAGAGAAGATGTGGCAAGTGGCAGAAAGCAGCAAGCGAATATTGATGAGAGAATAAATGTGAGTAAAGAGAGAGGTTTATTCTCATTTTCCCCGAATTTTATCTTTCAGATTTAGTACTCATTTTATTTGGAGCAATATTGTACTACAGTATTGCTTTTTTATAATATCAATGGAGGTTGTTATTCTTATTGTCATTCATTTCAAAGAGGGAAAAGACTCAGATGATAAATGCAGCAGAATGCAAAAGGCAGGAGAAAAAAAATCTCAAAAGAAGAACGTAAGCGGGACAGGAATGGGAAAGCTATAGTCTTCCATATGGTTAGAACGCATCCACATCTAGAGATTCAAAGTTCCACCATCCCTGCAGTGGGATCTTTTCCAGAAAGGTATGTTTTCAACATACGTCCTGAGTTAATTTCAGCACTAGAACTGAACTGACCTTTTTTTTCTTTTTATAACCTGTTGCTCCGGGATGGGGTCAGGGTGCTGAGTGGATAGAGCTGAGTATTTACTCAGTGTTTACTTCCTGACACCTATGTGGAGTTCACAGCAGATACTTTCTTTTTGGGTCCTGACAGAGAAACATCTATCACTGCCTAAGATTGAACTCTCTGAGTAGGAAGTGAGCATCTTCACCTCTAGGCAGCCACACTGCTCTTAGAACTGAATTGAAATATTCTTGAATAATTTGACCAGTTCCAGACAGTGAAAGAAGGATGCAATAGGGAATGCTGCAGGGAAGAAATTTTGTTGTCACAGGTAAGAGATTAACCGCAGCAATTTGGGACACACATTATACTTTTCCAGACTGCCTGGTATTTAGAAGTTTGCAGTTGATCATTTTTGGTCTATTTTCATCCAACATATATTGTGATCTCAAAGTTCAAATTATTGATATCTCTATCAAGCAAGAAAGATATCTTTGAGAAAGAGGACCTTTGGGATGGGTGAAAATTACATTTGTTAGATACAGATTAACAGAGTTGGAAAGGACCTGGTACGTCATCTAGTCAACCCCACCCACCCAGACCCGACACCATTTCTGACAGATGGCAGTCCAGTCTCTTCTTGAAAGCTTCCAGTGATGAAGATCCCACAACTTCTGAAGGCAAGCTGTTCCCTTGGTTCATTGCTCTCACTGTCAGAAAATTTCTCCTTATTTCCAAGTGGAATCTCTCCTTGTTCAGTTTCCATCCATTACCATATTTTTCGGAGTATAAGACACACTGGAGTGTAAGACGCAGCTTAGTTTTTGGGGAGGAAAATAAGAAAAAAAATCTGCCTACCAGGTATTCATCTAGCTAGCCTCCTTAGTCTGGTCAGCTTCAGCACATTAGTTTGCTGGTTTTTTATCCCCCACTTGGGGATAAAAAACAGCTTCTAAGGCACAGCTGAGAGGAAGCAGCAATGAGAAAAGCAGGCAAAACATGGGGAGATTGCATCACTTGGCTAGCACCTAGTTAGGACTGAAAAAAAGCTTCTAAAGAACAGCTGAGAGTTGGAACAAAGCATAGAAATTGCTTCACTCGCTAGCACCTCGTTAAAGCAATGGAGAGTCGAGGGAGCAGGCAAAGCTGGGAAGATTGCTTCACTTGCTAGCACCTCACTAGCGCCCTGTTAGGGCTGAAAAAAAGCTTCAAAAAAAGCTACATTCGAAGTATAAGACGCACCCAAATTTTCAGTCTCTTTTAGGTGGGAAAAAGGTGCATCTTATACTCCGAAAAATATGGTATTCCTTGTCTGGCCTTCAGGTGCTTTGGAAAATAGCTTGACTCCATCTTGTGACAGCCCATCAAATATTGGAACACTGCTATCATGGCTTCCCTGGGCCTTCTCTTCATTAGACTCGTCATGCCCCGTTCCTTGTCATCTTTTAAAATTCATTAAGATTAGTAGATATTACAGCAAAACAATATGAATGTAAAAAATTAACAATGGGAATGTTGAAAGAAAGCCGGATTTGACAAATAAGCTCAGCTAGACAGAAAACCTTATATGGTTACCTTTTAAAAGTCCTGCAATTTCAGGAGATTTTTTTTCCTGATCCCTCCCTCCCTCCTTCACCTTTAGTGGCAGAAGGCATAACATACTCCTGTTCAGAATTGTTTAAAAAAGGAAGTAGAGGCAGGAGGGACAGATTTGTTCATCCATATGTAGAACTTGCTCTCCAAGGAGGCTCTCTTGGCACCTGAAATGATTGCTAGTTTAAAAAGCTTTTGATTCCCCTCATGTCTTTTTCCTTGCTGTGATGGCTTTCAGCAGTGCTTGTACTGGCTTTATCTAGAACAAATGACTTAAAATTGGAAACTGAAGAGAAACATGCTGTTTCATCAGCCTTTCTCTACTTGGGAGCATTTGTTTGAATAACCACATTGGCTGCATTTTAGGAAAGCCATTTTGTCTGGGACAAGTTAAATGTTAACCAAATGTTTTTGAGAATGACCCTCCCTGTAAGGAAATATGAAAATACCCTTGTAAAGACTATAAAGAAGTGAATAATGACTGCATCTGAACCAGAATTTTGTTCACTTTAGAGATCAAGGTGGGATAATTTACTTCATTTAGTTTAATGGGCCAGAGGTTTTGGTCATGCTGTATAATTTCCTTCAACATTTGTGGTTTTTCAGTTTTTAATATACCCAAAATCCATCATGAAATAGAACCAAAACCACTGTTTTGTTTTCAAATAGACATTTTTACCTTGTGATGTTTCATGATAATCATTATGCTTTTCTTCTGGATATTTAACGAACCTGCCTGAAATTTCAGTTTTTCCATGTAGTTCAAAGAGAAGAGAGAGAGAGAGAGGGAGGGAGAGAGAGAGAGAATGTTCTGTTCTTCTTTTCCATAATGTTCCATGTATTTGATCAGGATGGTTGTGCTCTAACACATTTGTTTTATTCTAGAATAGAGTTTGGTGTAAATGTTTTGGTCTTCAAAGAGAACATTCAACTTATGCTTTCGATGTTGTCTCCATTGACTAGATTCTAAAAAACAGAAAAGTTGGGAGGTCAAAAAAAAAAAAAAAGGAGGGGAGGGGAGAAAACTGAAAGAGGAAAAATAAATTCTTAAATTACTTGGTTTCTAGTGAAAAAAAAATTAAAACATCAGCACAATAAATAGATTTTAATTCCCTGCTTGCAAAAAATGTTCCATATTATAGCACTCTTGTGAGAACAATTCCCATAAGGTGTAAAGCTGCAGAATCAGTGAGGAAAGCAATAGGCAGGGGATTTATGTACCAGTGTAGAACACATTATTTGCAAGAAGAGGATCCAGAAGGTCAAATAAAATACACTTGCCTCAAATCCTTGGGAAATATTGTCAAAGCTATTATAGCAGTCTAACTAGACATACTGCCCTGATGTTAAAAGGTTTTCTATGTTCTTCTAAGAGTTAAGCTGGTAACAGGAACTCTATGTTTTGCTCATCTGTATCTGGAGAGACTTAATAACTATCATCTAGTTCAACATCCCATTGAAAAGCAGAGCCATTCCCACATAAGAACAGTACTATCAGAGCAAGATTGTTGGGCAGGAGGAACAAACTTGCTTGAAGTCAAACATGCCACCTAAAGAAAATAACAAATATATTTAGCTGATTTTTGAGGTTGATCTGGCATAGGATATAGCTTGTCTTAACACTTGAATATTAAGGGTACTGTGTTATTTTTTATAAATGTTTTTAAAAGTATCCTCCATTTCCCCTATCAATAAACCTTAAACTGTTTATAAAAGTAATCACACAGAATACAGGAAATGCAGTTTTCAAGATCTAATTTATATGTTCAATTTCATACCTTAAAGCAACAAGATGATTAAACAAGGCAATATAAAGTCTCTGAGTCAGAAATATGAGTCACATCAAAAGTGTTACAAAATGAAAGGAACTTAGCAAGTTGTCTGAAGCTTAAATGTGTAGTGAATTTCCATATAAAGGAAGTTTGAAGCTGCACAAGAAAAGGCTCTGTCCATTTCACCAATAATTGTCCTTTTGATGGAGAAAATAAAGTTTATAGGGAGCATAAAATGTCTTAAAATTTGTTGTTAGTTGCGAAGTCGTGCCTGACCCATCACAACCCCATGGACAACATTCCTCCAGGCCTTCCTGTCCTCTACCACCCTCTGGAGTCCATTTAAGATCATGCCTACTGCTTCAGTGACTCCATCCAGCCACCTCATTCTCTGCCATCCCTTTCTTCTTTTGCCCTCAATCTTTCCCAGCATTAGGCTCCAGTGAGTCCTTCCTTCTCATTGTCTTAAAATAGCCTAGTTCTAAACTAGGACTTTTTATAGTCCTCGTTAAACTATTTAGGACTTATAGAAGTTATAAATCATAACTTCAATCATACACTATATAAGAAAGTGTTGATATTTGGAAATGAGATAAAGATGAACTGGAAGTCAGTGGGGATTAAAACAATAAAACAAAATAATTGCTAGTGATAGTGCTAAAGAGTGTGTATAGCAGTCAGGCATCCATTTTACTTTTCATATAACAATATGAGATCATAGGAAACTTTCTTTGATTTTTCAATTAATATATTGATATTATCAGTACTGCTTCCAGAGATTTTCCATGACTTCAGAAAAGAATATTGGAGATGGTGGAGAATTTACCCATGCCAAACAAGTACAGCACTGAGGAGTGGCCTCTACTTCCTTCCATGCATTTGCACAAAATTTGCATTCTTGGTGGTCAGTATAGATGTTTGACAGACAAGATATTGCATATTTAAAGATGTAATAACTGGAAAAACTTTGGTTATTTCTCACCACAAGGTTTTTAAAAACAACTAGAGAAAGCTGAGTCCCCCATAGATTTGGTTCTATAAACGTATGAATTGTGTAGTGTAGTGTATCATTTCCTACACCTTGCTGGTATATGATCTATGTATTAGATATGATGGAAGGCACATAGAATGAAGTTATTTCCCAACAGTAGAACTTCAATGTTATGGGAGTTTGTTCTTGACTACTTTCCAGAGTAGTCTGGTACATTGTTTCCCAACCTTTAAGATGTGTGGACTTCAACTCCCAAAATTCCCCCGCAGCAGAAATCAGTCCCCAATCATCAAGAATTTTGACAGTTGAAGTCTACACATCTTAAATTTGCCAAGTTGAAAAACACTGATCTAGCATTAGAAGGAAGCTGGTTTTTCAGAGAAGTCTTTGCCAATAAAGACAAAATCTTTTCTGCAGATGTTCTTGACTACAGAATGTCTTATGAACTTCTGTTGCTTTCCATGTGTTCTCTTTCTTTTTATTGTCCTTACTTTCCCTGTTTGTAGACTGGTTCCAATCCTATGAACCCAGTATTTATGGGGAATTTCCTAAGGAAGAAAGCAGTAATTGCAATCAGTGCTATCCTGGCTAAAAGTATATTAAATAACATGCTTGTTATTCAAACTGTCATGTGGGTTCTGTATCCATAGTATACGTATATGTTATGATACAGAACTTAATTATATGGTCATGTCAGCATGTGGGTTGTGGTCACACGGCTGCTGCAAGTACTCTGTATATTCTTCAGAGACATCCATCTTCTGTCACATATGTTTATTCATAGTACCCTGGCACAAGACTGATACATAATATTCTCAGTTTTTTCAGGGCTCCTGCCAGACAACAGCATCATACTCAAAACAGCAGGATGTTTCATCCTATACTCTTAATATACTCATGTATATTTTGCTGAGCATATATACCTTAGCATTTTCCTTCCCATATTCCAAAACTATCTTTCAGGTAAAGCTTTAATTCTTTTCTTGATCTGGTTTTTCACTTGCCTAATGATTACTTTATTTTCCTGTGTGGACTACTGAAGATTAGCCCACAAACCCAACATTTATAATAAAGTGTGGATAGGGAACTTTCTATTCAAATTATTTCAATTGTATTAAAGGCTTCATTCTGATAGGCATTAGAGAACCATTCTCATTTATTATGACATTCAATGCAGTGTTCTGAGGGAACAATTTCAGTTACAGAAAAACGTGTCCCATTTTGAATGATAGTGCAGGAAATTAGTTTACTTATTTTGCCTTTCCCTTATTCATTTTATCATGGAGCATTATATCATGGAGAATCCCTCTGCTCTTTGTCCCTGCCTTAAGTGTCTAAAATAAGTATTCAATTGTTCCTACATTCAAAGACAATAATTTCCAAGGGTTGGCTCATAAATCCAGGTGACCTCTAGATGGCAGTAAAACAAGAACAAGAAAATTTTTAACTCTGCCGCTATTTAGTGCTCATCCACATTTTTACAGGCGTGATATGATGGCTGTTGATTTAACCAGTCTTTGGTAGTGCTTTTCTTTACTTAATTTTTTTAAAAAACTGACTATTTTAATTTAGCAACACCTCGTTAGAAAGATAATGTAGAGAGATGAGAATCATAATAAGTGAGTAGTAAGTGGAGTCAGTTTCTTCTATGGTTAGAAAGACCATAGAAGGAACAGAAGCAGGAGTTTCTGTGGAGTGAAATATTCTAATAGGAAAAACAAAGAAAGGATTATAATAAATGCTTATGTTGTCATCATTGTAAATAACCTATCTTTTATCCTTTAATTAAAAGAGTCATTTTATAAAGAGCAAAGGGAATAGCTATGTCTAGCTTTGGAAAGTGACACCAAGTAATCAAAAGGTCTAATTGGTGCTCTACTTGATTCTTTAACAGAGAGATGGATTTTTCAGTTATATTTCTGTGCTGTTACACAGATACCTCTGAGGAAGCCAATTGCAATATTCAGCTAATGCTTGTGAAGGGGGCAGCAGTGATTCAGTTAAAGCAGCAGCAATGGGGGAGTCAGTCTTCAGTTTCACAGCTGGCAGGGCAAAGGAATGGTGGTGCCGAGAAACCTGTAACATAAAGACTGAAACGCGTGCAGCTCCATCAGGAAATTCCATAGCTAGATTGAAGGCTGGTACCCAGGAATGTCGGAGTTGAGAAATTAATTTCAGATGGGCCTGAAATTTTCCTGCTGAATAAATAGCCTCCCTATCCCAGTATAAGCATGTAATTTAAAACATTGTGGGGTTTTCAAGAATTAAAAGTAAATTGATTTCTTTTTTAAGGTAACTTGAAGCAGTTTTAAAAGTAAAGACTAAGTGTCAATAGACGAATCCAAGCAGCTATCAGGTTTAAGAGTGTCAAAGAATGGTTGCTGGAATTGGGTAATGAAAAGAAGGACTAGGGTGTTCCAATATTTCAGGGGTTGCCATAAAGAAAAGCTAAGCTATTCTCCAAAGCACCTGAAGGCAGGACAAGAAGCAATGGATGGAAATTAATCAAGGAGAGAAGCATCCTAGAACTAAGAAGTTGTTTCCTGACAGTTAGAACAATTAATCAGTGGAATTATTTGCCTCCAGAAGTTGTGAATGTTCCAGCACTGGAAGTTTTTTCCAGAAGAGATTGGACAACCATTTTTCTGAAATGGTATAGGTCCTGTCTGAGTATGGGGTTGGGTTGGAAAACCTCCAAAGTCCCTCCCAACTCTTGTTATTTTTGTTAATGAAAGACGTAAAAGGAGAAATATCTTTTTCTGATTCACATTTTGTAAATTTTGGAGTTGCTCCTTCATATGAGGCCCTTTTTATTGTGGTCTAATATAAATCAGAGCTTAACCTCGGTTCTGAAGGCTAACTTCTTTTGGCCCTTCCTTTACTGCAAAATATTTTTATCAATTAGTCTTCCATCAAGGTAGGAGCTGCACCCCTTTATGATCTGTTGCTCCACTCTGATGGTTGCCTTTCCAAAAGCGTAATGGAGATCCTGACCCTCTAAAGGTTGGACATGTGTTCACGAGAATTAAAAGTGATAAAAAAGTTAATACATATAAAGATGGGAGAGCCCATGTGAGGCTGCCAAAGATGTAAGCAGCAGGGCCTTAGCTCTATGATAATCTCCAGTGGAGATTTTCTCTTAAGTAACATGACATAGACAGCTAATCTGGATAGTCTGGATAGGGATTCAAGCCAGAAGTTGCCAGCAGAAATTGTAGCACACAGTTGAGTGCATGGCTGTGATACAGAAAACCGAAGGAGAGATGGAGTATTGAAGGAAAGAGTGTTTCTTACACTTCAGGCAACCAGATTTCTTTTCTTCATATGCATCCAAAATCTTTTTCCATATTAAATTTTCAGATAAAATTGTTTTGCAGTCCACAGGGACTGGCTATTTGTTGCAGAAAATCAACTATTTCTTGCAGGAAATCAACAAGATGGCTGATGGCTGCCAATTTATTTGCATCAATGGGATGAATGCACCTTGAAATGGCATTTTAGTAGCATTTACCTTAGAAAAATTCTGGAAGATGGAGATTACATTTACTTTTCAAATGCTATTTAGAGATATAAAGAGCAGGGTCTCTTTATATCTCTAAAACCTCTTTGTAAAGAAACGATGTCTTCCTTGGCACTTTCTGCATCGATTATGGGAACCGTTATATTTTGAATTTTAGGTGCAGTCCCTGTCTTATTTAAATCAGAATTGCAGCATCCAGACAGTGGAAGCTAAGTATTTGTTTCATAAACAGGATTGTCTATATTGTAATTAACCTAAGTTGAGAGGAACACTCCACCAGCACCAATGTCAGAGTCTCTGCCCTTCCCCCAACACTCCAAAGAGTAATTATTACGGAATAGGAAGGATGGTGGTATTGGAATTTTTGCTGTTCTCCATTTGAATGATGTCAGTGGGATGATGGATATCTGCTTCATCCATAGAAAGCAGGATGCAGCATATCCCTGGTATACTGTAGAACAGAACTGAGAATGAAAGAGAAAATATGACTAGAAAACACTGCTCGTATTTTAAAATGGGGTTAATTCTGAAGGTTAGGAGCACGTAAAGGGGGAAAAAATGGGTATTAGAGAAAGCAGAATGTAAAGATTTAACCTTTGCTGTAAACTGCCTCACCTCTTTTCATTCTGAACTTTTATCAATTTGTTGAAATGAGCTTCCAATCTGTCCCATATTGATCACCAGCATCTTGTCGATATTGGCTGTTGTAAAGGTGAGCTAAATCTGCAATTCAGGTTAATGGAATTTATGCCTCACTCAAGCACAAGAATGGGGCAGAAAGCCATGTATATATGTGCTTATGTGGCGGTGAATCTGCCTGCTTCTTACACAGAAATATCCTGTGATGGAAATTATATAACACACACACACACACACACACACACACACACACACACACACACACACACTAGTGCAACAGGACCAGCTCATGCCATTTCAGAAGAAGATTAAATATAATAAAGATATGAAAAGAATTTATGTAGCAAAAATCAAAGCAAAACAAGAAAATATTTTCTATGTCATTGTATTACTCTGAAATAAAGATAAAAATATACTGAAAAATACAACAAATTCTAAAGAAATACTAAAATAAAACAGTCTAAGAAAAAAAAAAAGGATGAGTCTGGAAATTAATGAACAGTGTGATACAATGCCATTCTCCATAAAAGAAACTGAGGTAATTGTTTTTCTACTATTTCTTGATTTCTTCCCCTACTGCCTGTACTATGGAGAATGGGAGTACCAATTGTTGGAATATTAAATATTAAAACTCTACCAATTTACTTGAGATTAAAAAATGATAGCAACCAATTTAATTGTCTGCTATTCACAATTTTGCCAATGCTTATAAGAGAGCCTGGATAGTTCAGCAGACTAAAAGCATTGTGATTAACACCAGCTGTCTGCAATTACTGTAAGTTTGAATCTCACCAGGCTCAAGGTTGACTCAGCCTTTCATCCTTTCTAAGGTCGGTACATTGAGGATCCAGGTTGTGGGGGCAATAATCTGACTTTGTATAAATATACAAAAGTATGAAGGCTATTGCTTAACGCATTGTAAGCCGCTCTGAGTCTCCGGAGAAGGGCAGCATATAAATCAAATTAAAAAAAAGTCATTAGATTAAAAACAGAACATAGAAGATTTGGTAAGAAGCAGTGGCTTGACATCAAGAAATGTCTTAACAGCAACCATGTTTTAATACTTTGAATTATAGCCAATCATACATATTTATCCCATGGTTTTAATACTGTGACCCACCCAGGGTTACTTCAGAAAGAGATGACCAGCAAATAAATGTAATAAATAAAATAAACATACAGACTAGAAATAACCTTTTGGAAGGTATCATTTACAGGGAATTTTGTATTGTGCTTCCTTCATATTAGTGTTGACTGATAATCTGAAACAGATTCAGATATGTTGCTAATCATTTTATTCCAGACTCCTTTAAGTCCCCTACTTGTGCATTACACTTAGAAGAAAAAAGACTGAGGTAACAGTGCTTTCTGTAGAGAACTGAACAAAAGGGAGGAGGTATTTAGAAACCCTCTTCATGTCAAGTTGGATGACATTTTTTCAATAGCTAGATTACTTACATGGGACTTCTTAAATCCAGAATCTGCAGCTAAGACAATTACTACAGTTTTTCTACTGGGATGTGTGTAAGGCTGTGTGCGTAGATGCATCATTCAGTCAATAATTTTATCAGCAGAAAAGAATGATTCAATCTGTCAGATTACCTATCATGCTGACTCCAACTGCTGTGTCCAAGGGTACTTGCAGATAGCTGCAGCAGAGCTGGGATCACTGTAAATCACAGTTACAGCTGTTAGTGCTGGAGGATAGAAAACAATTGAGGTAGCAGACTGAAGCTTGTGGTTCATTAGCAGAAGGTTACTAGGGGGATGAGAAAAGAAAGGACATGGAGCTAATCTGAGATCGTGTCTGGCCTCCTTTAAATGCAAGAATAAAAGGGGAAAAAAAACCTAAGTGAAATTAAATTTTGTATATTGGCCCATCCTGAGTGTGCAACAGTAGCTAAGATTTGACAGTGTCTGATTGATTCTTTTTGCATTGTTCTTTTCCGTTATAGATGCAATCCTAAACATTATTTTCTGTGAGCAAGGTACATTACAGTGGGACTTGATTTCATGTCAATATACATTAATTGGCTATTAGCTCCATTTCTTCAAGGGAACATTGATGCCCAAATAGTTTAAATGGTATGCCTTGAATCAAAAATCCAGGATACAATGTCAAGGCTTATTGAGTAGGATCTGAAATGCTATGATTTCTCTTTCCTCCAATGTATTTTTTCACAAAGACATTACATTAGAGCAACACATAAAGATTAAAGCTGTGGTTTCATTCTTATCTTCAGAATATCCAGGTAACTAACTGCCTTAGTTCCCATTAATAAAAGATTGATTATTTGGGAGACAAGTGTTACCATAAACCTTTCCATCTTGGACTTTTGGCAAAAATTTCAGTGATCATTAATTCCTTGTGGAGCTTCACTGAGATTTATTCTGATGCTTCCTAACAGGAAATTCCCTATATATATAGCATATGCCAGATCTTTTGGGTGCCATCTTAATTTACCTCAGCCATCAGAGATAACTATAGTGTGACAGATCTTTAGAGAACCACATTGAGAAAACAGAATTTATATACATATTTCAACCACCACTTTTAAAAACAAAGTGTGAGCTAATTTATTTCTGTATAAACTGGCGCAGAAGCCACAAAAGCAGGTGTCTAGGTCTTTCATTGAATTAAAATGAATAATTTTGAACATTGACATTTCAGTTTATATCCCAATTTGCATGACTTTTATTTCCTTTAAACATTACAGTTATTTAGGCTCAGGCCTCCAGAATGTTCAGAACTTTTTTCACTCAGGACAGATTTTTTTAAAAAATAATGCTTTGCTTCCTGTCAGTGGTAAAAACAATTTACATACATTTTAAACAATACATATACTTAAATCGGAATATTTAACTGTCAAGCATTTTCATTCAAAGAAAGTTTACTTTTCTGTAAAGAATATAGTTCTGACCTTTACTTGGCCTTTAAGAAAAATGTACATAGCAATTGCAAACTGATTTTGTTAAGATGCCAACAACATTTTAAAAATATCATTATAAAGAATTATAAGTTACTAAATCTTACTGATAATTCAGTGTATGGATTTTTTGTTTAATTATTCATGGCTCTCAAGAAAAATGTATGTGAGGGGAAATAAAATTCAAAATCACCATGGAGGCTGTATAGGTTTAGCAAGCCCACTGATTCTTCTCAAAATAGTTGCAAGATTTTGAGTTTCCAAGAATCATTTCTCAAGTGAGTTGTTTTAAAGGAGAAAAAAAAATGGGGAGAGGGAATGTGGTAATTATTTGAGCTATGTTACATACTGAGATGAAGAACAGTCTCCAGATGTTCAAATTGGTCTTATCAAGTGTTGCACCAAATTGCACCAAAGTTTGCTAAGAAGAAACTATCAAATAATTTGTGAACCTTCATAATATCCAGCTATTCAAGTAAAACGTGTTCTTAAGATGTCTTCAGAAGTGGCAACCATTTTGCATTATTCTGTCGTCCATCTGGCCCTAGTTTAGGATTGCCATCACGTTGTCTTACTCTTTCAGTTGCTAAATTCACAATTTGCACCAGGGGAAACAACTTTATTAATAATTTAAATTAATGCGAACATAAAATGGAATAATTTTTTTTGTTGTTGTTAGTTGTGAAGTCATGTCTGACCCATCACAACCGGATGGACAACGTTTCTCCAGGCCTTCCTGTGGAGGCCTGGAGTCCATTTAAACTCAGTCCTACTGCTTCGGTGACTCCATCCAGCCACCTCATTCTCTGTCATCGCCTTCTTCTTTTGCCTTCAATTGTTTCCAGCATTAGGCTCTTCTCCGGTGAGTCCTTCCTTCTCATTATGTAGGTGGCCAAAGTATTTGAGTTTCATCTTCAGGATCTGGCCTTCTATAGAGCAGTCAGGGTTGGTCTCCTCTAGGACTGACTGGTTTGATTACTTTGCAGTTCAAGGGACTTGCAGGAGTCTTCTCCAGCACCATAGTTCAAAGGCCTCACCTCTAATTGGATTCAGACTGTAACTATTTAGATATTTTTCCTGATTGGGAAATCATAATTGTTTTACATCCCCCTCTCCCCTGAGAATCTGAAGAGATTTGGTGATAAGAAAAGAGTTTAGTTGTTTTGACAGTCTGTCTCATTTCTGTTTCAGTATTTTATGTAAACTTTTTCTCCCATTTACACATTTATTGACCTAAGTGAAGACTTGCTATAATTATAACAAAATAACTTGGTTAATAAGTGCCATAATTAACTCAATTTTTAAAATATAATTGGGACAGTATTTCTGTAAATAATGAGCAAAGTATTTTGTTGGTGGTGTTGATTGGTTCTTTTGCTAATGAAAATTCCTCAGCAGTTGGTGTGCCTATAAGGATAGGGTCAATTAAAATTAATTCTGTTTGTATTGATTGCCTTTTTGTTTATGCAAAGATTGTGCAAATCAAGTGTGCAGCAAAAGCTTCCTTCCTTTTAAAATCTATAACATTTGCTTTTGGAACTGGGGGAGGAGAAAACAAAAATCACAGGGTGTTTGAAATTTAAATCAAAGTAATATGGTCAATAGAATCAAGGTTACAGTGCCCTGGAAGGTTTTTTGCTGGCCAGTATCACGGTGCATCCTGGGTAAGCGTGATATGAAAAGTCAATTGACAGATGTTTGAGGGATAGGCAGAAGGAATGAAGCTGGGTTTTGCTTATAAAGTGGATATACATGGAGGTCATATTAACCCATGCGTGAATTCAATATGAACGATATATGCACAATGCTTTTGATTAATAACTAAAACTTTACTATTCTTTTTGGTTATAAAAGTTATCTGAAGTTTAATCATTTTGAGACACAGATACAAAACAAAATTAGGTTGTAGGAAACTGCTGCATGTGCTAGAATTTTTGTTTTTTGAGCTTTATTTCCAGGTGATAACACTCACCATCAGCTCCTTTCCAATTTTATTCTATAAACCATAGAAAAGCTGCTTACAAAAAAAAAAAAAAAAAAAAAGGAGAGGGTTTTTTTTTTTTTTTTTTTTAAAATACAGATAAATGTATTTAAAACTTGGCTGCAGGCTTTTATTGTGTGCTAGACTTTATGGTATTTATGACTTGTTTTGGTCCATTATTTGTTAAGTGTTTGATAATGCCACAACTCACAAATGTTATTTTTTTGTAAAGAAAAGAAATTGTTCCAACATTTCAAAAGGTTATCATCTCCTCTTTCTTTCCACCTGTCTGAATTATGCTAAATTTTCAAGACAAATTTAAATCTATTAAAACTCTTTCCATCACCTAGATCAGGGATGTCAAAACTCAAGGCCTGGGGGCCCATGGGGTACATAGATCTGGCCCATGGGGCTCCCCTGGAGACAGCAGAGGACCGGCCTGTGGTTCCTCTGCCAGCAAAAATCCATTTTTGCTGGCAAAGGGTTGCAGGATGCAGTTGCAGCCAAAAATGAACCTTCCGAGGGCTGTGGGCAGCCCTGCTGAGCTCTGTTTTCTCTGGCAGAGCATTCGGGCCACCACAGACGGCCCCAACACAAATGATATTGAGCTGGCCATGACCACCCTGGTTATGCCCCCCTGGCCGCCCCCCCCCCCGAAGTCAAATGCAACCCTGATCAATGAAATCGAGTTTGATACTCCTGGCCTAGATCAATGAACAAAATCTATTTAATGCTATACCTTTTTTTTTTTTTTTTGCACATAAAAAGAATAACCTAGAACTAATATAGCTTTAAACTACATGTTCCATGAATATCCATGACAGATTCCTTTGGGATTATTTGTTGTTCTATTGAAGCATTTACCCCCATTTAATTTTAAAATGTATAGATAGCCCTAGAGTAATTGGCCAGAAATTGATTATGTAAGGCTCTGCTGGTTATTTTTTCACTTCTAATTATTTAGAAGCATTTACTCATCATTGACTATAGCATATTTGTTTGCTTACTTGTTTGTTTTGCTTTTATTTTAGGACCAGAGGATTGGATGTACTATTCTTTTCCTATTCATCTCTATTTTTAAGATTATTCCTCTCCCCCAAAGCCATATATTTCTATAGTCCGTGAAACATAATTAATTGTTAAAATGGTCAAAGGCAGGAAATGGAAGATTTTGGAAAGAAGGTAAGGGGCTGACTTGTATAGAGTACAGGGAGATGACAAAGGCAGTTTGGAAATGGAGGATAAGGACATGCAGAGTGCCTGTAAAAACAAATAAACAATAATAGTCCAAAGGGCTCCGTTTCCTTTTTTTCACATCTGTAGTAAGAGTGTGTTCCATTTGGCTTGCAAAATGACTCGGAACCTGCTGAGGAAGGAGGTGAGAGACAGAACATTTTCCCATTAAGCTTGGCTTTTCATCTACAGTACTTCCCTGACAAATGCAATTGACTCTGATGGTATTTTTTCCATTCCTATCTAATCCCTACTAAGTCTGAACTATAGGCTGCTGTTTTGTGTCTTGGCTCTGATAATGTTTTTGTGCTAGCATAACCTAATGTCATACAATTAGAAATTATATGTTAGCCGTTAGTCATAGCCCACTGAGTTTACATTAGACAAAGGAAATTAAACAGGAACCAGAGGAGACCTGGTAAGTGCTGCGTATTTCTTTTATACTCCAGAAATACTACATTTCTTTTGATGAATTAAACTTCAATATCTACAGATGTAAAACCATCTCTGCTATAGGCAGAAGCACTCTGGACCTTTTGCTGGATACATAATTGACCTTGCTGATGTGTGTAGTCTTTTACTGCATAATTTCCAGATACATTTTCCTCCAAATACAATGCATAGTCCAACTATATGCATCTTTTTCCTTTGTAAAACTAAACAATTAGTTTTATCAACATGAATGGGATTACTTGTAGGTAAATGTACACAGAATTGCAGAATTAGGTATCAGTCCTATAAAATGTTAAGTGTAGAAAGTCACTTTCAATTTAACCAGGCTTTGAGTGTGTATATATATATACACACACACACACACGCACACACACATTATTTGCCAATAGAGATGGGGGGAAATCCATTTTAACAAGAAAATTCTCAAAGGATCTGTTTTACTGACCAGCAGATGTCAGAATTTGACCTTCCTTAGTATTAAATCTTGGCCTCCCCTTCTTTTTTAACTGCTTAAGCCTTTTTGCCAGGCATTGGCTACTGATAATTTTAATGTTCTCTTTACCACTTATGTTTTCTTCTTATTTGCCTAATAATGCTACTAGTGGAGAGTGGGCAAGAATTTTTCTAATAATACATTTTGAGGGATTTCATTTTTTCAAAAATCAGCTTTAAATTGTGACCAAATTACCAAGTCCATTAATTTTACCTCAAAATAGGCATCTTAGAATACATTCCCTCATTCTAATATAGACGATTTGTTTTTCTAATGAATTTGTCACATCTCAGAAACACTAGTAAATTGTAAGCAGACAATTTAGACATTGGTGGTAAAGAGAAATAGTTTGCAGGATTTCCCAGGTCTATAGAAATGGAAGAATGTATAATGAAACATTTTATCCTTTTTCTCCAAATCTCCAAACTAGAGAAGAACTGAAATGCTACTATTCTGGTGAAACAGATCAAGAATTCTTGTGATCTCAGAACCAATAACTTTTCCAGTCTCAGTCTTCATGTCTTCAATATTTTCTATCATGGCTGCAGGCTGAGCAAGTAAATATTAGACTATAACCAACATTGCCCTGTTTTCTGCTTGTTCAACAATATCTCTCTTGTCTTGCTAAACTCCCTATTGCAAAAGTGGAGGATCTAGGAATCTTTTGTATGGGGGTGGAAGTGGGGGGGGGGGGGGGAAGTGCATGTATATAGAAATGATACCTGTGCTGCTGGCAAGATATACCCAGTTGGATGCAAACCATTGTCTTACTGCAATACCAAAATAATTCATTTCACTTTTGTGAGATATAGGTTATTAAATGATTTTTTAAAAAAGTTAAATCTTGGTATAGGCAAGATTTAGCATGCCTAGAGATTTAACTGAAAGAATTAAATGAATTTAATTTTCTTCCTTTGCTGGGTGCTTTAAAAAAAATAGATTTGGCAGCAGGATAAAATGTCTTTGGCGGAGGGGTGGGGGGAAACACAGAAGGATTTGCTGCTCCATAATAAGAGAAGGCATTTCTGGTTGTAGTGCTTTTAAGTGAGTGCCCATTTTTATCTCCAATCATGTAGAAATAGCAAAGGAAGCATTAGCTAGTCATCAAAGAAAGCAGCAAGAAGATTCTTCTTCCTGCTTCACCCAATATGTACTAGAACGAAAGAACCCAGCATTTGCTTCCACTTGGCAATTCAATTGTTGTCAGTTCTAGTGGAAAGCAAAACAAAGTTGGAACCAACTATTTCCATAAAAATGCACATTCTTGATCTGCAAGGGAAATAGTGCTTTTCAAAGATAAGCAGAAAGTGTTTCTTGGTGAAATTAAAAATTTCCACAATTTAGGATCTTCTTTTGATAACTTAAGAAAAGTTCCTTAAATGTCCTGTTCTATTTCCTATTGTTGTGACTACACAAAAGGACCAAAACAAGAAAGGAGCTCTCATTTTTTTAATTTCCCTCTACTGATGCCTGATATGCCTTTTCCTTTCCTCCTCTGTAGGACTGTATTATCCTAGTCACTTGGTTTGCTCACTATATTTGCCATATTGTTCATTGGCTCCCGACATTCCCAAGAAAGAGCCAACAATTAATTAAGAGTCAACAATTAAGGGAGTCAATCTATTCTCCAAAGCACCTGAGGGCAGGACAAGAAGCAATGGGTGGAAACTAATCAAGGAGAGAAGCAACTTAGAACTAAGGAGAAATTTCCTGACAGTTAGAACAATTAATTAGTGGAACAACTGGCCTCCAGAAGTTGTGAATGCTCCAACACTGGAAGTTTTTAAGAAGAGGTTGCATAACCATTTGTCTGAAGTGATGTAGGTTTTCCTTCTAAGCAAGGGGTTGGACTAGACGACCTCCAAGGTCCTTTCCAATTCTGTTATTCTATTCTATTCTATTCTATTCTATTCTATTCTATTCTATTCTATTCTATTCTATTCTATTCTATTCTATTCTATTCTATTCTATTCTATTCTATTCTATTCTATTCTATTCTATTCTATTCTATTCCTTAATGGAAGCCCAGAGGAAAATCCAAAAACAGTCTCCTAGCAGTGTAATAACTTGCCTCCCAAGGTCAGGATGGCCTCCACATTATTTATATTTAAAGATTATTTACATTTATGCATACATACATATATCTTGCTAATACACACACACATAGACACATTTGTTCCTTTCCCTTCCACCTGTTGAACATTTCATTCTTTCATGAGGCTTCCAAGAAACTATGGCTATTTCCTATGGATATTGACTTAATATTATTTATATTTTGAATGCTAATTCCTGTTTTTATATGGTTAACCTACAATATGTGGTTTCAGTTTTAACCTTAAATATTTATCTGTTTTTAATCCCAAATCTAATGCAAAATTATGAATTTAGAAAATTGTATAAACCCTGCAAATAGAATACCCAAAGAAATATTAAAAAGTATACTTCTGAATATATGCGTATACAACTGAAAAGACAAAAATAATTTTCATTACAAAGAATTGCATGACTAATGAAACGAATTTATGAGCACTGAATTTGTTGCCTGATGGGAGATCAATCTATATCAGGGCTGTCAAACCTGTGGCCCGCGGGCCGGATGTGTCACATGCTGACCACACCCATGCGTGGTTTAGCAAAAGGGAAAGTTGTGATGTGTCATGTGACACTACCGTGATGACGCAAGTTTGACACCCCTGATCTATGTACACACTTTAATTTCTCCTTGATATTTTGTCAAGGAATTTTTACTTCCAATTTTTAAAGAATTGTTTCTAATAAAAAAAACCCTGGAAAAATGGAAAATATATTTTTAAAATATATTTTCAAAGTAATATTTAATGCTTAAATCTCAATCTTTATGCATGTCACCATGAAAATAAATAGCATTTAATTCAGCAGGACTCAGTTTAGAATAGACATACATAAAACTGTACAGCTAGTAATCCATTTCATGGAACAATAGTCTTCTTCCAAAATCTTAAATCCCCCCCACCCCCAACTCCTCTTTCTAAAACATCTGAAAAATATTTGCTCTTCAACAAACCACATTTAAAAACAAATCATGACTTGGAGCAGATGTGAGCAACTTATATAAGTTTATGTTCTAAAAAATAGTAGGACCAACAAAAATTACCTCTGATTTCATTTCATTTACACTGAAATATAATTAAATTATGTTATTCTTAGTTATTTAGATAATATTTTTTCTTTGTTTTCTATTTTATATTGAAATGCAGTGATAATTTAAAAATTCCAAGGAATTATATTTAAAACTTGCAACCTGCCTATGGCCCTGGCCTCTTAGGCGGTATCTTTGGCTTTGAAAAATTGGTAATTCTACTGTAGGAAGAAATATCCTTCTGGGTTCAGCTCCAAGTGGGGAAAAAGACACTGGAAACATGGAGACTGCTTGGAAAGATGGTTTAATGGTGGACAGGATCACATGATTTGAATTCATGAACAGAAAAAGGGGCGAGATGCAGTGAGGGTTTTATGCCCTCTCTGGCTTCGAACTTCCTGGGGCTCAGAAAAAGTATCCCGATTGGTTGTCAGACTCCCGCAGGGTGGGGGTTTTAGCTAGCCTTGCTGGCTGATGTAATCTTCCCATGTGCCGTGTGGTGAGTTTCTGTTGCTAAATGGGTCCTACTGTGTTAGTTTCTGTTACAAGATGGTCCTATTGTGTTGAAGATGATGGTCCATTGACAAAGATTGAGTTTCTGCCTCTGGCCCATTGACAAAGGGTGGGGGCAGGAAGATGGGAGCTACTTCGTCTTTAAAACATGCTTCTCCATTTCTCATCCAGGGAAACATTCTGCCTTTTTAATATTTCCCCAAATATTTCATTCCTCTAGGAAAGGGGTGGGTGCTAACTTCCTACACTACTTACACTTCAAATGACTTAAATACACAAATGGAGTTTTGCAAAAATTCTGTTAATACCTATTGAAATCAAGAATTGGTGCATTAACAAAATCCAGCATAGGCACCTCAGTACCTTGTTTCCCTCTTATTCATGAATTATAAGGAGCACTTGATATTGTTAAAATGAACAATTCCCTACTTTTACATCTCTAAAACTCTGTCCATTTGGGATCTGTTTTTCCTTTTTAGCATTTGCCCCACGATTGCGTGTTCCGCTTGTTTGCATTGCAATTAAACACACAATGAAGCTGTCAATATATGACATGATAAGGAATTTGTTCTTTGGTAGGCTTGTTGTAAAGTGTGATATTATTGAGAGTCTGAGAGAGTGTAGTTTCCCCAATGCCATCCAGTTGTTTTCCACGCCTAAGAGAGGATCAGAAGCTGGGTTTCCCTGCTCTTTGTCCAAAACCTATCATCAGAATCATACAAGCCACGATATTCCTTGTGACTCTATGGAAGAGAAAATTGGACTTTGAACAAGCAGGATAGGAAGAGTATTGACACTTTTAGACTTTGATGTTAGAAAAGGCTCCTGAGAATAGCATTGACAGCAAGAAAACAAATTAATAAATGAATGAATCAACTCAGAGTTTTCACTGAAGCAAAAATGATCAGGCTCAGTCTTAGTAGACTTTACTTATCTTAGTCAATTTCACTTATCTGAAGACCTAACTTTCTGGATAAGGCTCAAATTCTGAAAAAGGTTAAGAGGAAAGAGAAAGAAGGAAAGAGCAGTAAGAAGATCACTAGCAGCAAGGTGGAAGGACTCAGTTGTAGTGGAAATGAGTACACCATTGGAAGACCTGAAAGATTAGGTTAGAGATAGATCATCATGGAGAAAAACTACTTATGTGGGCATTAAGATTTGATGACAACTTGACAGCACATAGCACAATTATCAATGAATCAGTTCAACACCTTAACCACCATATCACATTGTTCTTTTCTATCTGGAATTTCTAAATCTCAGAAATGCCTAGGTTCCTGGGAAATATGCTGGATCCTTGATTTAACCTGGCTCACAGAATTGTCACTATGAACAAAAACTTGAATAAACTTTGAAGTATCCCGAATGGCAAAAGTCATTGAAGAGAAATTGGCAGCATTTCCAGCTTAGCTTCCAGGGGAAACTATGTGATAGAATCAGCAGAAAATTATTACTTATCCTCTGTATTTCATTCATTTCTCCTTAACACACAGACTACTCTTTCCTAGACTAGGTCCTTTAGATTTGTTGGAAGTACAGCTCCTAAAATTTGCAGGCATATTTTCCCAATTGTTATTCTTTTGCTCATTTTTGTTTGTGGATTTGTATTGAAGAGTGTGCTTGATTTACTGTATATTTGACTCCACTTAGTAGATTCTTTTACCAGCCAGTAAATTAATGTTGTATATGGGCTTTAGCAGTATTACTACAAATATTTTCATTGGATTCTTTGGAAAAGTACATAGTCTATTTGTACTGAGTGAGGAAAATTCCAAGAAACAGAAATCAGGGAATTTCCAGAATTTTATTATATAATTTCCAGTTATTTGGTAGCAATGAAATCCTATTGCTTTGTAGTGATTGGCATTGATCTCTACCTTTAAAATACTTTTTTACCATATTAAATAGAAAGGAAGCTGGAATAAGCATGTGTACATGACCACATTGAGAATTTTATTTCTGCACAACTAACCCATTGTTGAAACAAATGAGATGAAGGTTTTGCATCCTACCAATTTAATTAACAAAGGTTTTCTGGTTATAATGTTGTTTATGCCAGAAATTTTGTGGAATTATTATTTGGGTCTGAAGCTTTCTTCAGACAAGTTTGCATAACATAGAGACATGTATTATGGGTGTAGGTGTCAGATTATGACAACTGGTACTACTTTGACTACTGCAGCTTCATCATATTTTCTGATCATCAACTCTACTTGGAGAATTATGGCATGATCTCTCGAGTTTCTCAGGATTGTAGCCTTGCTCATCACTGTAACTCCTTAGCAGATACCTAGGATTTTGGGGTGTGTGTGTCTGTGTGAATTTTCAATGTATATATGTAAAACCTATACTTTTAACAGGAAATACTGACAAGCAACACTTTGGTTTAAGAGCTTCATGTGCCTAATCTGTTGAAGAAGAGAGAAGGCAACATTGCAAGATTTTTACTAGTAGGTCATACTTGCTCATAGTATTGTTTTTCTCCTCTGTTTAGTCTTTCAATATAATGAGAGAGAGCTCTACTTATCTTATTATTCTTCATGAAGAGGTTCTGTTTTGCTAATAATGAACCAAAGTGCCTGTGCCTGGGGGCTACTTGATTTTTAACCACAAAACATCATCTAGTGCTGAATCTGAAGGTTTGAATAGTTATGGACATTCCTTAGTATGCCCATGTAGCACCTTTGCTGCAGTAGCTTCCAATAGGCATCTGTATACAATTAAATGTGGTGATTATAACCTATAAAGTCTTACATGGCAGGAATACACCACTATACTTGAAGGACACCTGTCTTTGGTTTTATCTGCCTTTCCAACATACTCTAAAACAGTGACCATATTCCAGGTCCTTTCTCTTTAACAGTCTCATCTGATAGGATTTACAAGATGTACTTGCCCTGTGGAATAATAAAATAATAAAATCCCAAGATTTTACTTGCCCTTACCCTGAGATTTTAGGAAGGCTTTGAAGACACGGTTGTTCCCGTGGGTGTTGGAACCTGGATCTTGATATTTTCATTTGGTGAACTATGATATTTGTGGGTGAGGATGGGGGCTCCAAGATCATGCATTTTATTATATTGTAATTTCTGATGTTTTTGTGGTACTTATTATACTCTGGTTCTTATTTTTATATTCCACCCTAGTTGAATTTTGTGAGTCGTCATGATTTATTACATAAATATCATAGGACTAAATCTTACATGCAATAGCTCTGAAATCAACTGTGAAAGGGCCTCTTGAAGAGCTAGTTCTTTTCAGTTTCCCAGAAAGCCATAAGAGCAGGGGCCATCCTCATGTCAGAGGATGAGCTGTTCATTATTTAAAATGTGGTTAAAAATGCTTATTGCAGCTCCTTTCAGGGTGAGAAACATGTATTCTGACTATAAGCTTTTCAATAATAATTTGCTTTCCCCAATATATTGGAGGAAGAGGAGGAGGTTGACATTACTGGACAGTTTCAAAGGACTCCATACAGTGGGAGCATTATAAATTGGTTTGGAATTTGCTAGCCACTGCCAAATTTTAATTGCTACAAAATGGCATGACTTGAGCTGTCCAACAATCAGAGAATGGCTTTTCAGAGATTTGGAATGTAGCCCTTTTAATGGCCCAAGTGAATGTACATATCAATCTACCTGATGACAAACAGAAGTGCAAAATATTTGGAAGCAGATATTTCTTGTTTATATGAACTGTAGTCCTAATTCAGACATTCATTTTTAAGAGGCTTGGTCTCTGCTGTTATAAATGGTTTCATTCCTCCTTTTGTATATATTTCTTTTTTTTAAAGAAAAACTTAGATTTTATTTTGTACATATTTTTATTTTGTACATTTTATTTTGAGCTGCATGTGACTTTCCAACATTTACCAAAAAAACAAAAAACAAAAACAAAAAACCCTGAATAAATTCACTGCCACTGAGCATCACAGCTGCCATTAAGGATCTGCCTCTAAGATTAAAACAAGGGCACAGACTTCTCTGTTAATAGTCCCATTGCTACAAAATGCTATTCCAACTGGCCTTAAAAAACTGTTGTATTTCGTCCATGTGGATATTTAATAAGTTTTTAATAGTTTAACATTCTCTTATGTTTTTTATTGTATTTGTAAAGCACTTCGTTATATTTTACATCTACAGTATATAAGTTGAGAAAAATGTGCTCTTCATTTTATAGTCAGCCTGAATGATTTGTATCCTTTATGTACATTTACATTTTGGGTACCTAGCCATGTACAGATAAAATCATTTTGAAACTATTAAAGGTGTATAAAGTAATTAACACAGTAGGGGAATAAATATTTTTGTACATTTTTATATATACCAGGGGTCCATCTTTTTTGGAATTTTGAGAAGATAGTCATAGAATTGAAATAAATCATTTTAGCTATCAAGGCCAAACCTCTGCTCCAGTTTATTATAATCCAATCCCCATACTATCTTTATAGAATTTTCTGGAATACCTAGAGCCTTCCAAATTGAATGTAGTCCAGCATTTTTAATCAGTTTAAAAGCTGCTCTGTCACCTTTGTGATATTTTGAGCCAGCAGCCTGGTTTCATTTGATTAAAGTGGAACCCATCTTTTTGATATTGGTTTGTCTTTTCCAAAAACAGTTCCCCAGTATCTGTAACCTTCATTGTGATGTGACCATTCATCCTTGAATCAAAATTGATAAATTATGCCTGATTAGCTGGCTCCATGCACGGAATAGGTATTATATCTAAGAATAGCAATAGCACGTCTACTTATATATCACTTCATAGTGCTTTATAACACTCCCTAAGCAGGTTACAGAATCAGCATATTCCCCAAACCATCTGGGTCCTCATTTTACTGATCTCGGAAAGATCGAAGGCTGAGTCAACTTTGAGCCGGTCAGGATTGAACTGCTGGCAGTTCAGTAGAATTAGCCTGTAATATTGCATTCTAACCACTGTGCCACCATGGCTCTATATTGAATGATATATTAACAGTCCTGAACATCAATCTGCTACTTAGTAGATCTGCTACTTGGAATATTGCAACTAGTTTTGGTTGCAACAATATAAAAAAAGATGTAGAGACTTTGGAAAGAGTGTAGAGAGGAGCAAAAAAGATGATTAAGGGACTGGAGGCTAAAATGTATGAAGACCGGTTGCAGGAACTGGGAACATCTAGTTTTGGGGAAAAAACGACTGGGATGACATGATAGTGATGGTCCAATATTTGAAGGGCTGCAGAAAAGGGGGTCAATTTATTATCCAAAGCACCTGAAGGCAGGACAAGAAGTAATGGATGGAACCTAATCAAGGAAAGAAGCAACCTAGAACTAAGGCAAAATTTCCTGGCAGTTAGAACAATTAATCAGTGAAACAACTTGCCTCTAGAAGTTGTGAGTGCTTCAACACTGGAGGTTTTTAAAGGAGAGATTGGATGACCATTTGTCTGAAATGATGTAGGGTTTCCTGCCAAAGCAGGGAGTTGGACTATAAGAACTCCAAGGTCCCTTCCAAATCTGTTATTCTGTTATTCTTATCTTATTATTTTTAACTTTTGTGTATTTGTTTTTTAAATTGGCTGTGTACCGCCCTGAGTCTGTAAGGAGAAGGGCGGTATATAAATCTAATAAATAAATAAATAAATAAATAAATAAATAAATAAATAAATAAATAAATAAATAAATAAATAAATAAATAAAATTCTGATTCCTAGACTTTTCCGAATGTCATTGATGCTAGAATAGATCATAATTATTACTTTCTTCCCACCATTATCTAGCAACCTATCGAGAGAGGCTGGATATCTGTATCTGGGAGGCAAATTACCATATAATCTATATACCTATCAAAACTCAAAAGTCCTGGAGGAGGACCTTATGATAAAACTATTGAAAGAAAACTATGTCTCCAGAGTGTGTAGTCTCACCTAATGATCTGATTTCACGTACAATATATTCTCCCTTCTCTACTATCCCTTTCTCATAAGCAGATCTACTTTATCTTCCTAAGAATGTAACTGGTTTATGTGGAAGATGTCATTACTCAGAAATCCATAGTATTATTTTAAATTAATTTATCTACCACCCCTAACCCTAATGGTTGTCTGGAGCCTGTCATGCAAGTATATATGTATATATTTGAATCATATGTCACTAAAGTTATAAGGGTCTTCTGATTATTTTCAACAGTTAAAACAGTCATTATATAAAAGTCCACAGTAAGAAGATTCCTATGTTTGTTTATTGATTGATTGATTGATTGATTGGGTTTTATGGCTACCAGTTTGGACTAGTAGTTAAGGCAACGAACTATTAAATTAGGGGCCAATTTAATTTTTCCACAGAGGCTGTTCCAAAAATACTGGGCAATTAAAGGCAACCAACCCTACTTGGTTTCAACATTCCTTGCTTCATGGAAAAAAGAGTTCATCAACAGTTTCTGAAATATGTACACTGAATCAGTGGGTGAAGATGGCCTCTGCACACGTAAAAAGTTCTGCGCAGAACTCACAGAACGTATATGCAGCTGGTATCACATACATGTTAGTACATTGGCTATCACATTGTTGAGCCCAAATTTGACATATGTGTAGCCATTTTATTTAGCTCTCTAGTATACTCAGTTATTCTTTTTCTTTCCTATGTAAGGGGGTTTTCCGGGCTAGCCAAATTCTTAAGGTGGGGGAAAGGAGTGAATATATAGTGAGGATTGTTTTGGCTAGGTGACTTTCTTTCCCGTGGGAACAGAGGCTGCTCCTGGTGAGAATGGAAGATGGAGTTTGAAGACACAGGGAAATGTGGATTGATTGCTTATTGGAGAATGTGATTTTTGAGGGATGTTTCTAACTTGCAATATTATGTGGTGTAATTCCTGTTTGTGTCAGATATGGAATTACAGCAGACATTGCCAATTTGATGACTATCTAAATAAAAGGAATTTGTTTTGGAAGATGGACTTCGCCTATTACTTTTTTGAATGGGTTTCATCACTTGGAAACCTGACACACATTTTGTATGAATTTCAAATAGTTTCCAAAAGCAATCCCACATAGAACACTGAGCTATTTGCAGGAGGAGATGGTGTAAGAAATTTTTTACTCAATCCGTGTTGTTTAAATTACCATATTTTTTGTATAAGACGCACTGGATTATAAGACACAGCTTAGTTTTGGGGGAGGAAAATAGGGGAAAAAATCTGGCTAGTGTCCTTAGTCTGGTCAGCTTCAGCACATTAGTTTGTTGGTTTTTTATCCCCTGCTTGGGGATAAAAACAGCTTCTAAGGTACAGCTGAGAGGAAGCATCAATGAGAAAAACAGGCAAAGCACAGGGAGATTGCTTCACTTCGCTAGCAGCTAGTTAGGGCTGAAAAAAAGCTTCTAAAGAACAGCTGACAGTTGGAGCAAAGCATGGAGATTGCTTCACTTGCTAGCACTAGCAAGCACCTTGTTAAAGCATAGCAGAGAGTCGAGGGAGCAAGCAAAGCTGGGAAGATCACTTCACTCGCTAGTACCTCATTAGGGCTGAAAAAAAGCTTCAAAAAAACTACATTTGTAGTATAAGACACACCCAAATTTTCAACCTCTTTTGGGGGGGAGGAAGGTGCATCTTATACTCCAAAAAATACGGTATGTAAATATGTTTTTTTTAAAAAAATTGATTTATATGCCGCCCTTCTCTGGAGACTCAGGGCGGCTTACACTGTGTTAAGCAATAGCCTTCATACTTTTGTATATTTATACAAGGTCAGATTATTGCCCCCACAAACTGGATCCTCAATTTACCTACCTTAGAAAGGATGGAAGGCTGAGTCAACCTTGAGCCTGGTGAAATTCAAATTTAGAGTAATTGCAGACAGTTGATGTTAATCACAATGCTTTAGTCTGCTGAGCTACCAGGCCCATGTTCATTTCATTTGTATCCTGATGGCCAATGTATCAATTTGCTAAGAAATAAAGAAACATTTATAGAAGCTGAGGAAAACATGGAACATGGGAGGACCTAGAATCATAGAATTGTGGCATTAAGAAAGGATCAGAGGAGCATCTAGTTCAATCTTCTGCGATATGCAGGAAACTAATTAAACCAACAGTAAGACCTGGTTGTTCATCAACCTGCTTAAAAACCTGCTTAAGACTGTTTCAGATCTGATGCACAGATCTGACAGACAGGACTTTTCCCCATATATTTACATTATAGTAAATCAAGAGCAGTCTAAAGAAAGCATGATGAAAATGGAACCTATATCCAAACTCTGCTTTAGTTAGTGAAGCTTCCTATCTGATAGCAAATGTTTTCATTCATGCTGAATATTAAATTAAACATGGTAAATTCAGAGGTTAAAAAAAAAATTCAGAACATTAAAAATCAATGCTAGGGCTACCAGAAAATTATAACTCGATGTTCCCATCTAGTGAAGGCCAGATCTGCTTGCTGTAATCAGTGTAATTTAAGAATAAGTATTATTTAAAAACAAAAAAACAGAGATGGGAAAAGGCTTGTACATTTGTGGCTTATACTGGAAGTCTGTCAATTTGAGAATTCCCTCATTTGGTATTGGCAGTTTTCTTCCATAGAGGCTTAAACATTGTGCGGTATGTTTTTTCTAGCAGAGAAGGTTTTCCTCACAATCCCTTTAGGGTTTTCTGACCTCCTGTGTTACTTGACATTGGATAGAACAAAACATTGCCAGTCTTTTAATAACTCCCGTTCATTTCTCTCTCTCTCTCTCTCTCTCTCTCTCTCTCTCTCTCTCTCTCTCTCTCTCTCTCTCTCTCTCTCTCTCTCTCTCTCTCCCCCCTGCTCTCAGCATCTAATACTCTTCATAAATAAATAGTCCCTAATTGAATGGGATGCCTTCTTGACAACATTCTCAAAGTGTTTTTGATGAAGCTTTCGAACCCTGTAGTCCCTTTATTGAAACACAGCTGGATCTTTCTGGGATGGACTCCAAAATAGTCCTTCAGCACAGATGAAATTCAGTCACTAATGAGCTGTTTATTTATTATTTTATTTTATTAGATTTAGGTGCTGTTTGGTTCCCGGATGACTCTGGGTGGCTCACAATGTAAAACAAGCAGCAATTAAAAAAAAAAAAACATAATTATTTGAGTACAGCATCCAGCCAAATAATACACTATATAAATAGAAACGTATCTAGCAAAGGGGCTACATTCACCCTAATCTAAGACCTACAAAAATGGCCAGGTTTTTAAGGCTAGCCATAATGTCATCAGGGTGGGAGCCACATGGATATCTGTGGTGGTGGGGTGGTGGGATGAAATTTCATTCCAGAGAGCAGGCACCTCAACAGAGAAAACAAATATCTTAGGTTCTGATGGATGGCATTGTTTAATCGAGAGGACTTGGACCATGTCAGCTCTAATTGGGTAGGCAGACACCATGGGAAAAAGGCTGACCCTCAAATAACTTTGATCTATGCCATATAAGGTCTTTTCATCTTTACTTGGCATGGCAGCTCTTCTGCTTTGCTTTTGAGCTACTTTGAAATACAGCATTGGATTTCCCCTCAGGTTTAAAGATGGAGTAAAGAATGGGAGAGACCTTGGTCTTTGAACTTACTTCCTTCCTTCCTTCCTTCCTTCCTTCCTTCCTTCCTTCCTTCCTTCCTTCCTTCCTTCCTTCCTTGCTTCCCTCCCTCCCTCCCTCCCTCCCTCCCTCCCTCCCTCCCTCCCTTTCTGTAGTGAGAGGCTAATATAACCTGCCATTGGGCTCAAGGATTTTTATACAGAAAAGAGTGTGGTGATTTAATCATCTTTTTCTTTTCCTTCCTGCTGGCAAACACCTGGGTCTTCCTAGTGGGAGTTGCCATCAGCTGAAGATTTTAATGCCAGTTTTATTTTGTGTTTATTTTGCTTTAGAATAGCACTGGACTTGGCTGCAGGATTCCAAGCATAGTGGTTGGCAAAAACCTGGGAGGGTGGTAATGATTGGAGAAGAGATTTACAGCTTAAAAATAAAATAAAATATAAATGCTCACATTGTTTCTTTCAGTCCTTTCTCTCTCCTGTGAAATTTCTGTCAAGCAATCTTAAGAAATTATATGAGGTGAGACCTTGAAATTCTACTGCACATTCTAATTTGAAGCTATGGAAAATCATATTTCCATTGTCTTGCCATAAGGTATGTAGCCATTGACGAAAGTCAGGAAAGGTGTAGTGTGGCTCAAACTCTTACCTAAGAGATCAGTAGCACCTCATTTGAGCATTCATTATTTAGGCCGGTGTCATTTCCCTTGGATTATAATAATAATATTGGTCTTTATGACAGTCTTATGCTGAAGATTAAGATTTATTCTAACATGCTGGATTCATATTAGAATTGCATGGTGTGGGTTTCTGTGTGAATGCTTTATAAAGCATAGTGCTATTACAGCTATAGGTCTGTGAACAATGGTTGGGATTAATATTTGAAGCTTACTCCCTTGATTATCAGAGTGGCCTCAGGCCCTAGTTTCTGATACTACCCTTATTTTCTTTGGCTAAAATTTTACCCCCATGCAAAAAGTATGGTTGGATTTGCATATTTCATTATGCACAACATACAACACAACAGTGTTTTTTCTCTTACCAGCCAAAAATTACTGTATATACTAGGTATATACTTTAAGTTGTCCCTAAGAACTTGCTATTCCCTTCTTTGTCCCAGCTGTTACTATTCCATATTGTCACGCTTTCCCATACTCTCTCCAATCTTTTCTTGCCTTGCTTCGTAAAATCAGTTCCATCAACAAAATATTTTTTTCTACACTCCTATGAGGATGTTTACATATTGAGAGGCACCTAAGCCCCTTCCCCATGCTGCTTCAGAGGTTCTTGCAAGTTAAAGAGATTGGAAAATGAAAAGCCAAAGGGAAGTACCTCATCTTTCTGTAAATTCTTTAAACATAAACCAAATCATATTTATTAAACATAAATGTCTGAAGAATTAAAAAAGTCACGATATAAGTATTTACCCACAGACAGGGAATATTTCCAACCTGTTCAGCCTAAATGAAGGCCGTTTTTTAAATTTGTATCCCATGTTTCTTCATGTGGTTCTGTTCACAATGCAGAAGAAAGAGACAGGCTGGGACAAGATACAGCTGCATCTGGAATGGGGGAGGCATTTCTTTTTGTGGTTGTCTGATGGATTACCCAAGTCAACTGAGGAGTAAGTTGGAGTCCAGAACTTTGAAAGTGAGAGATTTTTTCCCCCCTTTCTGTCTCCAGCTCTCCTGGGATTTTCATTTGAGTCACATTACACTTATTGCAACTTCAGATCAGTTGTAATCTGGCTTTAATAATGTCTTTATTTTTATGGGTATTATTCTTGGCTGAAGGGGGATTCCTGAGAGCTTTGTTGTCAGACCTGGAGCAGAGGTTGCCGTGAAATCTCAGCACTGGGGAGAGACTGAAAAGCAAAAGATGGATGAAGTCTGAAGCCAATTTTTCCTATATATGGGCATTCGGAAACCACTTTTCAGGTCACATAGGAGAAGGAGATCTGGCATCTCCAAAACAAAAGGCCATGAGGAGATTACCAGCAGTGGAATAAAGAAAAGGTCAGGAAAGGGTTGCCAAATTTACATTTTAGAAATTTAAATGAAAAGCATGACATACTTGTTCTGGAATTCCCTGTTGCTTTGCACACAAAGACACTTGTTTTCTTCAACACAGTGAGAAACTTTGCACACCAAGTCATCGTAAGCCTGAAATTGGAATCCCTGGATTTAGCCATTGCAGTGTTCTGAAAGCAATTTATTATACAATTGTGATGTTCTTTAAGTGCAGAGAAAACTTTTAAAATAAACTTGCTTTCATAAAAAACATTGTTTGGCATGGTCTAAAGCACTACATTTTAGCTTCCCTTCACCAACTGGATACAGAACGTTATGAGAGAAATTCTGTAGAAAATGCAGAATTTTATTTGATTCTGTCACTTGAAATCACCACTATCATCTCTATTTCTTTTCCTCTTGAAAACATCTACAAGGCTAACAGAATATCTTGGACTACAAAAACAAATAATTTAGTATTAGGTGAAATAAAACCCGACTATTGATCTAAAGTATTAAAAATTGCTTATTTTATTTTTTTATTGGGGCTATATAGTAGTCCAAATAATAGGCTTCTTACAATATATTAATAATTCTAGATATTTTGGACGATTAACATGAAGGCAGAGACTACAGAAGACTTGAAAAAATTGATGGCAAATGCAAAAGAGACCAGCAAAGACAATATGGTTCGATATTGCCACTGATGACCTAATTATAAGCTTACAAGAATACAGAGAAGTAGTTATTGATATTTAGTTCCAGTAAAAAGATATCCATTGGGCCACAACTAATTACTGGACAAGACTAAGTAAGGAACCAATCAGTTCTAGTATGACAAAATTTTATAGACCAGGTGATGAAGTATCTGAACTATCTAAATTTCGAACAAATTATTTGAATTTGGAATCAGCTTAGGGCATTGAGAGTTGCAAAAGGTCTTGAGGGTTGGCAAAATATTCGAAAGTAGTGCTTCACAGAGTGAAATGCCCAGGGTCAAAGCATTAAAGCCACTATGTCACCTAGATCAGGGATCTCCAACCTTAACAACTTTAAGACTTGTGGATTTCAACTCTCAGAGTTCCTCAGCCAGCTGAACTCTGGGAGGTGAAATCCACAAGTCTTAAAGTTGCCAAGGTTGGAGACCCCTGACCTAGAAAGCAATGATACAGCTGTAAAGTTAAAAACTACTTCTAAATGGCTGTGGAGATTCTCAGTCATCCAGCTCATTGTTGTCTTGAAGGTGCTTTTTTCTTCTTCAAAATGTATCTGGACTGGGGTTTTTTTTCCTTGAAGAAGAAGAAAATGTTTCACTTCTCATCCAAGAAGTATCATCAGTTCTAAATTCAGAACTGATAAAGCTCAATCGTATGAGAAGTGAAATGTTTTCTTCTTCCTCCTCAAGGAGAAAGTCCAGTTGCCTTTTGAAGAAGAAAAAAAAAAGCAAGTTTGAGACTACATCAAAATGAATAACCAAGGATTCCATGCAGTTTACATGTTTATTTAAATATGGCTGACAAAAACAACACAATTTTGTGGGTAAGATCCAGCAAAGGCAAGCTTTAGTAAATCCATTGAAAGCTAATGGAACTGTAAAAACTATTTTTTCAATCTGAACTCTCCATAAATGACTATAATTTCTAGAACTACTTATACTAATTGATCTAAACCATATGCTTAAACTTTTTATTGATCTTCATGCTTTACCTTAGTTAATCATTTCCACATTCCATTCATGTGTTTTAGATCAATGATTTTTATGCCACTTGCTTAACTGTATTATTGAATGAACTCATAGGGGTGGGTATGATGTTACACAATATACTGAACCATAAACATACCAAAGAGGCAAGGTTTGCCTAACATCAAAAACCAAATAAATAATAAAAATAAACCCAGTAAATATCAATCAGGTTTATAACTAAACAGCTACAGGGTTTTTTCAATGATCTGATTAAGTGTGCTTTACAAATATAGCCATGGAATATGTCAACCTGACCCTTAAGAATTTTATTCAAAAGTTGGTCAAATTAAATTTAATAAAGTTCATGTTCAAGTAAGTATGTGCACAGAAATTTTTAAAAATAAATCTGTATGAAAAGAGGAGAGGGAAAGAAAGAGATTGCATTGTTAATTGTTGCTATTGTAATCCTCTAGCTCAGGGGTGTCAAATGGGATTTATTTAAGGGCCGGATCAGCATTGTAGTTGTCCTCCGCGGGCCAGCTAGGGTGGGAGACGGACACCTCCTGCAACACTCTGCTGGCCAAAATGGGGCACGGGGAGCCTGCATGCAGTCCCTCTGTACCTGATTTTTGGCCTGGACGGCCTCCTGCAGTACTCTGCTGGCCAAAATAGGGTGCAGGGGTAGTGGTGCATGCAGCTCCCTGCACCCCAGTTTTGTTAGTAGAGGTACTGTGGGCCAGACTTTTGCTACTTCCAGGCTGGCTTCATGGGCCTTGAGTTTGACACCCCTGCTCTAGCTAATTTTAAATAAAAAAAACTGCAAGAATTACAGGTTTTAAAAAAAGGTAGGGTTTTTCTGAACTTCTCTGTACTTTGGTTGGACTGTAGGAAGCTGTTGGCTAGCTGCAATGTGTTGTGATTTTCTTTTTCCAGATGTGTTCCCAGCCTGGGGTCACTTGAGAACTGTCCAAATGATGACTTCAACAAGAGGCTTAAGCAAATTGGGATCGGGCGCTGGAGGAAGAATTCTGGTTGTGGTCAGTCTGTCTGTCTAGGTTTCTGGAAATGAAAACAAGTTAAACAGAAACTGACAACAAATTTAAGATCATGAATTTATTAGTGACAGACAATGAATTTATTAGGAGAAAAAGGGAAGAACTCCCAACATTGCTGCATTTATTGCCTTATATGGCAAAATATAAAATACCTTGGTTTGCTAATACATTATTTGGGATTGTATGCTTTAAAAATGTCTCTATCGTCTTGGGGAGGCTGAGTGGAAAGTAAGCTGTCTTTGACTTTCAAAGGACAGCTCTGAGTTTCATAATCTGAAGAATACCTTTTCCCTAACTCAAAGTTATCATATATGCAAAGGGAAAACCTTGACTCTTTCCCGTGATCAGCGCTGATGAGCAGGTTTTGAGGCACAACATTATTATTATGTTTGCAGGGCAGGGTGATGGGGCAGGCCTAGTCTCTAAGCATTAATATCTCCAGGGCATAGGATTATTGGAAAATGACAAATAGCTAGGCAGGCAAAGAAAATATGAAAACTGATGCAATAGAAGGCTAGCCAAGATTTCTGTTCATATTGCAGTGACCAAAAGAAATTTACATTGGAAAAACCTTGCCTCCAGGGCTGAATGTTATGAACTTTCCTAGGGTTTTTTTTTTCTTAAAAGAAGAAAAAAAGATGGATGGGGTTGGTGAAAGTGGGCTGAGAGTATAAAATAGATAAGGAGACATTCCTATATGCCCACCCTCCCACTGGAAAAGATTACTTTTTATCACAACAACAAAATGATGCAAGTAGAGATAAAGTCAAATAAACTAGTATAGCTTGTTAGCAATTTTTTTTTTTTTGCTAAGGATTTGAGTCATTTCTATTCCCAACACATTTGGAGGGCACCAGGTTAGAAAAGATTGTTATTTCCCTATCTAAATTCCTGCTATTTAAATTTATTAAGATTATTCATAACAGTACTACAGTTAAGAAAGGAGCTGGATCTTATACTAGGATGCCTTGATTAAGGCAATAAACTGAACTGAAGCAACTGAGAGATCCTATACAAACCACACTTGTCTATCTCAACAGTAAAAGAAATAAGATCATTGGCCTCATAGAATGTAGCCATTGACAAGTCAGTTTTAAAGCTTAGAGAGGAATATGAGAGTATGTGCTTGAATGTGGGAACAGTTGCCCTCTTTTTCTAGTATTATATACTTCTTTCTTGAATTTACAATAAACTTTGTTTCATTTTATTGTCAGCCCAGTTTTCCACTTAAGGTGGAAAGGCTATAATTTGGATACATTCAATTTTAGATACTCACTGCATCTTTATGTAAATGACTAAGTAGGACAGGCCCAGCAAAAACCTGTTCTATGACATTGGAGTACTATCCCAGAAGCCCTTATTTAAAAACTCTCTTTCACAAAAATGGATTGTCACAAATGTTAGTAAAATGATTTTAACTCCACCAGGTATCTAGTTTGCTCTGTAACTTCCAGTAGTCAAAACAGTAGCTTCAAACAAGAAGTCCAGTCAATTCATTTGTTTAATTCTTCAGCAATGATTCAAAGCTGTATAGACATTTTCAATCTTGTATAATTATGAAACAATGTAGTGATTTCATTTCTAACTGCAAAATGTATAAACACATGCTTTAAATGGGGTGATTTAAATATATTTACACCACTATGTTTTCTGAGTGGTCTACAATGAAGCACTATAAAATACTACATAAATAAAGAAATAGATGGCCAAGGAATAGAGTATTATTCAAAACTGATTTAATACAAACTATCGTTTTTACTGAGGATATTGCCTGAAGAATCAGAAATAGTTCAGATTCTGCACAAGGAACTTTTAAATATTCAAATTTACTGCCTAGTGGCACAACAGGGACAGTTCCCATGGCTAGATTGAAAAAATAATGTCATGCCAATAGTAGTTACTGCAATCTCTTTCCTCTCATCTCAACTTCATTTCCCACTTTTTGTTTTAAATATTTTACCAAGAGATTAATTATCTGGATTTTTGCTCTTCCTCCCATCCTAGAGGGTGTTTTTTGTTTGTTTGATTGTCTTTGATAACCAAGTGAAAGGAAAGGGATAATGATCACTAATGTTACCTATCATGCCAGGCAAAATGGGTGTGACAATCTGCAGCATCACAGTAATGGCAAAAATAATTCATTTTTATTTTTATTTTAGAAGGTGGGAGAACAAAGGGATTTGAACGAGCAGGTAGAAGCTTCCAAGTCATACCAGTTTTTATCTTTTCTCATATTCACATGAAAATTCTATATTCCCTGTTTATGCTCTGCTACAATCAGAACTTAAATCAGGATCAACTGCTGATTGGTTTCAGAATTTTGGTCATATGACAAATATAAACAATTTTATGTATTAGGATTAATACTAATCCTAATACATAAATTGTCATGTGATTGCAGTCATGTGTCCTGCAATCACATGACTGCAGGACACTGCAGTGATCATAAGTGCGAGCCAATTGCCAAGTGCTCAGATTGTGACTGCTACTGTGTTTTCCCCAAGATAGGACCCTGTTTTATATTTTTTTTGCCACCAAAAAGGGCACCAGGTCTTATTTTCAGGCGGGGGGGGGATGCTATCCACTGACTCACCTCCCTTGCATGTGTCACCCCTGGCCTCCTTTTTGTTATCAGATGCCTTCAGGAACTTCTTCTGTTCCCTATGTCACATGAAAACTGATCCATTGAAGGATCTTTAGATTGCTTCTGAGATTATATTTTTTGAAATCTAGATATTTGGATGCAATCAGATCATGGTGATCTCATCAATGGTCATTATCTAAACTGCCTTTTAACTCTAATTACTTTTTCTTTTCTCCTTCTTTTTCATTCATTGACCACATCCTAGAAGCATCATTTAAGACAGGGGACATATAGTTTTCTTGATTATCTTCATGGTACTACTTTTCTATGGGAAGATGCTTATCTCTATTGTTAATCGGAATCAAATGTTCACCATGCCATCAATTATGGAGACATTTATATACTAACTTGTATTATAGAAATAATATTGCTAATCTTGGCTATGTTCTTTTATAAATATAGCATGCACATATGAAAATTGTTTTCATGAGATAAAGTTTTAGGGAAATGTGCCAAAGGATTTACCTCACATGGCCTAAAGTCCATGTTCTTTAAAATGCTACAAGAGAGTACTGGACACTGTGACTAAAGAATTAGCAGAAGAAGACTATTATCTCTATATTTAAGTTTAAATATAGAGATCAATGAATGCTGTTTATCTTAGTAGCTCATTCATTTTTCCATTGTCTGAACATCACATTTAAAAGTTAAAACTGTTTTTTCATAAGAAAAGCAAAAAGGAAGGACAGATACTATGGAGCCATAGAATATCTAAATCGGAGGGAATTAAAACATACTGTAGGTATTTTACATGGACTAGTCAACACACTAGCTTTTTTCAGATTTACAAATATTTAGTGTTTATCATTGACCATTTGGTCAATGATAAATTGACAATATACCAATTGATGAAATGGTATAGTTTCCTGTCTGTGCAGGTGATCGCACTAGAAGACCTCTAAGGTTACTTATTCTGTTATTCTATTATTCTGTTATTCAGTAGGCTAAGCATAATTCATTGAATGTTTTTCCTCCCATAAAAAGTGTTTCTTCAGGTTCAATTTGAGGTATGCTTATTGTAAGAACGATCTGTATAACTAAGATTCCATGACTGTTTGTCCCAGAAAAATACCATGCAGGGATTTTCCCATATCTGATCACAATGGTAACGACAAAAGAAATCTGAAATGTTTATCACTGAGGAGGAGGATGTTTTCAAGTCCAAGCTTTATCTACATTTTAGATTATTAGTAGGCTTCTTCCCATTCCATTTTAAATTAAGGCCTTGCATGACCCAAACACTATATTTCACAGGATAGTTTACAATCAGGTTTTTGTGTGTCTGTAAATGTTAATTCCACTGGCTTCTATGCTGAAACCATGGGCTTGGATTGGTCCAGTTTCCTCAATAAATAACTGAGCCGAGACAGTAACTGAATGTGGTTTATTCAGATACATGGTTTAATTTCTGGGCAAATGATTCATTGTCTGTACATAGAGACAGCAGCTGTTGTGCAGAGCTCCCCTGAATGGAAGATGCCTCTATTCAAGACTCATGAACCTTCTACAGCACCTCCATCTGTTCACTATCACCCTTTTTGGTTGTTTGAAAGCATAAAAATAGTAACTTAAAAGTCAACATTATAAATGAGGTGTATAATATAGAAGGCTTTGGGGGAAAATTCCTAATATTGACCACAATTTGGCTGTACAGTCTGTGTTTCTCTGAAGATATTTTCTCAGCCCATATATACACATACCATACATTTTCAGCGATCATGAAAACATTAGCCAGTGCTCTAATACTTGCCATATCTGCTGTTGTATCATATATTTTACACACTGCACTTAAGGCAAGCATTTGGTCTTGCTTCTTAAAAAAAAATAAATAAAGATAACTTGGACCAAGTTTGGATCTCAGTTCCTTAGCTGCCAACTATAGGAACACTGTTGCATTGTGCATTTCATTATCAGCAGTTTTCCGCCATAAAGTTTCAGAGTAAACTAAGATTGCGAAAAGATTGACTTTGTTTACTTTGTAGAAATGTCTGGTTCTTATGAATAGAGATAACAGTTATATGTGACTGAGTTTTCCTCAAAAATATTGTACAAAATGCAAGATTGGGCAAGAAGTTAGTGGATTAATTGATGCCAGAGTTCCATTTGACTTAGGCGACTTAGGCAAATACTAGTATAGTCTCATGACAAAAACTTCAATCACTATTATGTAATAACAATCTGAGCTTTTATTTATTATATGGACCCATTGGCTGGGTTCATACATTCAGTTAAGCCATGCTTCTTTTTTTGCCATGGTTGTTGAACTAGGCCTGCAAAGTCAGGAATGCAAAAATTCAGAAAAACACTAGATGGCAGGAAAGAGCCAGAGTTCTCTATATCCCTTTGCTGCTGTCTAGTGGTCATCCTTTTTTTTTTTTGCAGCCAACATCTAGTAGCTCTGACTGAACAACTATAATAACCTACTCATCTTCAATTGGCCTCCTTTCTGATTGCCTTCAGTTTTTCCAAGCATTCCATAATGACCCTTGCCATTATATTGTGTGCTGAAAAAATTATGTTTTAGCTATATGATTAGTGAGCAGTCCATTTTTAACTTCATCTAATACAGTACAGCATTATTTATATTTCTTCCAATCAAATGTATTCTCAGTATTTTCCCCCAGCATTACGATTCAAAAACATATTTTTCCTTGCTCAGGCTTTCTGATACTGCAGCTTTCATGGGCCTATGATACAATTGGGAAAATGATGGCCTTTATAATACACACTTTTTTGCAATTCAATATTTTGTCTATATTTGTCATAGCCTTCTTCCAGGTTTTACATTCTCTTTCTTAATCAGCAAGAGATTCCTTAAATCTTTCTTGCTTCCAGCCACTAAATTGAAACCATCAAGGTATCCAAGACTGTTGCTATGTCTCTCATCAATTTTAATTCTAATGTCTGGTTCTTCTCATCCAGAATCTTACATGGTATATTCTACATAAAGGTTAAACCTTTTTTCCAAGTTTGAACCACTTATTTGCTCAATATTCTGTTCCAACTGTCCCTTCCTATTCACTATACACATTTTTCAATTGGCAGGTGATGTGCCTGCCAAGCTACCTATGGCTTTAAGTGCTATGCATAATTTGTGGTTGTATGCTGGAAAGCCTGCAAATGCCAATCACATGACTCCCTGTTTATGCTCTGCTACAATCAGAACTTAAATCAGGATCAACTGCTGATTGGTTTCAGAATTTTGGTCATAAGGCAAATATCAACAATTTTATGTATTAGGATTAATACTAATCCTAATCCATAAATTGTCATGTGATTGCAGTCATGTGTCCTGCAATCACATGACTGCAGGATACTGCAGTGATCATAAGTGCGAGCCAATTGCCAAGTGCTCAGATTGTGACTGCTACCGTGTTTTCCCCAAGATAGGACCCTGTTTTATATTTTTTGGCCACCAAAAAGGGCACCAGGTCTTATTTTCAGGCAGGAGGGATGCTATCCACTGACTCAACTCCCTTGCATGTGTCACCCCTGGCCTCCTTTTTGTTATCAGATGCCTTCAGGGACTTCTTCTGTGGCCGGCAAGACAGGTAAGTCTTTTCTGAAGGCCTCTGCAGCCAAAAACAGAACTCCAGATTGATCCTCTGTTATTGGCTGCAGAGGCCTTCAGGAAAGGCTTGCTGGCTGCAGAAGAAATGGGCTGCAAGGCAGGTGTCGGGGTGTGTGAGCCTGGCTGCAACTGTCTGAAGGTAAGTAGTAAGGCAGCTCCATACATCCCCATCCCCACCCTAGCTTATTTTTTACCCATGCACCCTGGAATGGGTGAGGTCTTAATTAGGGCTTATTTGGGGGAATAGGGCTTATATTGGGTGCATGTGTAAAAATTAAGCTAGGATTTACTTTTGGGGTAGGTTGTATTTTTGGGGAAACATGGTAGGATGCTGTGACAATTGTAAATTTGAGTATTGGTCATAAGTCATTTTTTTCAGAGCCTTTGTAACTTTGTATAATGGTTATTAAACAAGGACTACCTGCATGACATTCAGTGTTCTTTTATAGATAAATGAGTTATAAATAGAAACATTAAATAAAGAGGATTTTTTTTGGAGGAAGATTCCATTACATTTCACTTCTAAGCAATTTCCAGCTTAAAGAGTGAAAGTTTCAAGCAGGTGAATTTTAGATATTTAGCACTGAACTTCATGATTATTTCACATGCTTTAATAGGGTGGTGGTATTAGACCCCATGATTTTACACCACACAGTGCAAAAATATGAACAAGCTCTCAGCTGTGTCTTTTGCCTTGAATAGAATCACCACATTATGTAAACTTTCCTGAGCATTCTTCAAGTCTGTGTGCTCATTAACACTTACCAACTCTTTTTCAATACTCCAACAGCTAGATGTGCAAATGGCTCCAGGACATGGATTTTGTAGCTGTAAATTTTCACACTTTGCAACAGCTGATTTCAGACTCCTTGAGGTGTGTGCATAAGGGGCAGGATAGATAGCAAGCTTATAAATATAAGGGACAACTCTTTTTTTAATGTGTCAACATCTGGGAATAAGAGTTTAGATGTAATGTTCTTATGAGTAGGCTGGGGGAAAAAAAAACTAAACTGCCCAGTGAAGTGAATATTTCTCAGGAACTTGGTCAAGAGCTTTGGTAAGAGAACAGTACAAAATGTGCCATAGTAAATGTTGAGGTTGAACTTACCCTGGATTTGATTCTAGAAAGGTGCTTCTGAGCACACACAGCATCTGAACAGCACAAACAACACAAAGTAGCAGGCTGCCAAAACAACCTAGGAAAAGAGGCAGCTGCTTTAAGGAGTTGCAGACAGGCATCGTGTTTAAGCTACATAAAAGCATGTATACAAAAGCATTTTCCCTGAATTATTTCTGAGATACAGCCCTAAAAGATATGCAATGACTTATATATGTATCATCCAGAAATCAAAACCATAAAGTAATTGGAGGACAGAATGATCAGACTCACAACTAAAATAGAAAAGAATTTTGCAATCCCAGATTATAATATTAGATATTAAAAAATAAATGGGAGCAAAATCAGTTTTTTCAGGATTACTCCATGATTTGTTCTGGAGATCTGGAGTTCTGATGGAAGGAAAAACAAAGAAGACGAATGATCACAAAGTAAAGAACTTGATCGAAAGAAAGGGAAGATATTTATGAATACAGACATAGTCCAATTTTGTCAGGGTCATATGTTGAAATTTATTTGAATGATGAAGAAGGATTAATCAAAATAGGACGAAATACGGGCTGTAAAACCATGCATTCCCCTCCAGCAAAGTTCTGTGCAATTGTATGTATGCCATCACTTTTGGCTTAACCAGATACAGCACAATTTTCTTGAAGAATAGAGTGTAATAGCGCCCCTCCTCCAGTATCTAGATTAGTGGGATGGTTGTACCTGTTTCCTACAAATTCATGAAGATTAAGGTAAATACTGGCCGTGGGTTTATCCTTTGGGGTCTTGTCCATATCCATTGGCATGATCCTTCAGCTCTTTGATCTCTGGTTTGGAGATAATAGACCAGAGTCCCAAAGCATTTATAATAATACACATTATAGATTATTTCTCAGGGTTATAACAGTTTTTAGCCTAGGGCTGTTGCACCCAGATCGCAAAGATTTGAACAAACACTAGTTAGCCACAAATAGACACTATCCTTTTTTTAAAACTTCAGTCCTCATTTTAGCTTCTCCTTGAGGTCTATTATTCTCAAGGAAGTTACTGTCTGCAGAAGGAGGCTCAAAATGTACTATTGTCATGGATGAAATTATTTGCTTCTTTGTAACATGACTTTTGAGTTTCTTTTCTTATTTGTAATTATTGCAGAGTTTTTCCTGTTATTAGGACTAATGAACTGTTTTGTTGTATTTTTAAAAAGTTAATAGAATTAGAATTGCAATTTGCAAACATGCTTCCTTTTCAAAATCTGTTGGTCAATGGAGACCTTAGATGTTTTGATATCTATATGCTGTATATAAATATAATGAGGACAGTACCATCGATTTCAGTTTTATTGTATCGACTTTCTCCAACCTGGTATTCTCTGAATGAGTTAGATCTCAATTTTTAAAATTCTCAGCCAGCATGGCTACACTGTATTAACTGACAGTTGCTAAGGATATAAAAATGTATGTGTCATAATGAATACCATAGCCCAGCATAGATGCAGGTAATCCCCATATTTAAAATATTAATATTATCCAACAGCATTCCTACTACATTTGCACAAATAATTAAATATTTTTTTTTGGGGGGGGGGGAATCTAGATATTATGTACCTTAAAGAGCTTTAACTTATTAGCTGCTTTCTCATGTGAAGTAATTTTCTTGGCTATGGATCAAACATGCAATTTCAATTTATGGTGAAGTTTTTTGAAAAAAAAATTCTTACTTATTTAAAGTTGGTTGTTTCTTAACATGCTGAGATCTTGCATGTATTTTTCCCAACTTTAAACTATTAACCGTTTTTTAAATGAAACAAATGACTTTGCATTCATTCTATGCCAGCTTCTGCTTTTTTGTCAGAAACAATTTTCCATTGTTTTGTAGTTTGCAGAAGAACAAACAATTGGTTTTGTTATATATGTAGATAAGAGTAACAGCTATCAGTTATGGTAAGCCATTGTCCTTTGCATGATTAGGCAAATATAAATGTTAAGGCTTCCAAATTTATTTGTTTGTTAGATTGATATTCTGCCTTTCCTCCAAGAACCCTTCAATTTTTACCTACAACTATAGTCTTGAGAGATTGAATAAAAGAGAATGACTGGCCCAAAATCATCCAGTCAGCTTCTACGACTGGACTTGAACTGGGATCTCCAAGTCCTGGTGAAATAGTTTTTGGTTGTATGCAGGTAGGGAAATGATTCTTCTGGGTACTGATTTGGACAATTGGTGATAATAATAATGATTCTTTTTAGCTTAGGATGGGTAACAAGAATCAGCATTTTCACTTCAGGTGAATCTTGGATAGAAAAAAAAAATCCAAGCAAGACTACTCCCTCAACAATGTCCTTGGCCATCATCACTGCTGTATAATGGTTAAGATCATAAGAAACTGCGGCTGGCTCTAATAGCATTATTTCTTCTTTCATCTATGACTGATTTTAAGTGCAGAACTAACAACACTAATAAGGATTATTCCACCATTATGCAGATCAGCTTTATATGAATAAACTTTGGTGGTAATAACCTGTCAGACAATCAGAACAATGATCTGATCTATCCAAGTCACAAAAGCTCTTTATTTATTCTATCTGAAAATCCAAACTTTCTGTTCATCCAAGTTATCTACATTAGTAATCACAGCTCATTGCTACTGCTAGTATATTTAGCTGTAATAGTTGGCAAACTGCAATCCCAGACTTTACTTTTCCTCAACATGGAAATCTGTGGGTCTTTCGGGACTGCCATTCTACATTTTCTAGCCAGATGTGTTGTAGTTTCACCATCTGGAAAGGAGTCAGGTTGGAAAGGGCTGTTCTACTGCACTGTATTTCACTGTACTGCACTGCACTTCATTGCACTACACTGCACTGCACTTACTTTACTACAATCATTCCCACTTATAGTACTCCTAGTTAATTTAGACTGGGAAGGCAAAGATTTGATGTGTGATGAAATAACCAAACTTTTTGTCCTACTACTCACTTTTAAAATAATTCTCTTTTAAAATAAGGGATCTGTTTTAGACTCATAAAAAATTATAAAGGGTAGCTAAGGTTTTCCTAAATATATTTATTTGAGGGGGTTTGTTTCCTTAAATTCAGGGTCTTCTTTCTTTTGGGTGTATACAATAACATGGGTGATATAGTCCTAATGCATATTAAATATGGAATTTAGGCAGATTGGGAACTTTTAGGGAAACAAACAATTTCCCTATTTCAGCTCATGGTTTTTGACGTGGCTGTTGGAAGTTTTAGTCAGTCATACTTAAATATCACAGCTGAAAGAGAGAAGGGATGTCATAATGCCAATTTCACGGCATAAAGAGATTGTTAAAAAATTTCATCCTATTTTTTTCTCTCTCCTTATTTTGGGGATTTGGCAAGAAGGCCCCCTTAAAAGTAGGCCACCATGTCCTTTCCTATGGTTCATTATGAGTGGGCTGCTAGGAACACTCTTGATTGCCAAAACCTCTATTTTGGTTTCCTTTTTTCAGCATGAGGACAGAATTTCCTGGAGGTATCACTTGAACCAGAGATAGTCTGTAGTATATAATTTTAACTGTAAAAATGAACCTTAATCTGTAGCATCATTTTGCTATATCACTGCATAGAATGTCACTGGCGTCAGTAGGGAACCATGCAGATAAATGGCAGGCTTTCCTGTATCCTGCCTGGACTCCATTGGGCTTTCTGAGTAAAGGCTGACCAAATCATTATTTTTTCCTTGCAAAATGTTGAAGCTGTAATCCATTTGGCTACTTTAGAATAATGAAAGAATGGAAAAAGCACATATCCCAACAGCAAGTCAAAAAGCTGTACTGAAGGCACAAATCTACAGCACCAGCAGACTCAAACCTGAAAAGGGCCTTGAAAAGATTCCAGAGGATTGAAATACTTTCTTTAAGAAGCAGAATCATGTTGTGATAAATTTATCACTATGTTGGCTGATTTGATACAATCTGAGCAAAGTACTGAAAGTATAGTCACAGCTGGCATGGTAATAATAAATCCAAATAAGTCCTGTGAGATATTTTGCCAATCTTATCATGACTTGCTTCAATGATTCCACAGATTACTAGTTTGAGAAGCCTTCACAATTATATAATTGTCCCACTGTTGAACATCAGTGTCAAAAAATAAATATATATTTTAATAAAAATTGTTAGACAGGAAAGATGGTTCTGCGTTATTGCTCAGACGAACTTTGACTAACACAGCTCTTTTTACAATGGCATCACTGTCCAAACTTCAGACAATTAACACTATTTAAATCATGTAAGGGATGCGGTGGCTCAGTGGCTAAGACGTTGAGTTTGTTGATCGAAAGTCAGCAGTTCAGCAGTTTGAATCCCTAGTGCTGCGTAATGGGGTGAGCTCCCATTATTTGTTCAAGCTTCTGCTAACCTAGCAGATGTTTACCTGTTTAGTCATGCTGGCCACATGACCATGGATTTGTCATCAGACAGCGCATGCTCTTTGGCTTAGAAATGGAGATGAGCACCGCCCCTTAGAATCAGGAACAGCTAGCACATATGTGCGAGGGGAGCCTTTACCTTAAATCATGTCTGCAGAGGTATGGTAGGGATATATTTTAATAACCTATTTGCTTTATATTTATACAGCTGTAAACTGTAGAGTCTTTAGGTACCCAAAATGTAGTTTGCAGCTGTTTTGTAATGTTGTTCTGCAGTTTTGAATATGAATCATGATGGTTAGTCTTTATTACTAGTGGTGTTCTCACATTTCATGAACACCTGATAATCCTGAGGATGTTCAGAACACCTGCAATACAATATACAATACAATATGATAGCCATCATATTGTAATTTTTAATGGGAGGGAAAGGTAACACAGTTAAGGACAGAGGTAGTAATCATATGAAATGTAATTTTATTTAAGTAATGTAATTTTATTAAATATAATCTTATACTAAATCCAATCTATTTTAGTCTTGTAAATAGTTTTAGGAATGTGACTTCTAGATTACCATTGATTACAGTCTCTTTCTCATGTACATTAGCTGAGGCTTGAATTCTAGTTCAGACATCATTCATTCCAGATTTTTTGTTTCTTCCATATTTTAAAAGACAAATTTAACTTGATCTGACTCTGAATTGTAGATACTTTGAAGATAATAATCAGCAAGCAAAGACCTTGATTTACATGTAGGACAGCTCTACAGAGTTTTCTGGGAGTTTTACATAAGCCTGAAATTAGTAAACAACATGATGGCAGAGGCCATTTCTACCCTGGTGATTTATAGCATTTTATAGTGTCATCCAGCTTTTCCAATGACTGGATGACGCTATAAGTTGCTATAAATCACTGGGGTGGAAAGGCCAGAATCTTTGAAGCTATAGATTATTCATAGCCTCTAAGGACATAGAAATGTGGGTCTGATTTACATACTTCTAAGTACACACTGAACTAGGCAACAGGGTATTAAAAGATTCATATATTGATGCGGATCTCACTAATTACAATGCTGCTTATAATTAGTATTATTGTGGGATTTTTTTTATCAGTTATGTTGTTTGAAATCTTGTACCTGTTATATTGAGAGAGTCATATGTAAGAAGATGCCGAGGCTTGGTAAATAATAAATAATGCACCCAGAGGAAGCCTTTACTTCCATATGCACTAGAAAAGAACAACTAATATATGGATTGCACCAATTCTGTCTTTTGGTTTGCTAAATGAATAAAAAACTGACATATTTCAGTTTGGTCCAATGTCTTCTGTCAGAGCTACTTTGAAGTTATTGATATGTTTATAATATCACCTACTTCTATCAATCAAGGGAAAACCAATCAAGGAGCACAGTGATCAGAATGCAGTATTTCAGGCTAACTCTGACTACAATCTGGAATTTGATCCTGATGGGGCTCAAGATTGACTCAACCTTCCATACTTCTGAGGTCGGTAAAATGAGGACCCAGATTGTTGGGGTAAATATGCTGACATTGTAAACTGCTCAGAGAGGCTGTGAAGCACTGTGGGGTGGTAGATGAGTCTAAGTGCTATTGCTATTTTCCTGATTGATAGTCTATACAAACCAACAGTTAAGAGTCCCATCTAATGCTGACTTTCTTCATGGTAGACCACTGAATAAGATCAACCTGACTTGTTGGGTCAGGTTGGGAAATGGTCTTGTTTCCTCCATAATTTCACTGAAGATCTCTCATGCCTTTAAGAACACATATTTGCTTTTGTCCCTTTCTGTCCCTCCCCGTAGTTTCCTCCCTCCCTAACATTCTTTGAATCTTTTCCTTTTTAAACTCTGACATGCATAGAACAGAAACTTGACCGGGATGAGGTCCAAGTTCTTTATATATGAAGCCAGTCTGGGGCCATTGATCGGGCATAAAGTCAGCACACAGGTTATGATTATTTTCTCCTTATGCTGGGTATAAAGGAAACGTAGTCTTCTTCCAAAACCAGCAAGGGTTTAGAAGATTTACATGTCATGAGTTTGATTGGATGAACTTTGGAAAGAGATACAAGTCAATGTCCTTTGCACAGCAGTTTTATATGTGCAAACAGTATGACTACCCTTTTGCTGTGTCTGAACAAATGTTTTATTCACGTGGAATTTTTTTTGCATACTTTGAATTCATGTAATACTGTGGAACATGCAGACTGAATCTCTTGCACAACCTAAAATGAACTTAATAGAAGAACTGGAAGAATACAACAAGGTTCTTCTTGTCTATGGATTCACACATATCTAAAAACTAAGCTGAGTGGCATTGTAAGCTTCAAATATGAAAAAAAATTTTTTCACTTTACGGGTGTTTTTGAGACTTTTTTTTTAAAATGATAGATTAAAAAGAACCTCTATGGTCCTGACTAGTGAATGAAACATAAATATAAAACAGTGAAATAATTGTAGAAAATACTGATATGGCAGAATGCTGGAAGGAATAGATTTGAGGTATGTATGGAAATGATAAGAATATACTAAGGAATTAAAAATCTCTAAATATTAGTGTCCAACTGGAGGTACATGTCCCACTCACAGCACCATTGAGAGTATCCTGACATACGGCATTCTTGCATGGTATGGGGGCAGTTCTGCAGCAGACATAAAAGCTCTACAGAGAATTATTAAAACTGCCCAGAATATCATTGGGCTCCAGCTACCAGCCCTGGATGACATCTTCGCATCTCTCTGTTTGAGGAAGTTGCATAACATTCTAAGAGACTTTTCCCATCCTGCTTACAATCTTTTTGGACTGTTGCTTTCTGGCAGAAGATACAGAACAACTAAAACTTGGACCACAAGTCTTCTGAATAGTTTTTATCCCAGAGCTATATTTGCACTCAACAATGAACTCACCACCATCAGTGAGCTGTTGGACAACATTACTTGGTCTGTTGTGTGGATGTTTGGGTGGTTTAGGGGTGGGGAATTTTGGTGGGTGGGAGTGTGTCTGGGGATTGTCATGTGTCTCTGGGTATTATATGAATTTTGTCGTATGGGTATACTGTGTATATATGTACAATGACAATAAACTTTATATATATGTGTCATTATTGTTCTGTACAAAGGAAAAGGTAGCAAGACTTAATTCAAAACCAACAATAGTTAAGTATGTGTAAATGTCCTTGCAAAGGTGTTTATCAGAAATTTGATTGAAATAATATAGCAGCTGCCAATAAGTAAAATTTGAAAAGTGCATCATACTTTTCAATGAGTATAGGTTGCACAACCAGAATTTTGCTCATTAGTAGCTATTAAGAATTTGGAAATGTAAGTTTATTATCTATCTATCTATCTATCTATCTATCTATCTATCTATCTATCTATCTATCTATCATCTATCTACCTATCTTTGCCAATTTACAAAAACACATATTTTATAGTTAATTAGCTTGAATTTTGAAACATTTTGTATCAATCTGGACTTGAAGATGATTGCAATATGAATGGTCTATGGTGGAAGTATAAATGGAACATCACTTTTCTGTATTAATTGTTGGGCAAATGTTTTGTGCATATTCTTGTATAAATAGAGAAAATCAAGGGAGATTATATTTCAAGGGAGGAAAAATTAAGATCAGGTTTGTTGATAAAAATTGGTTTTGTAAGTAGGGATAATGAAACCAGGCCAGAGGTCTTCAAACTTGGCAGCTTTAAGACTTGTGGACTTCAACTCCCAGAATTTTCCAGCTGGCTGGAGAATTCTGGGAGTTGAAGTCCACAAGTCTTAAAGCTGCCAAGTTTGAAGACCTCTGAGCTAGGCCAAAGTGCTGAACAAAGGTTTGTTAACTGCTGGGAAGTGTATAGATGCAAACATCAATTGAAAAATAGATATGCACAAATACCAGCAATGAACAAACAAAACAAAAACACCCCAACATTAACAAAAATGCTAAAATAAGCAGATCTGGAGCTGATACTCCTATGGTGCTTCTGATAAATCTTCTAAACAAATCTTCTAAATAAAGCAATTGAGCTTTTTCTGTATTATCTTCGTTTTGAGGGAAGAGCTGTGCTCTCAAGTCACAAGTATCTATTACTAAGCAAGAAGATGGCACAAATTATTTATTTATTAAAGGTGTAAGGCTTACTGACTGACTATATCACAATTCTGGTGGTGTACACTACTGAAACAGGTTAAAATAGTACAGAAAGTCAACAAATAGTGAGAGAAAAATAACACAAGGGCTAGATAGCCATCTTCAAAGAAGAAACAAGAAAGTCCAGTTGCTTCCTGGGACAACCATGACCTGGGTGACTTAGAATCTCTACAAACTTTTAGCTATACAGTTTGGGATGATCACCCTTTGAATGCTGTGGGAGTAAGAATGGATTTCCAGGGGGAAAAAAATGCAGACAACAGGAACCAGGAGCACTATTCAGGTGACCCTGAGGACACAGACAAGCCTCCAAGTGCTTCAATGACCCTCTAAAAGGATGCAAATGAACAGCTGTCTGCAAGGAATATAAATCCTTCCATTCCCCACTATCTTGTCGCAGTTAAAGAAGCTTCTTGGATGAGAAGTGAAACTTCTTCAAAGAAAAAAACAAGAAAATCCAGTTCCCTCCTGAAAAAGAGGAGACAACCATGACCTGGATGACGGCGAATCTCTACAGACATTTAGCTAGATAGCTGTGCTTCACAGATGTTGTAGTAGTAGTTTCTGGAACTGTCTAAGAGTCAGAGTGTATAATTTCCATGGATCTTTCAAAGCCTTATCATCTGTAGTGTCTATAGCAGGAATGAAATGTTCCCGGTTTGGACGAGATTGCCCGATCCGATAGCGATGGCAGTGGGTGATTCAGAGAACTGGTAGCAAAAGTCCCTGCCCCCCCCCATGCCCAGCTGAGCCGCGTGATCATCAGAGTCTCTTTTTTTTACTTTTAAAAGCATTTTTTAACAACCTCTTCGGCTGAAGAAATGCTTTTAAAAGTAAAAACAAAGCCTCTGATGATCGTGCGGCTCAACTGGGATCATCAGAGGCTTTTAAAAGCATTTTTTCTACAATCTCTTCGCCAAAGAGGCTGTAGAAAAAAATGCTTTTAAAAGCCTCTGACGAGATCGTCAGAGGCTTTTAAAAGTATTTTTTTCTGCAACCTCTTCAGACAAAGAGGTTGTAGAAAAAATGCTTTTAAAAGGAAAAAAAAAAGCCTCTGATGATCAGTCAACTCAGCTGGGATCGTCAGAGCCTAACAACATTTTTTTTACAACCTCTTTGGCTGAAGGGGTTGTAGAAAAAATGCTTTAAAAAGTAAAAAAAAAAAAGTTGGCCATGCCCACACAGTCACATTACTCCCCCCCAAGCCACGGCCACAGAACTGGTAGTAACAAATTTTGCATTTCACTATTGGTCTATAGTTTCTATGATTCATTGTGGGCTGAAGACTTGTGTCTGGGAGCAGCATGTTAGGTGCTACTCTCCTAAAAGTAGACATGATTTGGAAAAAGAAACTGGGAGGCAGCTGGAAGGCAGGCTTAGGACAACAATTATATTTTATTTATAACAACAGCAACAACCATAACAACAACAACAACAACAACAACATAAGCAATACTGTATGCTTGTCTTATTGCCCAAAAGCCTAATTTAAGCCAATTAATTTTAGTAAGTTAATAAATTCACTGCCCATGTACATTATTTCTTTGCCCAAGGCTTAAGGGGCTAAATAGGGTTTCATGCAGTCACATTCTCCATATCTTCTTTACATCAATTCAATACATTCATAGATATATTTGCTCTGATATATATCTTGAGTTTTCCTTTGCCAAAAGCTCTTGAAAAATTGTAAATTTGATTGATAACTCTGGGTTATATTTGTTTATCCCAAACTGATTGTTCCACACTGCCAATTAGATCTTTAATAGTTCTGGCTAGTTGTAGTTTTCTTAGGTGAACATAGAAGGTCCATTACATTGCTTTGTAAAAGTGTATCACTTCTCCACAAATATAATTTTATGTAGCCTCCTTAAAATTTCTCTGAACATGACAAATTATTAAATGTCTGTATGACATGTCTCTTGGACTTAAGACAATGCTTGATTAAATAGAATTTCTTAGTTGATGAGCAAAATGTAATTATACTTCTGAGTTCCTTGCCTTTTGTGTATTAATGAGTGGTTTTGATTAAGCAGCTCTCTATTCCAAGCTTTGTTGCGTTCATGCACCTATTGTTTTTCTTCCTATTAAATCTGAAAGGAAAGGAAGTATGAAATAGCAGAGGCCCCTAAGATCTCTAAGATTTCTCAGGCAAGCCAGGAAACATCAGCCACCCTTCTTAATATTTTCATCATTTGTTGAGTGCTTTTTTTGGGCCAAAGCCCTGCATCTGGAGTCCAATTCATGCCAGCCAAAAGGGAAACTTATTTCATTTGCTTAAAAAAGCAATACCATTGTGTTTAGGGAAAAAAACAGCGCTCCAAAGGGCATTTGCCAAGTTCTGACCCATTTGTTCTGGAAGGAATGTTAAATCAGGTGGTCAGATGGATTTTGACTCATGTAAGTAAGTAAGTTTCAAACCAGAAGAAGCAAAAGAGAATCCGAGATAGAGAAAGTGTATGTGAGCCGTTATTTTCATTTTAGTACTTTTACTGTGTTTTCACTGTGCGGATGGAAATTAAATGTCAAACTTGAGTGTTTAATAGTCCAGTGAATTTTCATTTTTTTTCTTTAATAAAATGTGGTATGTAAAGCCAATACACTATTACCAAGGAAAATGCAGACTATTCATATACCACTTTGTGTGCATTTCACTTAATTTATGCTTTTTTCCCCCTTATCCATGCTTTACTAAAAAAAGCTATTGTTCATTGTAAGAAAAAAAAATAGCGTCTTTAAGCTTTCTTTTTTATTTGGAAATCGTAGTGTAGCACAATGAAAATGCATTAAAAATAGTAAGGTCTTTGAGTATCATTTACCTATAGTTATTAACACTCAGAACAGATGTTGATCAGTGCTGAAATTTCCATTAAATATATTTTGCGCTAGGGAACCATGTCGTCAGTGCGTTATTTGCTTTTTCTTGAAGTGTCTGTTTGACTTATAAAGGAAAACATATAGATACATGTTCATTTTCCATTATAGGCAACCTAATGGGGACCAGTATGGTACCAGGAAATAAACTAAATTTGCAATGTAATTGTCCGCTAAAAATCATAGAATTGGGAGGGGTGTTTTAGGCAATCAAGTTCCATTCTCATTGCAAAAATCACCCTCCAAACTTGACATTGCAGGAATCTGATTAAAATTTCCAGAAAGATGGGTCATCCAGCAAAGAGAATTCTTTATCTTCCTTTCTTGTTGGTTTGACTCTCCTGACTTTTATTCTGAAAGGAAGCTAAAGACATTGTAGAAATAACTCTCTACTTTCATATAGAATATGAGATGCAAGTGTTTCCAGGTTTTTTTTTTAAACCTGCACAATCTTTGAAGCAAAAAGAAGGAAGGAAGGAAGGAAGGAAGGAAGGAAGGAAGGAAGGAGGGAGGGAGGGAGGGAGGGAGGGAGGGAGGGAGGGAAATAATTGAGCCAAGGACGTTCATTAAAGGAAACAAATATCCCCTTTCAAATTATATGCAATTTTTAAAATCTATTTTCTGCTTCCTTTGCTGTTCTAGATTCTCATTCATTTTTGTTGCCATATTCAGAAATTAATTTTGTGAAGGAAGATTTCCCTCACTCATTTCTGGTATTGCCATGCAAAGTGCACTGTGATGTGTGTGTGTGTGTGTGTGTGTGTGTGTGTGTGCATATGTGCATGCACACACACACAGTATTAGTTTTATATGTTAGTTAGAAGAGATTTGTCAGGACAGATTGAAGAGACCAGTGAGAAAATTCTCCCCCTACTCTGTGATTGCAAAGACAGCCAGCCAATCCCTTGATATTGCAGTTCTTGTTCTACTTCATTTACCACCACAATCCTCCATATACCAAAGGGAGTACCACATGCTTAATGCAGTATGAGGATTGAAGTGGGTTTAACCCAGTCAATGGGATTTACAACAACCCTTGAGAATGTGTGTGTGTGTGTGTAGGGTGTGTGTGTTTATGTATGTGCGCGCGTGCATGCTAGTATATTCTGCTCCTTTTTGCATTGCCATAGCTGCCTTGCCTTCCCACTCCTCTCTCTCTGCAAACATGCACACACAAAACCAAGAGAGATAGACAGTGGAGAAGCTCTTGAAGCCTTTCGTTCTTCCTCATTAAAAGTGCCAAGATGCATGTCAAATGCCTGAAGCAGTCTCTGGCTTTTATAGTTTTATTATGGGACTATTATGTCTTATCTAATTTCTTTTCTTTTCCTCCCCCCTTTTTTGTGATGGGGTGGGCAAATTCATTGCTTCTTTTGCTAATGTTTATGTGAAGATAATCTCCTGGGCTTCTCCAAAGAATCTTAAAGAGACACAGTATTCTGTTTGCTTTTTCATCCAGTGTGTGGAAAACCAAAAATTCTAACACTATGGGGTGGGGTGGGGGAGATAACATTGGTTAATCGTACACATACATACATACACATGCACATATATACTCATGCACATCACGCAGGCACAATTACTTAATTTCACTTTCAATTCTTAGTTTAGCTATAACTAAGATAAGTCTTGCTGAAATTTAAGGAATTTGAATGCAGTTAGAACATTCAGTTTTTGGAATAAGATAAAATGAGGATTCTTTCGGATCAGGAGCCAACTAGAGTTTTTAAGATCCTCTTTATCCCATTTTTATTATTTTTATAAACAAGGTGGTGAACATACCTAATACTCCTTCCTTCTTCTGTTTTTCTCACAGCGACAACCCTTTGAAGTGAACTGAGAGAGAAAGCAATTGGCCCAAAGTCATTCATTTGACTTTCATGCCTAAAGTGGGACTAGAACTCATAGTCTCGTAGTTTCTATCCTGGTGCCTTAACCATTAGAACAAACTGACTTCTACGACTAGCTAAAAGTCATTGAAAAGGCATGATAAATTTATCACCTATCTAAGAAAGATGCACAGGATCACTGCATGTTGTGGCACTCAATCATCTTTTATATTGGTAATCTTGAACTTTCTACTAGTCCTTACAAGTCCAATGTTCTCAGTATCCATCATTAAACATTCATCATGCTTTGTAAGCCACCTCTACTGCCTATCTTTTAATACTCCAAGAGGCCTGGGTCAGAGCATTTATAGACCCCTCTTTTTATCACTGCATATTATGCTAATTTCATTTTTTTCTTCAGTTAAATCAGCATCCTAGTAAATGAGATGTTACTATGGGATATTGAAATAACCCTTGGGATTTTATTTTAACCAATTAGTTTTATTGCCTAGAATAAAAAGTATCATTTTTGGTAATTTCAAGTATTAATTTGGAAAAGATTAGATTAAAATCCAATAGTTTTGTTTGGCACCCAAAACTATTGGTCTTCCCCAAAGTCTTGGTCTCCCCAACTAAAAAAGCCATTCAGATTTTTGCCCTTCTAAGAAGGTGGCTCCAAGCACACACTTGATAAATTTCACCTATTGCTCTGTTTGAGTACTGTGTGATTCTTCTAATCCTCTTCCCTCCAGGGATAGACAAACCTGTCAGATCTGATTTCATCCTGTTTTCCATTTCTCTGAACTTACAGTAGAAAGGGAAAGAAATAAACCAGCTCCAGAACTGGCATATATTTTGTTCTTTTGGCAACAAGAAAATTTTGGATCCAGAAAATTTGTCCTGGTTGATTTCCCTTTTCTGTTTGGACACTAGACACAGTTTTCTACTTTCACAAACAACTGAAGATGATGAGTCAAAAGTTTCTAATCAGTTTTACTTTCAAAGTACATCATGCAGTGGTGGGTTCCTCCCAGTTTGGCCCAGTTCTCCCGAGCCAGTAGCGGTGACGATATGATGTCACTGAACTGGTTCTACCCCCTCCCCCTGCACCCCCTCCCCAACCCCCACTTTATTCCTACCTATTATTTGGCCCCACCCCCAATCTATTGCTGCCTCCTGAGTCCCAGCTGATGGCTAGATGGCTGTTTAAACTCTTGCCATGGGGCTTCAAAGGGCCGCCCTACAGCTGATCAGTGTTAAAAGAAAACAAACGAGTAGACCGATGCCTGCAAAAATACACGAGTAGATCAGTGCCTGCAAAAATACATGGGTATACCAGTGCCTGCAAAAATACATGAGTAGATCAGTGCCTGCAAAAATAAATGGGTAGACCAGTGCCTGCAAAAATACATGAGTAGACCAGTGCCTGCAAAAATAAATGGGTAGACCAGTGCCTGCAAAAATACATGAGTAGATCAGTGCCTGCAAAAAATAAATAGGTAGATCGGTATAGCTCTGCAAGCAGTTAAAAGCCTGGTAGACCAGTACCTCTGCTAAATCCTAAATAATTGTTACATGACCATCAAGCCACACCCACAAAATAAGCCACGACCACAGAACCAATAGTAAAAAAATTTAGAACTCACCCCTGACATCATGGATTAGCTAAAATCTTGCAACACTTTCTCAGTAGGAATAGGAGCCCATATTGCAGTTGGGGAAACTGAACCTAAGAAAGCATTGCCTAAGAGTTACTTGGTACATTCATGGCAGAAACAACATTCAGACCAAAGTTTTCTGATTTTCAACATATCTGCTTTCATAGCAAAGGGATCCTGCACATTATTGGTCTTTTTCACAGAAGCAGACCAAAGCCTGCATGGTTTAGAAGTATTGTCTGTGTGTGTGTAGATTTACTAGCCATTCATTCTTAATTCCTTCTTTCTATTGGGGATTTAGTATTCTGAGGCCTGTTTGGACCTAGTGCGGTGGAAAAATGCTCCTGTTGCAAACGGTTTCCTCTATGTAATGGAGCCAAACTGGCTCAGGAGCCTGTGTTTCTTTTTGAGTAGCACTTGTTCTTTTAGCATTTGATTGCTGTTGCCAGATGGAAAAGGATAACAAGGAAATCCAGACAGACAGTATAGGCAGCAGGGCCAGGACCTCCGTTTTGTGACTCATCCTTTTTGGGGTTATGAAAAACAATGAAAGTTTGATGGCTCCAGTGCAGAGAGCATGTGAGAGAAATTCACAGCCAAGAGACAAGAATTCTTTCCACTGTGATGGGAACAGGGGAAATGGACCTCCTCACAAGCTGGACTGAAAGTGACTGCAGTATCCTTTTCCAATTACATTCCCCCAAGCTGCTTTTCTTGCCCTTCCTTTCTTAACCTTCAGAATGCAAATCCAGTTGCTTCCTGTTCTTAAAATTTGGACACTTGCTGAATTAGCCAGTCTGGACTGGATGTGAATGAGCACGACCTGGACCTCAGTAATCCAGATATATCCAGCTTTTGTCATTATTAAACAAATAAACAAACAAACAAACATCCCATCTAATCCTTAGCACCCCCCCCCCCCCAAATTGGTTTATATGTTTGGTTTTCTCTCTTTTCGGTTAGGACTCTGATTGTCTATGCATGAAATATATTTGTTCTCTAAGCAACATTTTTTAAAAATACATTTGTGTGGAGTACTAGTCACCATATACTGAGGTTTTTTTAAAAGTTCCTGAATGTATGTTGTACTATAACTATAGAGCCATGGTAGTGCAGTGATTAGTATGCAGTATTGTAAGGCTACTTCTGCTGACTGCTGACTGCTGGCTGCCAGCAAGTGGACAGTTCGAGTCCCACTGGCTCAAGGTTGACTCAGCCTTCCATCCTTCCAAGGTCAGTAAAATGAGGACCCAGATTATTGGGGACAATATGCTGACTCTGTAAACCACTTAGAAAGGCTGTAAAGCACTATGAAGTGGTATATAAGTCTAAGTGCTATTGCTATAGGATAACATTTTATTTTGTTTTGTTAAATGGGAGAGCAAAACTTGTGTACAGCATGAGTAAAAAAGAGGGCCGTGAAAACATTTACAGACCCCTCACATCCTTGACATTAACTGTTTTCCTACCCTCAAAACGACGCTATAGAGCACTGCACACCAGAACAACTAGACAGAAGAACAGTTTTTTCCCGAATGCCATCACTCGGCTAAACAAATAATTCCCTCAACACTGTCAAACTATTTACTAAATCTGCATTACTATTAATCTTCTCATTGTTCCCACCACCCATCTCCTTCCACTTATGACTGTATGACTGTAATTTTGTTGCTTGTAACATTTGTACCCTATGACTGTCATTAAATGTTGTACCTTATGATTCTTGATGAACATATCTTTTCTTTTATGTACACTGAGAGCATATGCAGCAAGAAAAATTCCTTGTGTGTCCAATCACACTTGGCCCATAAAAAATTCTATTCTATTCTAAATTTGGAATTTTTTGAAATTTAGGGAAACAGCTTTTAATCTCTGAGCCATATAGAATAAATCATAATTATCCATAGAAGCCAGCACATTTTGAAACCAGGGCTTATTTGGCTTGGAGATCAGTGAATTGCTGGGATTTCATTGTAGCTATAAGTTTTCATGTAAATCTTAAGTGTTTTAATGTAGAAAAAATCATAAATTATCCCTTCAAGTGACTATTTCCCTATCTTCACTGAAAATACCGGAAATTTAGAGTCACTTATCAAAACTAAAAGGTTTCTGAAAATATAAGTTGACTTCAATTTATTTATGAGAATCCTGAGATATGGAAGAGACAAATTTGATTATTTCACTGGTTCTTCAGCAAATGCCCTTTTGTTTATTGACTGATATTTTTGGGGGTACTATTATAGTAGTGAAGTAAAGCAAACTAGTGACTGAAAAATGCAGAAGAACCTTCTGAAAATGGTAATTCCTATTCAGATTCATTCAACCAACGTGTTCAACAAACCCAGCTGAACTTCCTTTAAAGATGTGTGTTTTATACTGCTGTTATTAGCACCTCGATAGTATATTGTATTGTAGTGTGAGATCAAATCCTCTAATTCAGTTATTCAGTTAGGATAACACAAAGACAGATGTTCTGTTCAATTCCATGGACTTTCTTTGAGTACTGAAATCTTGGACTCTCTATATACAACCCAGTCATGCATGAATACACTTTCTACTAATCTTGGCACATAAACACTCGGGGGCTCCAGATGCTTGGAGAAATAAACACACTGACTCAGTATTAATATTTCATTACAACACACTAAAGTTAAACCTTGCTGATCCAGAGTGACCTGCAACTACTCAGGAAAATGCTCCTTTTCTTTCTTTTTTTTAAATAATTTAGCTCTTTATGGGAAACAAAATAAAGCAGAAAGTGTCCTTTGCATGGCAGACATAACGAAGATAAGCCATATAAAGTTACTTGTTTATGGTGATGTTACTTTTAGACAAGCCACAGAGAAAAGCTTACAAATTTTTGGCAAGCGAGAAAGGTAAGGGGTGGTGCAGCTATGTTGCAAAATCACACTTATTGATTTAGGAAAGAGAAACTTTATCACCACAAACTTTAAAATAATTTCATTCGATAAAGCGTTGTCTGCAAGTCGTTATGAGATTGAACTAAATTAAAGCTAAATTATGCAATATTAATACACTATATAAATTTATAAAAGGGTTAATTATTCCTCTCTATAAAGGTAGGTGGTTTTCATTAGTTTGTTATACGTGAATTTAGCTGCAAATTAGTACTTATAAAACACACACAAAATGTATGCATCATGTCTAAGACCACAGAATATTTCCCTATCATTCCAAATATCATTGAAATACGAAGCCTACATGTGGCTATTTAGAAAATTCTAATAGAGAAGAAAGAACAGATGAAAAAGGCCAACATTTTCCGGGGGGGGGGGGCATGGAATTCAGGGGGTTGAAATGTCCTCATTTTTTCTCATTCCCTCAAGCCCAGTGTCCAGCTTGTACAGTAAAAATAAAAACTCCAGGATATTCAGCTTGACTCTTGCTGATTACATGGATATGGTCATATAGTTTTCTTGAGGAAAAAAAAGGGTAGAAGTGGTTGTGCATTGTACAATTGCCAGCTTCTTATTTTCCCAGTTTAAGCTAAAGCCCAGGGTTTTCTGATGATCTCTCCTTTAAATGCAGGTTTGAACATGCTTTGCTTTTTGGAGGAGGAGATGATAGGTGCTGTCATTGCCTTAAGACAACATCCACAATATTTTCATGCTATTACAAAAGAATTCCAGCAATAGGGGTCACTATGAAAGGATGGTGATAAGTGGTCTTTCTCATTCTTTGCTTCAGAGGTCACTCACCAGATGTGTTCTCACTCTCCCCTTTAACTAAAACTAACGTTCTATAAAGGATCGTTGAACATTTTTTTATACCAGTGAGCTGTAAAGTTTTACCTCCCTCCTTCCTCTTGTTGTCATTCCTTTACAGGAGAAAAATGAAATTATGGGGGTTTATTTCTCCTTTCAGTTATTTCCAACTCATTCAGAAATTCTTCTGTATAAAAAGAATATAACGGGGCATGCAATGGAAAACAAATTCATTTAATATTGTATACAGCAAAAGAAATGCCAAGAAGTAAACACAGATTCAGAGAGAACACCAAGTACATATTGACATCCATCACAAATTTTAAATGTTAAATTCACATAGACCAGCATTTCCCCAGCACTAACTAGCAGTGGGGAAAAGTCAGCCTAATAGGCTTCCTGTATTATAGCAATTGTCTCTGTATTTTGTTCGTGTTATGGTATGCAACCAGAAGTATGGGAATTACCACTGTACCCATTCCCAAAATATATTTTATAGACTTTGGCTCACAACATCTGGAATACCGAAATTCCTTACGCTTGGTTTATATAAGGATTTCAGAGGTAATGAATAACTCATCTCCAAATAAGGAACAAGGTGATTCAGAATTATTTGCTCCGGAGTGGCATTATCTTATGCCCTTAGCCTTTTAGTCCTCTGGCATTCTTTCTTTTACATTTCACTAATGCAGAGATGTCAATGTTTCAGATTATCAGTAACAGCTAATCAAACAATATATCAATGGGTGCTATCAAGAGGTAAGCATCACTGTAGGGAATTAGCCACTTATGGCTAAGACAAACCAATCTTATGAATATATAGATATCCATTTCATAAGATTTGTTTGTCTTTCAATCACAAAGAATCACTCTTTGTTTGCACCTGATTTCTGGTATCACCTTCTGGATATAAAATACAAAATATTGTTTTTCTTCTTAGATAGATAGATAGATAGATAGATAGATAGATAGATAAATAGATAGATAGATAGATAGATAGATAGATAGATAGATAGATAGATAGATAGATAGATAGATAGATAGATATTGTAGATAGACAGACAGACAGACTGAGAGACAGACAGGTTTAAGAAGAATAGTAAAATTTTGTTATCTTATGTCCAGAAAGTCATAGCAGGAATCAGGTGTAAGCAGAGAGTGATTCTTAGGCAAGATAGCATATAAATGCAAATCCTTATAAACAGTGGTGGGTTTCAAATTTTTTTACCACCAGTTCTGTCGGTGAGGTTTGGTGGGCGTGGCATGGCTTGGCGGGCGTGGCTTGGTGGGCATGGCAAAGAAAAGATACTGTAAAATCTCCTTTCCCACCCCACTTCAGGGGAAGGTTACTGCAAAATCCCTATTTCCTCCCAATCAGCTGGGACTTGGGAGGCAAAGAATAGTTGGGGAACTGGTAAATACCACCAGTCAGAGGTGGTATTTACCAGTTCTCTGAACTACTCAAAATTTCTGCTATTGGTTCTCCAGAACTGGTCAGAACCTGCTGAAACCCACCTCCACTTATAATTGATTATTGCTGATCATGTAAAGTGAGTTGACATCCATGGAATGGAATCGAACGAGCATCAAAAAGGTATATTCAATGTACAAAAAAAAACCATACATTAACCCAGCTAATATAATATAATATACTCATGGTATCCAATTTAATCCTATGCCATAGAGCAGGGGTTTCAAACTTGTGTCACATCATCATGTGATATATTGTGACTTCCCCCCTTCACTAAAATGAGAGTGGGCGTGGCCAGCGTGTGACGCATCCGGCTCATGGGCCATGGCACCCCTGCCATAGAGTATATAGCCTAAGACCAGTTCTCAACTAACATTTTTTTGGGGGGGGGGAGGTTTGTTTCTACATCTGCATCATTTTGTATTGATTTACTGTTCTGACTTCATCAAACAGCATCAAGTTTTAAATGTACTTTAGGAATCTCACTATGTCATTCTTGGTGTGATTCTAATATGAAGAACCTGCTGAAATCAAATCTCCCTTTGGCTGTGAAAATACAGAAATGATGCTTCCACAGTGAGTCCTGAGAGAGCTGAAAAGGGACTTCTCTTGCAATTTTTATAAATCCTTTCTGTGTCACATCAGCAATTGATAAATACAATGATCATTTCCATGAACAAATGTTTCCTAACTACTGTGCTTAGATCGCTAATCTCCAATCCTTTATGACTTGGTAACATTTGACTTCAAGGGAAAGGTCAGTCTAATAATCCTCTTTAATATATTCCACATTCAGGATATGAATCTGAATTCTCCCCCACCCCATTTGAATAATTTCTGTCTGGAAACTTCATGACACAATCTACTGCAAATGACATTCTTTTCCTGCTGTGTTGTTTATGTTTTAAATCAAACCTTAAAAGAATTATTTCAATTTGCCTTCTTTATAATTTATGTCCTTTTATTTCATTTGATTTTAATGACGATTGAGCACTTTAAGATAGGCTTGTGAAGAGTACTACAGAAGTGTAAGACACCAATTGATGCCCTTAGGGCAAGAAAAGAAAGAATAGCTGTTTTGAAACTGTACATAGTTTATCACGATTAAACCACATGGGGCAGCAGAGAACATTCTAAACTCATGTGAAAATCTAATTTTTGCAAATTAGATTAGTAAAATTAGACAGATTAGTAAAATATCCAGACCATACATTGGTATCAAAGTTCTAATAGTTTATATTATTGAAGCAAGATAGAAATTAGGTCAAAATCTTAGGGACTGAATTACATTTGGAATGATGTGATCAATTGGAGTTTCAGGAGCAATATTTGCATATTATACGTTTTGGCCACAAGAGGAAGTATTCTAATATTGTTGTTCAAGCTCAAAGAATTTTTAAAGCCCTAAGAAGTTTCATAAACAGTTATTATTGATTTGTACCATATTTTACCTCGTTTCTCCAAGCTAATTACTCTGTATAATATTGCACTTCTCTTATAATGCAGTATAGTGTTGTACTGTAGGCATCGTCGTAGGTATGAAATGAGAATGAGGATTGAGAAATTAGTTGTTGGTATTGTAAAGACACAATGGAGGTTTTTTTAAAAAAGAAAAACAATTGCCTAAGCATCTGAGTTCTGCCTCAGTTTTCTAACAGCATTCCTCAAGTCTTTACTCACAAATTAGTTCAAGAACAGAAGGCAGATAAATTTGGGGAGGTGTAACTCATTATTATATAAATTGCTTACAAATAGAGCCGAGTTTTGGCTCTCTGCTGACATGCCCACCTCAGCATTCACTTTTCCACTCTTTCTTATGCGACCACACATTTTCTGTATAGGAGAAGAGCACTGTGATGCAAATACTCTGAAAGGAAAAATAATAGAGGCCAATTCTAGTAACCACTGTTGGCAGAGAATAGATATATACTAGAGAAAGAACAAGTACCGTGTTTCTCCAAAAATAAGACTGGGGTCTTATATTAATTTTTGTTCCAAAAGATGCATTAGGGCTTATTTTCTGCTTAGGTCTTATTTTTGGAGAAATATGGTACTAAATGCACCCATATGGCTGGCAATCTTAACTGGGGCTTATTTAGGGGGTAGAGCTTATATTACGAACAGCCCAAAAACTTATTTTCCAGTTGGGTCTTATTTTTGAGGAAACATGGTAGAACATGTGAAAAGAGGAGAAAGGACACTATATATACTAAAATATCAGGAAAAAAAATAGTCCAATAGTGCTTACAGGAAACAAGCACTGCAATGATTTTAGACATTGTAGATAGCCAGTTGAAATATCCGTGCCTGTCTTGCTCTGAAGTTGATGCATTTATTGTCCAATTCTGCGGCTCTATCACATGCTTATTTTCTTGGATTCACCTTTAAGAGTTCTATTAAAAAGATCAAAGCAACAATCCTATTGTCTGTGTCTTGATTATAGCTGTGTTCCTTCCTGTCTCCATCAAAATGCCATGAACCGTAGTAGCTTAGATTCTAGCTGGAGAAGCTGAGTATTACAGGCTGAAGCTGTTGCCAGTTCATTCATACATACATACATACATACATACATACATACATACATACATACATACATACATATATATATATATATATATATATATATATATATATATATATATATGAAGGAGATCTTTTGCATTCCAAACCATAAGTTAGGGAGCTTTCTTTCCACTAGCACTATCCCTTTCCTGTTCCTCCTCCGCTCCAATTGAAGCTAAATAGTAGTCTTGTTCTTCTCGCACAGGTCCCCTCTCACTTTGTAAACATTAAATTCCTTAAAATAATATGGCAAGGGACATGTATTTTTAAAAGCCTATGTTTATTAAAACAAGAGAGAAAGGGAGAGGCACGGTGGAAGTGCAAGCCATTCCTTGTGTTTATGTGCAGTTGGGTGTGCCAACTTCAGAACCAATCTCACTAATGAATTTCAGGCATTTCTGCCATCCAGTTGGAGGAGAAGAGAAGGAGCAGGGAAAAATGAACATTGTATGATTATGTAACAAAATGGTTATTAAACCCCCCCCCCCCAAATGCTACGATTATATACAAGCTATAGAAGGTTTTGCATTTTGTTTTAAAAGGAAAGGAAAAAAGATGAAGTGAAGCAGGGCAAAGAAACGTGAATTAGAGAAACAGAGGGAATTTCCTCTTCTTTCAAATAGAATAATTAAAAAGTTGCAAAAATAAAGCATCCAAGAAAGATTAAAGCAAAATGTAGCATTAATGCACACTTATGGCTTTGAAAAGTCTGCTAGAAATTCTTAACTACGTGTTGGTACAAGTTGCTTTCACTGGATTTGACATTAAATAGACACCACAGGAGGAATGAGGATGGGACTCCGATAGGACCTCATAGAGGTATGCAGCATACTCCAAAATTGATAAAGAAAAAAATAAGATGTTTGAAAATTCCTGCCCAAAGCACTTGATGAGGCTTTGTACCTTCAAATTATAATTTTAAGGTTAGGACATTGAGTATATATTAAAGGAAACTTTTTAGAGGTAGGTTCAACTCAATTTTATAGGATAGGATAAAACTCCTTTTAGAGTTTCTAAAAGCTTCCTCTCCATTGTTGGTTGAAACTGGTGGGTTATCATTTATAATATCATTCGAATATTATCAGGGATGGTAGAAAAATCTTGTTCCTACTGATTTTCACTGAAAATCATTGAATCAGTGACTTCACAAAATTCACTGAAATTTTTCAGTCAAAATTAAGTTAAAATGTCTTAATTTGGAATCCTGCACTGAGAAAAAGTGTGTACTAAATGTCTTAATGACCTCAACCATTACTATGATGGCATGTATGTTGCCCACATTGCTAAAATAAATAGGGTTATTGATGTGTACTTGTGTACAGGTGTGTACTTGACCAAGGACTTAATCAGTCAAAGGTCAACTCTGTATTGTAAACTATTTAAGAATCTTGATATGGCATAGATATGCTGGCCAGGGAGCATATTCAGGGAGTTGAACTCCTCACAACTTTGGGAAACACTGACACTTTTCTACTGTTTAGTGGTGTGGCAAAGCTAATTCTCTCAGCTCAAAATTTAAACGTGTGTGTATGTGTTTCTATATATGAATTGTTAGACCTCCATTGATTGTTCTCAGTAAAAATGTTGACCAGCCTTTGACCAGATGCATCCTTCATTCTAAGCCTCACACAATTTGGTTGAGTTGACTTTGGCTTTGTTATCTCCATAACATGACTCTGAACCAATTTAAAGCCAGCTTTGGACCTACCTGAATGTACATCAGCTTGTTAGGAGAGCTGAGATGACTTTTTTTCCCCTACACCAGTTTGTTTAGGAATGGTTTTTTCCTTCCTTCCTTCCTTCCTTCCTTCCTTCCTTCCTTCCTTCCTTCCTTCCTTCCTTCCTTCCTTCCTTCCTTTTTTCTTCTGGAAATGCTGTGGCTGAACAGAGCTTGTGGGTGGTTTGTGTTCTCATTGGCAGTGACTTCTACCTCACTCTGCCTCCTGGATTCCACCTTAGGTAAGTCTTAATATTCCATCTCTCGCTCCAGAGGGGCTGCATTTCATTTCTGAAGACTGAGGTATGCATTTATTGTACACATTTTCCCTCCACAACCATCTGTAATGATGATTAGCAGTACTGGAGAAAGTGCACATCTGGAAAAGTGTTGATATATTGGCATTTCTGGTTAAATAGCTTTTAAATATAACAAAGGAATACTAGCAAAAAATTAGGAGTCTTCCTTTCTCCTCTCCTCTCCTCTCCCCTCCCCTCTTTCAATAAAGCAACAGTGTTTTTAAGCAAAGCAAATACACCAGGATTCAGATTATTTTACGAAACAGTTAATTTTACATTCTTTCATAGATTATCTGGATTCTACTGAATGAAGCACTCTGAATTCTCTCAGATACAAAGAAGAACAACTCTAAAAACCAAACAATTTAGAGGTATGATCTGGATGACCCTCCAGACTTCTGGATGAATATTCTGGATGAATCACATTGGAACTTTTTTGGGTTTCATGGGTGTCATTATTTCTGGTGGAAGCCAAATACTGCATTCCACAATAGGAATCTCATACCAACTGTCAAGGATGGGAGTGTAATTTGGGAATAGAATAGAATAGAATAGAATAGAATAGAATAGAATAGAATAGAATAGAATAGAATAGAATAACCGAGTTGGAAGAGACCTTGGAGGTCTTCTAGTCCAACCCCCTGCTTATGCAGAAAACCCTATTCCACTTCAGACAAATGGTTATCTAATCTCTTCTTTAAAACTTCCAGTGTTGGAGCATTTACAGTTTCTGGAGGCAAGCTCTTCCACTGATTAATTGTTCCAACTGTCAGGAAATTTCTCCTTAGTTCTAAGTTGTTTCTTTCCTTGATTAGTTTCCATCCCATTGCTTCTTGTTCTACCCTCAGGTGCTTTGGAGAATAGTTTGACTCCCACTTCTTTGGGGCAATCTCTGAGATATTGGAACACTGCTATCATGTCACCACTAGTCCTTTTTTTCATAAGACTAGACATACCCAGTTCCACCCGTTCTTTATATGATTTATCCTTGAGTCCCCTATTCATCTTGATTGCTCTTCTTTGCACTCTTTCTAGAGTCTCAACATCCTTTTTACAAAATTGGATGCAGTATTCCAAGCATGGCCTTAACAAGGCTTTATAAAGTGGTATTAACACTTTGCGTAATCTTGATTCTATCCCTCTGTTTATGCAGCCTAGAACAGTGTTGGCTTTTTTGGCAGCTGCAGCACACTGCTAGCTCATATTTAAGTGATTGTCCACTAGGACTCCAAGATCCTTCTCACAATTACTACTATTGAGCAAGGTACCACATATACTGAACCTGTGCATTTTGTTTTTCTTGCCTAAATGTAGAACCTTACATTTTTCACCTTTGAATTTCATTTTGTTAGATAGTGCTCAATGTTCAAGTCTGTAAAGATCCTTCTGTATCTTGAGCCTAACTTCTGGAGTGTTGGCTATTCCTCCTAGCTTGGTGTCATCTGCAAATATGATGAGTTCCCCATCTATCCCCTCATCCAAATCATTAATGAATATGTTGAAGAGTACTAGGCCTAAAGCAGAGCCCTGGGTTACCCACTGCATACCTCCCTCCATGAAGATGCAGTTCCATTGAGGACTACTTGTCGAGTGCAGTTGGTCAGCCAATTATGAATCCATCTGGTGGTGATGCTGTCTAACCCGCATTTTTCAATTTTATCAAGTAGTAGGTTATGGCCTACTTTGTCAAATGCCTTACTGAAGTCCAAGTAAATTGTATCAACAGCATTCCTCTGATCCACTAGTTTTGTCACTTTGTCAAAGAATGCAATAAAATTAGTCTGGCATGATCTGTTTTTGGCAAATCCATCTTGGCTTTTGGTTATTACTTTGTTTGCTTCTAGGTGTTTGCTGATTCATTGCTTGATTATCTTTTCCAGAATCTTCCCTGGTATTGAGATTAGGTTGATAGGTCTGTAGTTTCCTGGATTTATTTTTTTCCCCTTTTTTGAAGAACTACATCAGCTCTTCTCCAGTCCTCTGGCAGTTCCCTGGTGCTCCAGGATCTTTGAAAGATATAGTTCAGTGATTCTGAGATCTCATCTGCCAATTTCTTCAGAACTTTGCGATGTAATCTATCTGGTCCTGGTGATTTGAACTCATCTAGGGTAGACAGGTGCTCACTTACTGTTTTCGTCCCCATTTTAACCTCATTTAAAATGCATGAATTCTGCTTTGCATCAAATAATTTTATGAGACAATATCGGATCCACAGTCATTCAGCTGAAACTAAAGCATGAGGGTGTTATGTAACAAGACTGATCTCAAAACTGCAAACAAATTCCAAAAACAAATTTAGTGTTTTGAAATAGCCAAATCAAAGTTTCTATGGATCTTAGGACTATTACCAGAGGCCCCAAAGAAGCAGTTCATTCCAGAAAACCCTTGAATGTAAGTGAGTTTAAGCAGTTTGTCCTGGGAGGATGGACCATGGTTTCTATAAAGCATTATGAGAGATGATAACTGATTCCAGGAAACATTTGGTTGCAATTATTTTAGCTACAAATGTCAAAGATATGCAGAAATTCAGAAAATCCAAAAGATGATACAGTTTGGTTTTTTTCCCATTTTCCCATACTTTTACATGGAACTTGGAATGTTTTCGTAAAACTTTCTGTACCATAATCTATATGTAAACACACCTACCTCATATTCACAAACTTCTTCCTTCCTTGTCTAAAAAAAAGGGGGGGGGGAAATAAAAGTGATAATTCCTATTTACGACTCTTCAAGTCACTTGTATGTGCTAAACAAACATTATTATTCTGAATAGTGCTGCCATCTATGCATAGATGAATAATCTCAGGGATCAACAAAAAGCATTAATTTTCCACCAAGTCTAGATCTTCCCTTTTTCACCAGAAGTGATCCTGGACTGCATACACCAATCAAATAAAACAATCATATAAAAACAATCATTATAAAAACAATAATAAAAACACCAACACTTATTCATTACATTAGGCAGCTTTTCAGCTAGTTGCAAATCTTCATGTTTCACACTAACTTCATTTTTCTACAGTTCAAAGTTTGTAATGAATGGCAGCCTGTATCAAAATCTCTTCTAATCTTTTCCCACAATTCTTATTGGCAAATATAAACTATCAATGAGTATAGGTTGAATCAGCCTTTTCTAAACTGACATCTTCCAGATATGTGGGAACTTCATTTTAGCAGCATGATCAAAGGCCTTAAGGCCTTAAAATGCAAGCTGTGCTGACATCCAGAAAGTATTTTTTTAATATATATATATATATATATATATATATATATATATATATATATATATATATATATACATACACATACATACACATACATACATACATACATACATACATACATACATACATACACACTAGGAATCTTATATCCAATTCTGACCAGCAAGAATGTTAATAGATAGGTGTTTTTATCTATGACTATGTCCTCTCCAAACCCCTCTAATTACTGGATCATGTCAGCATGATTCAGTTTCTCTTTTGTTTCAAGCACTACAGAATAGAACTGCTTCTCAGCCATTGATTTTCCTCCTTTCCTTGCCTACTTTTGTTTGTGGAATTTCTCTCTTTTGAAACTAAAAATTGTGATTTTGACTGTGGAGAACAGGATAGATAGATATTTCAATAAACACATTCACATAAATAACATTCTCTTTCCTTATTACTCTTAAACAGATCACAAGAAAAGGGAAAGGCCATAACACAAATACTGTACACACAAAATTTAAATATCAGACTTTACTGTTTATTATTAATAGCCCTAAAAGAAATTACAGTCATTTTTATATAATTAGTGAAAGGAAAAATGTGGAGGACACCACTGATTCCCTGAAGAAGCCTAACTGCCACAACATATACATTCTTGATTGCTCTATAAATAAGACTTATATGATTCTTGTTTAGATGCAGACCGAGCAGAATTCAACTGGCACAGATCATGATACCCTTGAAAAATAACAATAGCATCTTCATGTATTGTTATCTTGATTTGTTATCAAAATTCTGGCTGGTCGATTGATTGTGTGTGTTCAAGAAAATGATATTGGATGAGCCTAAAAATGATTTTTTTTAATGTTCTGTAATTTTAATAGCATAGAATCCTTAATGCAGTAGTATTCTTTTGCAGATTTGTGCAAAAAAAAAAAAATCCTTTACTTTCCTTTAATAATAATTAAAGGAATTTCCTTCCTATAATAATAGAGGGACTGTGTCTGGGGGAAAAAAATCAGTGCATCTTCAGAATCATCTTCAAGGTGAAATAGCTTCCTTGACCATCTTTTATTTTTTATTAAATGAAATGAAAACGATCCATTTTGGCCATGTTCATGAAGTGCTATTTTTTTTGAAATGCAGTTCTCAGCATGCCAACTTTAAGGTTAAGTGTAGCCCTTGATCCAAAATAAGTCAAACAGTTCTGGTGTAGTGATAGTCATGCTCCACAAATTTCCGGCCCTGAGAATGTTGCATTTGAAAAGCTGTGTTTAAAAGTGCAATACAATACTTATTCCCATTTCATTTGTTTTACATGCTGTGTGGATTTGAGTAACTTCATATGTTTTTCAGCCCAGGGTAGAAATGATGAATATCCTGGCCTGGTCCACATCCATATATATAGCTCAGCTTTTCTTTATACAGCAATAACAACAGCGATCTAGATGGGGTATTAGATGCAAAACAAAATCAGAAAATTAGCTGTGTATAAACATGTTCATAATACATTCCTAAAGTAGTTGTCAGGCCACAAGGCTTTACATAACAAGAACATACATGACTGGAATCTGTTTGTCTGTCATTTCAGAGGGAGATCCCTGAACAGAAATTGTGAAGATTTTAAGAACAAATATTAGGGTTTCCCATCTCCAAATACATTAATAACTCCTAGCAATCATTTTAGCCTATAGGACCGATAGGTACTCTTCATCCCTTTCTGTAAAGCCAAAGGATGTAAGTTTGTGGTGTGCATCTGTGATATCTTGCCTTTTTAGATTTCAAGCTATAGCTATATAGCTATATATATTCAGCGGAGAATAAAAATCTATGAACTGGCCATAAATATGCATGCATTCCTTAATGCATTTTGAAACATGAAGATGTATACCTGAACAGAACTGCATGACTTCAGGAGTGCTTGATTGCTAACACGAACAGTTACAGACTGGCTGAGTCTTATTAGCATCTGGTTTATGTTCCAATTTTTATTTCCTATTGACCAATGAGAGTAAATATCTGACATGGGTACAGACACAGGGGGAGAAAGAGAGGGAGGAGGAGGAAGAAGGGAGGGCAAGAGAGAGAGAGAGATCACAGCCCATTTATTGTTTCAATTTCATTCTAATGCATGATCTCTCTCTCTCTCTCTCTCTCTCTCTCTCTCCACCTCCCTCTCCCTCTCTCTCTCCCCTTCCTCTCCCTCCTAAAGGTATATTGCTAGTAGGGTGCAGTAGCAATATGCAAAATGCTGTTTGCTACCTTAGGAAAATTAAGTACCTAATGCATGCAATATCCTCATTTAAGAAATTAACAGCCATCAGTTCATTTCGCCAGGAACACTCTCTTCAACTGCAAGCAGTTTGAAAATTAGAGCCAAGTTTCAAATATCTTGGAGTGCTTTGTGTTTGGTCTTATAAGAGTTTCTCCTCCTGTTCAGCCAACTTCCAAGTGTATTAGGTGCTGAATAGTTATTAACATAAAATGGGGGTTATATGGAGTTGGGATGCTTGTGGAGAGAATATTTGTATCTTTGATGGAGGAATTGTATCAATGCATTTGATAAAGAGTCTAAATTACACCATAGAAGAAGAGCTATAATATTTAAAAATGGCAAGCAAAATAATATATAATTTACAGAAAATGATAGGGTAACGTTAGGGCTATTTTTAAATCAAAAGTAAATTAGAATTCACAAAATCCCTCCAATAGGTTTAGCAGATGGTCTGGATCCTAGAATCCAAAACCCACACACTTCATTTCCTAGTACATTAAGAACAAAATAATAGTAGGCAGTCCCTGTAACTTGGGCTGAGATTTTAAGAATACTTGGCTCTATTAAACTACATGAAAGTTAACTTTTTGAGCTAAGCTGGATGTGCTTTAAAACCAGTCTCCAGTGTAATCCTGTTGTAAAGAAAATAAATGTGGTTCTCTGAAAAGGCAGCTTATGTTATTCATTGGGTGAAGCACAAGAATCAGAGTGCTAAAATTTCACTCTTTGTAATTGCTACACAGGCATTTTTCAAACCAATCATTAAGGAATTACCACCAGCAATATTTAGAGGTCATTTTCACTTTTTGGCAAGTAAAAGTGCTTGCTTACACTTTGCCACATTTTTGTGGGGAAATGGGAGGTTGTAATATAGTGGGATATAGTGATTTAAAGACAATATTATACCTGCATTTATCAGTAGGAAGCAAGAAATGAATATAAAGTAAAAAGCATTCAGGATATGCTTCCCCATTTATCACATTTTGAAGCTGGAAAGCTGTCTGATGCAGCCTTAGAAGCAACTGTTTCTAGCCATTTTATTCAGCTGTTACTAAGACATTGTTAACTCTGAAGCCAAAGGTGTTTACTAATCTTCCTTTTAGTATCCTCCTCAATGAGTCCTCTAGACATCAGATATTTAAGAAAAAACAGATGGACATAGAGAGATTAAAAGGTCTCTTTTCTTGGCAGCACCTATGAACCTTTTCACCTCATGAAAATGCAATCATGGAATATAGTTACAATTAAGCATCCAAAATAGCATCCAAAATCCATAATACAATGTAATTTTTGATCTCCGTACACCACAAAATAATTGAAATATAAATATTGAAATGTATCTTCAGTTAGGCTGAATGATGTGGAAAATTCTTTAGGCTACTCACTTTTTTAGGAGCTTATCAACTTTGTTCAACCATAGTATTCTTATCTTCTTCTCAAAAGATATTTTTAAAAAAATATCTTTTTAGAATCCCACCTTAATTTTTTTTTTAAAAAAACTCATGGCAGCAAACATATCTCAAATTACTTCTTCCTCCTACTTAGCCCACAACAACAAGCCTGTTAGATAAGTTGGACTGAGAGAGTGTGACTAGACCAAAGTCACTCAGTTTAAGAAGTTAAGGCATCAGGCTAGAAACCAGGAGAACATAAGTTCTCTCAGCTGAGTGGCCTTCGGTCAGTCATTCTCAATCCTAGGAAAGAGGCAATGGCAAACAACTTCTGAAAAACCTTGTCTAAAAAATTGCAGGCAATTTTCAATCCTTGTCCAGGCAATTTCCAGAGTCAAAAACTGATTTGAAGGCATGCATGCACAGTCACTCCCCCTCCTCAGCCAGTTCTTTTTCCACCTATTTCATGATTTAGTCCTCATTTATTATTCTTTCTATACAACCAAACCATCTCAGTTCTTTAATACTGATGATTCACTTTTTTCTTCATTCCACATTCCTCCAACACCCATTTACTCTTAACTATTTTTTTAATTGCATGTACATCTTAAGTTATACATTCCAACTTCATTTTACATTTATATCTCCTGATAGACCTAACTTCCACAAAAAAAAGTAGACAGAAGCAAACTCTTATAAATATATTTTTGTTTCTTGTGACAAACATTTCTTACAGCATATAATTTTCTATCGTTTTCTTTCTTTGGTGTGCCTTAAAATTTCTCCACCCACTTTTCATTTGTTAATAAATATCCTACTGCAGTATACCAATTAATCTACTTGCTCTGTTTTTTCACTAGTTACATATAATTCACAAACATTCATTCCCAGTCAGACACAACTACAATATCACAACATGTACTCTCATGTTTCCAACACCACACTTTTAATATCAGAAGCATTCCTTATATATTAATCAACAGATACATTAAGCAACCAAGGAGACACCCTTACCTTACTGCCTGATCAATGTTGAAGGATTCTGTAAGTAGTATGCATATGCAGTAGCCAAACTTCAATTCTATATTCATGCAAAATATTTCAAGCCTATTCACTTTATTATAGGGATTATCTAAATCAACACATTTTTTCACATTCACATTGATAAGTTTGTGATTGTACATGTCTTAGTGTTTGTTTACAGTATTTCTATAACGCTATAATTATAATGCTAATTCTACATGTGCTTCTGATATTTGCAATTTATATTTAATCACATGATCACATGAAGTATTAGTAGCACTTTACAAAGTCTTAATGAGACTTTGGAGTACTGCATCCAGTTTTGGTTACCACAATATAAAATGATGTTGAAACACTGGAAAGAGTGCAGAGAAGAGCAACAAGGATGATTAGCGGGCTGGAGGCTAAAACCAATGGAGGGCAGTTTCAGGAATTGGGTATTTCTAGTCTAGTGGAAAGAAGGATTTGGGGAGACATAATAGCAGTGTTCCAATATTTGAGGGGCTGCTACAACCTATTTTCCAAAGTACCAGAAGGCAAGATAGGAAACAATGGATGGAAACTAATCAAGGAGAGAAGCAAGCTGGAATTAAGGGGAAACTGCCTAACAGAGAGAACAATTAACCAGTGGAACTCCTTGCTTTCAGCTGTGGGTGCTCCACTGCTGAGACTTTTAAGAAAAGATTGGACAGCGACTTTTCTGAAATGGTTTAGGGCCTCCTGCTTGAGAGAGGGTTAGACTAGAAGACCTCCAAGGTCCCTTCCAACTCTGTTATTCTATGTTGAAAATATAAAACCATAAAAAATATAATCAAACTCAATATCTACTAAGTTACTTCATCCTTTCCTTAACATTTAAGGCTCTGTGGAAAACTCCATCTTAACTGCTCTATGGAAATCTGTTAGTGTCTTCCCATCCAAAATTACTTCTGAGACAAGCAAAGTGGTTTCAGGATAAACAGCACCACTGTCTGATAAAGATTCCATCTCTTATTTATTTAGAAAATGTATATGGTTGCTAACTTTAAGCACATAACTCTGGGCAGGTAGGAATAGAATAGAATAGAATAGAATAGAATAGAATAGAATAGAATAGAATAGAATAGAATAGAATAGAATAGAATTTTTAATGGCCAAGTATGATTGGACACACAAGGAATTTGTCTTGTTGCATATGCTCTCAGTGTACATAAAATAAAAGATATGTTCATCAAGAACCATAAGGTTCAACACTTAATGATAGTCATAGTTATAAATAAACAATCAGGAAACAATATCAGTATAAATCATAAGGATACCAGCCACAAAGTTACAGTCATACAGTCATAAGTGGGAGGAGATGGGTGATGGGAACAATGAGAAGATGAGAAGATTAATAGTAGTGCAGACTTAGTAAATAGTTTGATAATGTTGAGGGAATTATTTTTTTAGCAGAGTGATGGCGTTCGGGAAAAAACTGTTCTTGTGTCTAGTTGTTCTTGTGTGCAGTGCTCTATAGCAACGTTTTGAGGGTAAGAGTTGAAACAGTTTATGTCCAGGATGTGAGGGATCTGTAAATATTTTTGACTTGTGCAGTATTCAGGTTCTCAGTGGAAGGCAGGTTGGTAGCAATTGTTTTTTCTGCAGTTCTAATTATCCTCTGAAGTCTGTGTTTGGCCTGTTGGGTTGCAGAACCAAATCAGACATTTATAGAGGTGCAGAAGATAGACTCAATAATTCATCTGTAGAACTGGATCAGCAGCTCTTTGGACAGTTTGAACTTTCTGAGTTGGTGCAATACAAAATCAATGTAAAACAAAATTAAAAATACAATTAATAGCAAACATAATAAATAAAAGAGATGAAGCAGCTCACGAACAATTCATATTGGACTGAAACATGTACATATTGGGCTTCACTACCAACCTGGTCCTAATGTCTGAGAGGAAAACCAGCATGGTTAGGGCCATCCATATCTTAGAGGGAACAGAATTCTATTGGCCAAGTAACATGACAGACAAATCAGGTTTCTTGGATCCTGAAGTATAGCCCTGTTTCACTGAGGGGACCCAGAGAATTATTCCCCGACCAATCCTAATAGCTTCCAGGCAAAATTCCACTGATATTAGCTTGAGACTAATGAGAACATGCTTGGAGTAACAGTTGGTTTTGGCTGCACCTGTGGCATACAGGCCAATATGGATCAAAACCTGCTGGTTCTGTCCTTACCATTGGCAAGGAATATAAGCATAAGCATGGTAAGTTAGCCTACATCTTTTCTAGCTTACTGCGATCACTTAGAGAAATAAGAGTTCTGTGAGTCTTTTCTACGCAGCAGTAATTAGTAGTAATTTTATTTAGTATATGCTTATAATTAAGTTCATTCACCTAATCAACATTTACTTCAGACTGGAGATTAGTGGATGCTGAGGAAAGCAGCGTGAGTGCAGGAGTCTGTGATATGGGTGGGTCTACATACAAATCTCATGGGTGTTAGGTGACTTAATTGGGCAGGGGATACAGGAATGAAGTATTTTTTAAAGAGAGGATGTATGAAGTGTTATACAATCCAAGAATTCCACCTCTGTTCCTATTTTCAAGGAAGCCTTCAGAAATCCATATTTATGAATATGATTTATTTAATTTATATGAAGTATCTCTACTATTGAAGTGGGACCCTGGAGTTCAGTCGGGTTTGTTGGTCACATACCTATCTCCTAGCTGTGTGGCCACTGCCCTGCCCGTATTGCTCGATGTCTTGGCCGAAGTGGCAGTGGAGCTCCCCAGCCTCCTGATTGTGGGAGATTTCAATCTGCCATCGATCGGTGAGACATCTGAGATGGCTTGGGAGTTCATGGCCTCCATGGCAGCCATGGAGGCCATAAACTCAGGTTGTTCAGGGCCCAAATCATAGGGGAGGACACACACTTGACCTGGTTTTTCTCTCTGGGCAGTGAATAAATGACCAGGGTAGGGGGGAACTGTCTATCACCCCCCTGTCATGGACCGACCATTCCCTCCTTAGACTGGACTTTCAATCCGCCAACCCTCACTGCTGGGAGGTGGAACCAGTAAAATGGTGCCTGATGGATCCAGAGAGATTCCTGACGGAGCTTGGGACATTCCCTGCTTCCCAATCCTGCAATTCGACTGACGCACTGGTAGCATCCTGGGAATGGGCGTCTGCCAGGGCCTTGGACCAAATCTCATCTTTGCAGCCTCTGATCTGACGCAGATTCCGGGTGGCACCTTGGTTTTCCTGGAGCTCCAAGAAATGAAGCATTGGAAAAGACACCTAGAGGAGTATTGGAGGTCCTCCCGATCCGAATCTGATCGAACACAGTTAAGAACCTATATTAGGTCTTGTGGCAACGGAAGTGGTGAAGCAGGATCATTTTGCTGCTCTCATTGCATCTGCAGAAAACCGAGCAGCCCTGTTTAGAGTGACCCGCTCTCTCCTCAATCAGGAGCGAGGGAGGACCCCTTACAGGGAGCGAGGGAGGACCCCTTACAGGGCAGAGCTGAGGATTTTGTACAGTTTCTGCAAGATAAAATTGCTCAGATCCAGATTGGCTTGGACTCTGACTGGGCTGAATCCATCCAGGAGACTGGGGCATGTCTTGGGAGTAGTATCTGGGTTGAGTTTGACCCTGTTTCCATTGATGAAGTGGACAGGATTGTGGGCAGATTGGGTGCCTCCATGTGTTTGTTGGTTTGGTGTCTGTCCTGGCTTGTTTCGGCTGCCCAGGCGGTGACTGGAGACTGGATCAAGGCTATTGTCAACACTTCTTTGAGGGAGGGGGTCATCCCTGCCTCCCTTAAGGAGGCGGTGGTTCGACCCCTCCTCAAGAAGCCTGCCCTGGATCCAGACTCACTTAATAACTATAACTAAACATATTTTGGTTTCTCCATAATTTAGGAGGTCTTAGCAAATCTTGCCTGAAGGATGTTGATTCTCTTTTGGATTTCTGCTTGATTTTGGTTGGCTAGTCAGGATTGTTTTTATTCTTTGCCAGGTGCAGAGTTGAATAGCAGGCCGCACTCAATAGTTCCTCTTTTACAAATCCACCCACAGTGCAGATTTCTGTATTTATCACACTTGATGACATGTAAGTCAAGGAATTTTTTTTCCTCCATCTGAGTGTTTTGTTTTTCAGTGTGAATTCAAATTGAAGTGGGGTGACATTGAAAGCAAAGCAGAAGATGGAAAACTCAGAAATAGTTATTGTGGTAAGGTGACAGACATAGAGCATTCATTACAAAATCTTTTGTAAAGTTTAATATTCAATATGTACATAGGCAGTGAAGAGACTATCTGCAAATATATGCCTTTTGTTAAAAAATTAAGACTTTCAAAAATGGCATTTTATTTTATTTGCAAAGCATGAAGGAAATGATAATAAAACAAATGAACATAATTTCTTTTCCCCATGATAGAGAGTGTGTAAGAGAGTTCTCTCACGTTCAAATGTGCTTTTGATATTACTAAGAGAAAAATGGCACCACTCTCAAACATTTCATAACCATGACACATCATCATCATGATCTTCTTTTAACGACCCCATAATCCCTTGCGGGGTAAAGTCTGGGCAATTGAATGGCGCTAGCAGAGTGTTTACTGGCCGGATGCCCTTCTTGTCACCAGTGTGGAGTTTTGTTCAGCAGATATATTCTCATTGTGCCCAGAGAAAAATATCTGCCTCTACCTAGGATCAAACGCACAGCCTCCTTATTGTGAGGTGAGAGCGCCACCTCTAGGCCACCACACCACTCCTATTCATAACCATGATACATATATGTAGACAATGTGATCTTTCAAATAACTTGTTATCAAATTATGTTGGGTTTATTATTTATTTATTTATTTTATTAAATTTATATACCGCCCTACTCCTGAAGGACTCAGGGTGGTGAACAGCCAAGATGAAATGCATATAATACGAATGTTAAAAGACATTTAGAATACAATAAATATTTTGGCCCAATAATTTAAAACACCCAATTTAGGACAGATTTAAAACAATTTAAAAAGGGAAAATTAGGCCAGGCCCGCCTGTTGGAATAAGAATTTTTTAAGGTTTATAGGTTACATTTGGCACTCTGAAGTGGCCTTGCACTTGTTGAAGTTGTAACACCAGAGTTATATAATTCCAATGACACTCCTAGATTACTTAAAGTTTTAATTAGGAATAACTATGTAGGTCCAGGTTTACACTATTTGCATTATAGTAACCATATGAGCTCTGGTTAAAAGATCCAAGAATAGTAGGTACAATAATAGAAAGGCAGGATAAAAAGACTTCCTTGATTCAAGGTCAACTAATGGTGATTACATGAACATATCCATGTCATTTTCTTGGCGACAGCATAGAAGTGATTTCCTTCTTTCAGATGAAAAGCAGGATAATAATGGATAAATGTCTTTAGCTATGCAGATGCAGTTCTACTAATCAGCAGCCCAGTGGTATTCAATCCAGTTCAACCTGAGTCAAAGAAAAAATAATTCTAATAAAAACAGAGTAAGTTCCTATTCCATGGCATGGCATGTCTTTCAGCTAACCTCAGCATAGGTAAACTTTCAATTTGTTCAATCACTAATATCAGACCCTGAACTTAAAGAAATTCCTTAATTTTAGCTGAAAAGGGACAATAGAGTTGAGTGTCATCATCATACATGTCACTTCAAAACTTTGTAAACCATTTCCAATAATTTGGTATATGATAAATAGCTAAGAAACGGAATACTGATATTTTGAGGGGTATCATTTGCCAAGTGTCTAAGTAAGTGTTGTTTTTTCTGTTGCAGAGTTCAGCTACAGCTTTGACAGACTCACCTGGCTAGGTGAGAGAGAGATTCCATGAAGGATCAGGAAGCCATTCAGATCTCTCAGTTTCTTGGTGTAGACCATTGTGATTGATAATCCAGCCTGGCAGAGCTGTTAAGCTTAAAAAAGAAAACAGATTTATCTTTGTGATATTGTCTATGGGAAGGATCAGGGCTTTCATTGTATAAAAAAGCTGCTTACATCTGTCCTAACAGTCTTTTTTTTTTTTTTACAAGCATCATAAAATAATCCAGTGGGGTTTTTAAAAGTGCCTTTCTTCACCATTTATGTTTATGGCACTTTAATTTTGATGATGTATTGTATCAAAGGTGAAATTTGGGTTAAATATAATTGTAAATATGGTATTGATATTAAATGATGTTTTCCCAACATTGCAATAATGCTTGTTTTGTTTGCTGGAGAGTTTATTACTTTTTGATCAATAGTGTGTGAGATTTGTGAGAGAAATTAGCATAGTGAATATCAATTAGGAGGAAAATCAATGGCATTCAAACAAATAAGTGACTTGAAAAAATCCCACAGGCACACATGTACTCTCACAGATTCTTTAAAGCATAATGTATTTCATTTAGAATTCCGGACTGGGGTGGAGGAAGAAAAGAAAATAATATTGGATGCGAGAGGAGAGACAGTTGATGGAGCTACAAATGTACAACTTAGAAAATATATTATTACTCAGTTTCTAGTTCCTTCCTTCCTTCCTTTCCTCCCTCCCTCCCCCCTCCCTTCTTACCTTTGGGACATTTTTAGGTAGAGATAAATACTATTCTAGTTCTTTCGTTGTGGCTTCTGATATAATGTCTAACCACAATTGCCTGCTAATAAGAGATGGAACTACATGAAAACAATAAGGGAAGCCCTATCCATATATATTTCTAATTGCTTCTAAAACAGTTTAGTTATCTTTGCAATTTCAGTAAAAAGATCGTGTTCATTCTCATGTTCATTCCCATGTACTTTGCAAATGTTTTTTGTTTTTCAGTATGATGATGATCCCAGATCAAATTGTGTAAATCTGGATCCATGCACTTTAGAAAACAAGTGAGTCAATTCATATTTTATTTGGGAGACATGTTACTTAAACATACAAGGAATGGAAGATGCAATTGCAACAGTTTGTGAAAAGCACACAATTAAAAGTTTTCTGTCCTATGAAATAATATTTTTAAACCTAAAACATAAAGAAAAGGGTTTTTATCTCTCAATTCCTTCCATTTTAAAATAACAAAATATTTATTGTTTATTCACTATTTGCCTTTGTTTGATGGAAACAGAGTTGAAGAAGGGCTGCCGAATAGCTGTAAAGCAGGTGTGAAAATAGAATCTTTGGCAGAAAATCTAAAATTCAAACCGAGCTGAGGGAGGCTCACAAAAGATATAAAACAAAACAAAACAAAAAACTAGCTAAAAAGGATATTTTGAGTATGTGGGGATGAGGGAGCCAGAAAGATATAGCTCTACTGATAAATGATAAGTGATTATTGCAGTAATGAATGATTGTCAGACAACAGAACAGAACTCCTGATTTCATTTGTCCCATCTCAGAAAGCTATGGTTGACCTTAGTTATCTTGCTGGGGTAAAGAAGGAACCTACAACCTGGGTTTCCCAAGCAGAGGGTAAGGGATAATAGAATAGAATAGATTCAGAGCATAGGAAATACTGTTCCACTATTCTGATCAGACTCCATTTAGAATAATGAGTCTAACCCTTATGATTTAAGAGGTGCATTACAGGGGTGAAATCCATCAGGTTCTGGAGAACCGGTAGCGGAAATTTTGCGTAATTCGGAGAACCGGCAAATACCACCTCTGGCTGGTCCCAGAGTGGTGTGGGAATGGGGATTTTGCAATATGCTTCCTGTGGAGTGGGGTAGGAATGGAGATTTTGCAGTATCCTTCCCCTGCCACGCCCACCAAGCGACACATAGCGCCAGGGCAGGGGGGAGGGGAGAGGGGAGGGGAGGGGGGAGGAGGGAGGAGGGAGGGGGAAGGGGAGGGGTGGGCCCACCCGTGGTCGCCATTACCGGTTTGTCTGAACCGGCTGAATACCACCACTAATCAATATGCTCTTTTGCTAGACAGTGATCAAATATGTTGTTATCTATCAATCTATTTGCTGATTTTAAGAATACAGATGTATTGGCAAGGTTACAGTCAGATAACCATCACTATTCAAGCATGAATGCCAAGGCTACATGTAAATGCTTTACTTGCAATTATTATTGAAGTTTTATAATAAAGAAAACAATATTCGTGTGTTTATTTTAAAGTTTTTACAATGATATCAGGATTATCATTTGCTTGTGACTGGCACAGAAGTTTGTGTGTTCTAGTTCTTTGTGGCATTTTGAAAGCTCTCCTGCAGTCCTATTTTGGAATCAATGTTTAGAATAATGGCCATGCTTGCCTTTGAATTGAGCTGGTTAATAACTATTGCTGGGGAAATCAATCAGTTCTATGATATCGTATTACTTACGCTAATTTAATCACAGAAAATGGATCACTGCTTCAGTTCAGAGGACAAAATGTGTGTGTGTGTGTGTAGGTGGAAGGATGCAGAGAAAGAGGGGAGTGAAAACTCCATCAATTGGAGGGCAATATTGACAAATGAAAGACAAAGTGAGTTGGATGTCAGTGGGGGAGAAGTGGGGATGAAAGAGGGATGTTTTCTAACGCTGCTTGTTTCAGCTTTTGTTCTGGTGGATGAGATGGGGAAACAGAGGAATATGATAATTCAGATAATTGCTTACTTCTGTCTGAGGCTGCTGTTTTTTTCAACTAGCTATGGGAGCTGGGCTATTCACAGTCTATAGCCCTCAGGCCAATTGCTTGGCAGCTATATTTTTAACTGTGAAAAGGCTTATCTAGTTTATTTCTACAGGCTGATAGTCCTCGACTTATAACCGTTCATTTAGCAGTTGTTCAAAGTTATAACTGCATGCTCACACTTACAATCAATTGCCATAGCATCCCCCGTGGTCAGGTGATCAAAATTCACAGGGTGTTTGGCAAGTATTCACAAAGGTTGAAGCATCCTGGGGTCATGGGATCACAAAATTTGTGAGCTTCACAGTTGACTTTTAACAAAGTCGATGGAGGCAGATGGATTTGCAGCTTGATTCACTTCAAGCTTGCTTCTAATATGTATATTTTTTTGCAAAAGTACCTTCTCCTAATATAACATTTTAGGATGTTTTTTTGCAGATGTTTCATTACCCACTGCACTGATGATGTTATCTAGTTTGAGTCATGAACCTTATGTAAGAAAACAACCAAGCTCAGAGAGCACCAAGGACCTCTCATTTCAACCCTGAGCTACACTTATTCTTCTTCATTGTTCTTTTCCCCTTTTAGGCCCTTTCCTTACATGGCACAAAAGCAACACAAATCTACCCATGTCCCTGTGAACAGCTTGGATTGCATTTCACGATGCAGGAAGTTTAGAAAGTTTGACAGGTAAATTCTTATTAAAAGGCAAATTACACGAGTATTTTTCCCAGACCTGTGATATATTGGAGCCTTTAAAAAGTTGTTAAAGTTGTAAATTTATGACATGCGTATTAGAGCCTCCGCCCTCCCTTTGGATTACTGTATTTATTAAGCAGAGGGCAAGATTCTATTATATGGGGGTGTTGCTTGCATCCTACAATCCCAAAGAGACCATTCTTCTTAAATCCTTGTAGTTCTGGAATGTTAGCCCAGCCTCTTTCTTTTGCCTCTCAAAACAGAGCAGCCAAAGAAGGGCAGGAGAGATCATGTTCAGCCAAACAGCTGCAAAGAGAATTTCTCCAAAGGCAGAAAGCAAAGAAATTTGGCTTAAAATGTGAAAATTTCCCAGTGGTTCTGCAGCTCTAGAGTCCTCCAAAGGAAGTGGCTTTGCAAGGGTAGAGTGTCTCTCATCTGACTTCGGCTGTTGTTGATTTTTGTATAACCATCAAAGAGAACTTTTTTTTTTCCCAGAGTGAGTCTGTGCTGCTGAGCAAAGCATGTCCTTATGCTCCTGAGCTTTACCTGAACAGTTGGCTTGGTATCTTTGATCCCCCTTCATTTGGTTGCTATTTCTTTATTACTCCACTGACACATTGAAACCTTTGTTTTCTCTGATGCTTGTTTGCTTTGTAGTGGTTTTGCCATCATAAAGAGGAGTATGAACTTTGATGCTCTTAACCCTTGACTAGCTCGTTATTGTCTTAATCCCACGAAAAGAGCAAAACTTCAGCATCGTGTCAGGCAGAGACATTCTTGCTATGTCGGGTGGGAATCCAGAGGTTTTGATAGCTTGAAATAGATGATCTCTTCTCAGATTTTCAGCTTCTTTTTATTTCTATTCTTCACAATATTGCACTTTGGATTAAACACTCATAAGAAATTTTGTGTACTTTTAATGCACATTTCCCCTATACTGACATTTTCCCCATAGTACGTATTTTGTTTTTTGTACATCTTTTAGAAGCAATTTTTCCCCCTTTGTATAATACTTTCCTGTACATTCTTTCTAAAGTTCAGTACATTGCTCTAATACATGTGCATTATTTATTTAAAAAGATAGCAACAAAGCAACACTGGAAAGATGAGAGACAACATGAGGAAATGGAGAATGCAGGAAAAAAAATTGAGAGATTAAAAACACAGATATCCACTAAACACAGATATTGTTTAATACAGACATTTAATACAAAAGATCCTACATTTATTCTTCAATAGTAATGAACAGGTAGTCAATAATGTAAGATACCTTTTTTTCTAACAAACTGAGAACTTTATGGGCTTGGTTCTAGCCTATGAAGCTACCCAAGAAAATATATTTGGGCACAATAAAAAGAATAACATCATTTGATGCCTATCTACTTTGAAGAATGCTTTGATTGCTGTTCCTCAATGAATATATGATGTTTCCTACAAGAATTTATTGGGTATTAACATAATACAAGATGAAAAATGACCTACTGAATATTACTGTAAAATATTGACTTACTTTATTATAGAGGAGTACTAAATGCATCTCCTGTTCACCAAACTTCTGACAGATTCTGCTTTTTCTCTAGATGGCAGCTCTTCAAATATGAAAAGGCTCACTCATTCTACCCTTCCCTAGGCTCTGCAATAGCCCTAGCCCTACTGCGCTTGCAATATAGCTAGCTACTACCCAGAAGTCATTCTCATCCATCATTCCAGTTAACAATGACAGTCTCCTGCTGGACTGGTTCTTACTGCTCCAGCTACATTGATGTCACTGACAATAGATAGACACATTTGTCATAATTATGTGAAAAAAAAAATCCCCTCCATTAATTGGAAAGCATGTTACTTGGCCTGAAGTCTGCACAGCTATCGATGTCAGATCAGCATGCAGAAACCCCTCAGGGAGTCCGTGTCCAAGAGGAAATGGAACAGCTTCCAAGCAAGCAAGCAGCTGCACCCTGTCAGTTTGATAAAAAGCAATCTTCTTCAACAATAGACTCCAAGCATTTGTCCTACTGTAGAGACATTATAAGCAGGACGTCCTTCAGCTTGTGTTTGTGTATCTCATGTCTGCCAGTTCTGGGATCTTTCCCATCAATCAGTGGCATTATTTTAACTGGATTGTGTGAAAGGGTAACCTGGGCTGAGAAGTTCCAAAAGGCTTTGAGCAAATGGGAACCATAGTCTGGCAACAGATATTGGAAAGATCTGAGAGAGAGGTGAGGGCAGGCAGAAACATTTTTTATTATCATCAGCAATAGCACTGATAGTATGGCAACTGTCTGAGCAATGTGATGATCCCAACCTTTATAAGGTTACCCAAGTCAGAGCGTCTTTCTCATTTTTCGGTTGTGTTGTAATCTCATCAAATGAGTGAAAAGAGTGGAAGTTTGGATCAGGTAATTGGCATTCTGTTGAAATATTTCAGATATTTTCAAAGCCTAAATCAGACAATGCCTGGAGCTCAGTTGGCAAAGATCCTTGGTTTGTTTTTTGTTTGTAGACAAACTTTTATGACATACTAACAGAATAACAGAGTTGGAAGAGACTTTGGAAGTCTTCTAGTCCAACTCCCTGCTTAAACAGGAAACCCTATACCATTTCAGGCATGTGGTTGTTCATCTCCAGTGTTGGAGCATCCATAATCATAAATCATTCCACTGATTAATTGTTTGAGAAGGAAATTTCTCCTCTGTTCTAGGTTGGTTCCCTCCTTGATTAGTTTCTCCCTGATCTAGTAATTGCTGCCACATGGCTGAGTCATAGCTTTTGAACCTAATATTATACATTCTAATTCCTTTGTATAATGGTGCTACCTCTCTCCCTTCAGGGAGACTGCAGTCTCCAGTAGTGTTAACTGCAATGAAAAAGCTTATTGGAAATATAAAATGAATGGGAAAGCAATTCATGACTGTTGAAAGCTGATTTATATCAAGACCGTTGATTACTTGTTGGAAACTTACAGAACCCTATATTTTTTATAGGATATAAAAAATACTGATATTATTTCTGTTTCAGTTTTGAGCAATTTTGGTATCAATATTATCTCTTTCTTTAATCAGATATACAAGGACACATCATTTTTCATCACCATGATTTGGTTTATTGGATATTTATCAAAAGTAATACAAAAATAGTAACTTGAGAGGGTTTTTTAAAGGAACATTAAATGTGTTCCCTCATATCTGTTTCAGATATTCTTCAAAAAAAAGCTGTGGGGCCCATTTTACATTTTACATATCATGCAAACAATATTTAAAGCACATAATATGAAACAGATTGTGTGAGTTTATAATTAGTCTATGGAATTTGCTGATGACAGATGAGATATTGGCTGTCACTTGAAGAAACTAAAGCTCTTAATGTCCTCATATTCCCAGTTTATAGGATCAGTAAGGTGGATCTCTCAATCCTATCTTCAGTCTTCAAAAAATGTGTTTTTCTTCATCTAGTTGTCTATTAGCTTTTCATTCTACTCATGATATAGGACACTATCTATCTAGTGAGATGAGATGATGATGAGCTGGATGTGGAAAAGTTTTTCATACGTCAGTTGTTCTGTCAGGTAATTATCTGACAGGATTTAGACTTATTGGGATGTGGCTCTTCCATTATATAGGTTGCCTAAGGGATCCTATGTATTCAAATAGTTTCTTAAAAGTTCTTAAGGATTTTCTTATCATTTTAGAAGATTATTCTTCAGATTTGTGGTTAAAATAGTTTATTTGAGTACTCCTGAGCTCCTTTTTCTCATTGGCTAATGCCAAATGAGATACCTGATTTTCAGTGGGGCTGGTACCAATGAAATGAGTGGAATAAATTCTAGTATAATTTTACCAGAATGTTAAATCAGTTCAACCAGACATGAACTAGAGCTCACATAAAGCCTCTACTCCTTTATATTAATGGTATTGGCAGTGATCTTCACATTACAAAAAGTTAAACATACAAGGAACTGTGAGAGGGATTTTGGAGTTCTAATAGACAATCATTTAAATATGACCAACAATGTTTGTCAGCAGCCAAAAATGCCAATGCAATCCTTGACTGCATTAATAGAGGGATAGAATCAAGATCACATGAAGTATTAGTACCACTTAGTTAGACCACACTTGAATTATTGCATCCAATTTTGGTCATCACAATATAAAAACATATGACATTAAGAACAACAAGGATGATTAGAGGGCTGGAAGCTAAAACATATGAACAGTTGGAGGAATTGAGTATATGTAGTTTAGTGAAAAGAAGGACTGGGGGAGACATGATAGTAGTATTGCAATGTTTGAGGAGCAATAATAAAAAACAAAGATGAGGTGATCATCCTATTTTCCAAAGCACCAGAAGGTAAGATGAGAAACAATGGATGGAAGCTAATCAAGGAGAGGAACAACCTACAACTAAGGAGAAACTTCCTAAGAGTAAAAACAATTAACAAGTGGAACAACTTGCCTTCAGATGTTGTGAGTGCCCCATCACTGGAGGCTTTTAAGAAGAGACTGGACAGCCACTTATCTGAAATGGTGTAGGGTCTCCTGCTCGAGCAGAGGGTTGGACTAGAAGACTTCCAAGCTTCCTTCAACTCTGTTATTCTAGGTTCATTTCTGTCAAAGACTAGAACAGTGAACATTTTAGGTTGTAAAGATTTCTCATAACTTTTGTTCATGTTTTCTTATTAATGATTCTCTTTTTTTCATTTTTCATGAAGGTGAGGAATGTCATATATGATTTGATTGTTTTGACACCAGGTTCTTGGAAGAAAGGTATTTCAAAGATATTTCATATTATAGGAAAGAGTTGGATAGCTTGGAGAAGGGAAACCGTGTCTTCAGTATGAACCAAATATTTTGAACTAGGGATTTATTATTATTATTATTTAATCTGTAGTGAGATTCACAGCCTTTGAGGCTGGTTAATAGCTCAGCAGTTCGAGTCCTATCCAAGGACCTAGGAACTGTTAAGGTATTGTCGGAGGATGTAAGCTGTTCTGAGTAAGGTGGTTTTTTGTAGAGTCAAAATATTCAAGTCTGGTAAATTTAGAATTTCTAAATAGCGGGATAGCTCTTTGGGTATTGCTCCAAGGGCTCCAATTACAATTGGGACAACACACGATTTCTTTTCCACAGTCGTTCAACTTCAATGTGCAAGTCCCGGTACTTTGTGATTTTTTCTTGTTGCTTATCTTCAATCTGTGCATCACCAGGTATTGCAATGTCAATGAACCATACTTTTTTCTTTTCAACTATTGTTATGTCAGGTGTGTTGTGAACCAAGTGCCTGTCAGTCTGAATCCTAAAACCCCACAAGATCTTGAGTTTGTCATTCTCTAAAACTTTCTCAACCTGATGTTCCCAGTGGTTTTTGCTGTACTCAAATCCAAACTTCTAGATTTGCTGTGATTTGTGAATTGGATCATTCACAATTTCCAGTGAATGATCTTAGCAACGAGGTCATGGCATTGTAGGTAGTCAGTTTGTGAAATTTTGCTGCATCCACTAATCAGGTGGTCGACTGTCTCTTCTTTCTCATTGCAGAGGCGGCATTTGCTGTTGGTGGTAACATGTTGAATTTTTGCCTTCATGAAGTTTGTGGCTAAGGCTTGTTCTTGAGCTGACAAAATAAAGCTTTCTGTTTCTTTTTTCAGTACTCCTGCTCTTAACCAGTTCCAAGTTAGTTTCTGGTCAACTTTGCCTTCAATACTTTTCAAGTATTGGCCATGCGGTGGTTTGCTTTTCCAATTTTCAGCTCGCTGCTCAATTACTTCTTTCTTATATTCTGCTTTTGTTTTAGTTGTCTTTAAAAGGCCTCCTTTATTTACTTCCTTAATCATTGGTTCTTCACTTTTCTGGATGTAATCATTCAAGCTGTGTTTTTCTTCTTCCACAGTCTGCTTTACTTGTAGGAGTCCTCAACCACCCTCTGCTCTTGGTAAATATAATTGGTCAACATCACTTTTAGGTGCAAGGCATGATTCATTGTCATAAGCTTCCTTGTTTTTCTGTCCAAATTGTCTAACTCCATCTGGGTCCAGTCAATTATTCCTGCAGAGTATCGAATCACAGGTATAGCCCAAGTATTTATGGCTTTTAAGATGTTTCCTCCATTCAATTTGGACATTAATATCTTACGAATTCGCCTAATATACTTGGCTGAAGTTAATTCCTTGACTTTATTATGCATTAAATCAGAGGCCTCTAAAATCCCCAAGTACTTGTAGCCTTCTTCTGATTTTACTGCCTTTATAATTTTTTCATTCTCTAGTTCTATTCCATCCTCTTCTATGATCTTGCCTGCTTTGGTTTTTTTTTTTAAATATCATCATCATCATCATCATCATCATCATCATTATCATCATTATTATTATTTTCAAAATAAAAAAAACTATAAATAAGAGAATTTAGTTAACTAATTTCCTGATTTTGCTTGACTGAGGCTGAAAGTTCCATAAATCATGGAAAAATACTTCTGGCAAGATTATTAAGTTATTTTTGTTGAACTCTGAAATCTGGCTTGCTTAAAGATTGAACTAAATATCTCGACATATAAGCTTTTCCAAACACAGCTTGGATTTTCAACCTCAGAAGAAGAAACTATTGCTACTATAAGAGCCCTGAAAATCTCTTCTAGCCTTGTGTCACCCTCTATGGAAAACACAATATGAATAGTTTTTCTTTGAGATTAACATGATACTCTTAAACTAGGCAAGCCAAACAAAACACAAGCAGTTGCAAATTTCTTCAGTATTATTCTGCCAATAAACTTTTGCAAGGCTAGTGGATTACTTTTTAAAAGAGTTCATTCTTTGTACACTGAAGATGCCTAAAGGTTAGGAAGCAAACTAGTAATAATGTAAGATAAGCAGAGTTTCAATATCCTCAGAATTGAATATTTCTTCTAGAACTGTGATGGCGAACCTATCCACAGGTGGCATGCAGACCCCTCTCTGTGGGCACACCAACTGTCACCCCAGCTCAGCTCCACTGAGCATGCGCACAGGCCTTCCGCTGGCCAGCTGACCTTCAGGTCTCTGTTGTGCATCCGCGGAGGTGGGGCACGTGTGGGGGAGGTGCACATGCACGCATGTGTGGGGGGCGGGACACATGAACAGGGGGTCAGGGCACATTGCATTTTGCGTGTGTGCCCCCTGTGCCCTGTTTTGGGCCTGGAAGGCCTCCTTCACCAACCTGGAAGCCAAAACAGGGCACAGGTATGCAACGCAAGGACCACCTCCCATGCCCCATTTTGTGCCTGGAAAGCCTTCTGCACCAACCTGGAAGCCAAAGTGGGGTGGGGTGGGGCCCAGGGCACATGCATGGGGGGCATTTGCATTCTATTTTGGGGGTTCAGGCATATGCACATGCATTCATGTGCCCACTCTAATAATATTTTGGTTAGTTGCATTGTTTTAGCTAAAATGCCATGCTTTGCTTTCTCATGTATTGTATATGTGTGTATTTTTATTTATTATGCACCATTAAATCATTTTTGACTCCTAGTGCTCACATAAATAAATGTTCTTCATGTCCCTAGTTGTTCTTTCAGATCTTTGAACAGCTCTGAATATGTTTCTTGTTCAGAATGCAAATTAATTTTGGGGAAAAAATGACTTTTTATATTGTTCCAAATATTTTCCCTATTTTCTCAAATTAAGCAGATGATCCCAAAAAAGTATATTCAGGTAGTAATATAATGTAGTTTAGTTTGAAGGGTTGAAAGGTTGGCTGTTTTTAGTAGTTGTAGGTTTATTCTTGTCATATTAAGTTATTGTGTAATACCATTGTTCATTCCAGATGAAACTTTGATCGATAAAACAATCTAATTTCTATCAATGGATTTATTTCATTACAGATATCATTGAGCCGTGATGGTGCAGTGGTTAGAGTGCACTACTGTGGGCTACTTCTGCTGACTGCCCACTGACTGCAATTTCACAGTTCAAATCTCACCAGGCTGAAGGTTGACTTAGCCTTCCATCCTTCCAAGGTGGGTAAAATGAGGACCCAGATTGTTGGGGGCAGTATGCTGACTCTGTAAACTGCTTAGAGAGGGCTATAAAGCACTGTGAAACGGTATATGTCAAAGTGTTATTGTTATTATTGTTATTGTTAACATACAGCAGTGAGTATCATATTTTCAAGCAAATGGCAAACCATAGTGCATATGTATACATGTTATTGCCAATAACAGTGCAATTTTTTTTCAAAAGTTAAAAGTATAAATTGAAAATATAAACTGAGAAAAAAAATGGTATAATTTATACTTATGAATAATCACTAGTTTACTAATGAACTCACTACTATAATATAAATACAATATGTTATTGCAAGATATCACAAAATCCCTGCTATAGTAAGACATATGGCTGCATCCCTCGATTAATAAAATACATTGTCTTTTCCAGAATAGATAGATCACACATTTCCAACAACTTTCCTTGACAGCTAAGAATGAAATCACTTTTTCAATTTCTTAATACATCTTTTAGCCCCCAGTGTTCAATGCAATAATTCCTGATAAATCATCAGATTCTAAAGCTTTTATATGTAATGTTATTAAAATTTCCCTATAAAGCTGCATATACTGTATGTATATTGTATATTATATATAAATCATCTTATACATTATCAAAAAAATGTTCACATGACCATATTGTATGAATCAATGAGCTCTCAATTTTTTACACTTCCAGCATTAAAATTATCTTTAAAAAAACAACAACATTCTTTTAAATACACTGTTTATGCCACTAATAGAACTTGCAAAACCTACCAGAATTACTAATGGGTAGCTATAGCAGAACATCTGCTATGGCCTTAGAAAACAATCTGATTGGAAACTGGCTTGATGTAGAAAAAGTTGCTTGTTAGGTTTACCAAGCTAAAATAAATGTTTAAGCATTATTACAATACAAAAAATTATAACATGATCAGTTTGAGAATTCCCATATTTAGAGATGTGAACGTTTATGAAGAAAAGACTGTATGGCAGATCATAGTTACAGTACAGGGAAAAAATGACATCCAGATCAGAATCTTTTGAGACTGAAAGTTGCATTTTTAAAATAAACATGTACATTTTCTTGTTTCTAAAAAAACTCTCCACAGTAATCAAATATACAAATAGAAACTGAAAACTCATGGTTGTCTCTTCTTGTTTCTTTAAGCCTAATGGCTGAAATTCAATTTCTATACAGAGAATAGCTCTTTGGACATTACAAATTTATTTAATTCTCCTTTTTATCTGAAGATATGGGTTTGTGATTTAATAAGTGTCATTTTTTCAGTTTTATAACTAGGTGACCTAATTGATTTCGGGTGAATCAAGATTTTCCTATTGATTTTATGTTGATATACAAGGGTAAGATAAAGTTATTACTTTGCTTTCTGACTAATCTTATGTAATGCTGGAATCTTCCTGGATACAACTTTCTGGCAACATTATACCATAATTTGACTTACTAGTAGAGCCTACCAAATTACTGTTTAAGTTTTCACTTTAGCAGAAAGTATCAACTGAAGTGATGGTCAGATTACATTGTCCATGTGAACAATCAGAATTCCTTGTGAATAAGATTCTTCAGAAGTAAGACTCACTTCTTGAGAAATAAATCTCTGAAATGTAGCAGATAGCAGAAAATTTTGGTAAATGGCAGGGGTGAAATCCAGCAGGTTCTGACAGGTTCTGGAGAACCAGTAGCGGAAATTTGGAGCAGTTCAGAGAACCAGTAGCTGAAATTTTGAGTAGTTCGGAGAACCGGCAAATACCACATCTGGCTGGCCCCAGAGTGAGGTGGGAATGGATACTTTGCAATATCCTTCCCCCCGGAGAGGGGAGGGAATGGGGATTTTGCAGTATCCTTTCCCTGGAGTGGTGAGGGAATGGAGATTTTACAGTATCCTTCCCCTGCCATGTCCACCAAGTCTCGCCTTGCCACGCCCACCAAGCCACGCCCACAGAACCAGTAGTAAAAAAATCTGGATTTCACCACTGGTAAACAGTATTTGTGAGACACTCTGGTGTAGTGTGTAAGTCATCAGGTTAGAAACTGGGAATTCTAGTCCAGCTGGATGATCTTGGGCTAGTCACTTTGTCTCAGCCCAGGGAAGAATGCAATGGCAAACCACTTCCAAAACTTAGCCAAAGAAACTGCAGGTAATCACCAGGAATCAACAATAACTTTGACATCCCCCCCTAAACCCCAATATTTAGCAACAGCAATAGCACTTAGAGTTACATACTGCTTCATAGTGCTTTTACAGCCCTCTCTAAATGGTTTACAGAGTCAGCATATTGCCCCCAACAATCTGGGTCCTCATTTTACCCACCTCGGAAGGATGGAAGGCTGAGTCAATCTTGAGCCAGTGAGATTTGAACTGCCGAACTGCAGCTAGCAGTCAGCTGAAGTAGCCTGCAGTATTGCACTCTAACCACCGCGCCACTTCATCTCTTTAACAAAGGAAGAGATTCCTTTGGGAGATGGTATATTTTCTGAGTATGTGTATGAGTATGTTTAAACTTATAAAGGCTGGATGACCATCTGTCAAGAACATTGTAATAGTGGATTCAGAAGTAGGCAAGCTATTGGTCTATATAATCTCCAGGGTCCCTTCTAACTCCTATATTTTATGATTCTATGGACTTTGTTTAAAGGTCTTATCTTACTTGTTCTCTTTAATTAATTTAAATTATCCTGTACTTTTTTCAGTTACCTCAGTATAGCTTAACCTCAACAGAGCATTACAATTTTTCAAATTCAGTTCAATCAGTTTCCTGATATGAACATAGAGTTATAAGAATTTTCTGTTACTCTCAGGCTACCCTGACAACATGTGAAACACTTGGCTAGGATTGTAGAGACATAGTGGTTCTAATACCTGTCACACCTTGACTTGTTGAGTGTTAACACAACCCAGGGATCCAAAAGCTGTCATTACAAGGCATTAGCATGAGAAAAGGAGCACTCCTTCTGTTTTGGCATGTCATACCCTGGTGACAGGGAGCACAAATATAGTCAGGCACACAAAACAGTGCAATTCCACATTGCCTTTGACAATGTTGGGCACCAAGATTGTCACTCTTATGACACAGCCCACCCTCCCTCCTGCCCACGCTGGCATTCGGAAAAACAGCAACTCGCCCACCACTTTTATTTCCACACAATGTATCAATAATTACTTGTCAGGGCTTTTGCTTATAGACCTGGAAATGGTAAATAAGTGCTCATTATGCCTGCGGAAAAATGTTGCAAGCTTTACTATAAATCTTGGGTTACAAATGCTCACAATAGGAGCTATTGACACAGAGTCAAGCACTCACATTAACATGTAAAGTCATGTTGCCTTAAAGAGGGTTTGACAAACTAACTTGCGCTGAGGAGTTTCTTGACCTTTTCTTTGCCTGCCTTGGCAACCAAATGAGGCCTTGTCCACTTTAAAATCCAAAAGGAGAGATCGGTGTGGATTAAACAGTCTCTCTGAAAAACATGCTTATCTCTGCCTTAGTAGGAACTTTTAGAGTGAAGAGCCCCTCACAAAAGTATTATGGCAAAAACATACTTAAGGTGGAGCGGCAGCAACATGTCAGGGCTGGTTTTTGCATTTTTTTTTACCGAATGAAAACACAACTACTGCCCTCAAAAGAAGAAAAAGTGATTCCAAAATGCTTTTGCAATCCTTTAATATCTAGTTCTCTGATAATAAATTATAAGGTCACAAGCCAGGTTGGAGTCCAGTGGGTTCAAGTCTGTTTATTTTCTGCCCACAAAGCTGATGGAGAGAATTCCCCTCTCTAGGATTTCTTCAGTCTCTCCAGTCATGGCTACAAAAGTTCCCTAACATAACAATAATTTATTGCTCTGAGGGTTGCAATTGGAAAGCTTTGGCTAAGAGAAATCTTGGCACAATGTAATTTTTTTTCTCAGAAACTACAAGAGCAAAAAAATAAAAATAAAAAAATAAAAAATAATACACAGAATTTGTCTGTTATTCATAAAACTAGGTGGGATTGGATTAGTATGATTGTTGTTCATATGTTGTTTATGTATAAGGTAGTTCAGCTAGGTCTGTTTTTAATTGTTTCATGCACAACATGTCTGGTTTTGTTTTTATCGGGTCTAGTTCAGCTTGGTAAAAGAGATTTTGCTTTCAGTTTTTCTTGAAAATGAGAAGGCAATTTCAGTGGATTGTGGTGTTTGTGGACTTATTTACAATAATTATAAGATGGCCAACATGTACAACTGTGTGTTGAATTCTATATTGTATAGTCATCTCACTAGCATTCTGCACCTTCCCTGACTTTGTTATCAATAATTGACTATTACATCAAGTACCAATATAGAAAAATATTTGTAGCTTAGAGTTGAAATGAGGTAACATCATCAGTGCTAATTTGGGTAACAAAATGTCTGAAAGAAAACAACCAAGCTCAGAGAGCACCAAGGGCCCCTCAGGAAATCTCTTGATGCTTTTTCAAAGCAGGAAGTGTGGGCAGCCAGGGAGACTTGGAAATATGTAGATCTGAAAACAGCAACACCATAATAGCACAAGCAATTTTTTTCACCTGAAACCACAAAGTTAGTTCAGATATAAAAGAGAAATATGTAAGAAATTGTCAAGCACCCTGGAATGAAATAGAAAAACAAAAGCCCTTTTTGCAGAAAAACAAATCTATTGCTGGGCATATTTTTAAAGTTCAAAATGGATGCAAAACCAAAAAGAACAGAATCTAACTTTTTCTGCGCCTTACCTTCTTGTGAATTAACACTTTATTTTTCATACAGTTCAAGAACTATAACAGCCACTAGGTAGAACAAATGGGCAGAAGACGGGGAGAACCCATCCACATCAACAAAAAGTCAGAAGACACAATGAAAACCCCTTAATCTCACAACATATGGAGACACTCAACCATAATTTCAACCAGAAAACTGTGAGCATCCTAGACCCGTGATGGCGAACCTATGGCACATGTGTCAGAAGTGCCTCACAGTGCTATCTCTCCGGGGGCACAAGCTGTCGCCCATTACTCTTCCAAGTTCTTCCTGGTATTAATGTGTGCAGGAGCACCATCAGCCGCTGCTCTTCCAGTTTCTAGCACACGCACAGGCATTTGCTCCCATTTCAGCACTCGGTGCCAAGAAGGTTTGCCAACACTGTCTTAGACCAAGTTAAATGCAAAAATTCTAAGGAATTCTTGGAAGTTTGACATTCCAACAAATCAGTCATCAATAGACAAAGTTAACTACCTTTAGACACCATTCAAAAGAGACAATAAAAAAGGTTAAAAAGAAAACCAAAACACATCCTTTCCATAGTCAACACCTGCACAAACCTGGACTAATACCAGACAAACAATCAAGCACAAAACAAAACAATATCCTAATCAAGGAACTATGAAGGAGAAACTACTTCCCCATCACTGGTAGGGCAAGCTAATGTGTATAAAAAGGAAACAAACCCCTATTTGCTAACACTGATGTTGTTACCTAGTTAAGCAATGAAATGCCTTCAAACAAACGACCAAGCTCAAAGCACACAGTTCAACCCTGAGCTACATATAGTTTCTACTAACAGAATTTAGTTTTTCTTCCAGACTGAATGGTATATCACATGTGAAATTGGGCATTGAAGTGAAAGCTAAGCTCATATAATTTATGCACCTTTAGCAAAATATTTCATTTATAAATCCATCTAGTGTATCAATACAGAAGTATGTAATCAAACACCCTGGCTTTCTGTATTGCATCTAGTCTAGCTTCAGATTCAGCAGTCATCATAAATAAACCCAAATAAACAACTGTCACTCCAAATAAACATCTGTCACTATGTATTTCAATTAGATATATGATTAGCATAGAAACGAACATTTTAATGCTATTAACAGCTTGATGGATTGATTTTGTTGCACCTTCTGGTATACAAAAGATTTATAATATGATAATAGGTAATGAAAATACATTTAAAAAACCCAAAAATAAAACAGAAACTATGGTAAAAACTATGACAGAAAGGGGATTCATTGACAGATTAGTGATTGCCTACTAGACAGCAAATTACAGAAATGCTAAATTCAGAGATTCTTGACAATGATATAAAATCTATCTTTGTCTAACAATGTATAAAGATCTTTAGAAAGCAGTTAAAATCACTTTAATTCCTCTAGTAAGGAGGACTTATCCCAAATAACCTTCAGCTGCGAAAATGGAGGGGTAAAAATGCTTCAGAAAAGATTTCAAAATTTTTGCCAGTGTTTATATTCATAACTTAATATGACTGAATAAAACATTTATTACTGTATAGTCAAAGAGCCCAAGAACAAACATAATACATTTCTAACAGTAGAATCCTGTTACTTAGAAATAAACCTTGCTAGTTTTCAATGGGATTCTTGAAATGATTCTGCAGAGGCTATGCAAATCCTGCAGTAAATTTTGTATTTCTTAAACTGGATTAATACTGTATAATACACTCTAATATTTTATTAGAGTAGTTATAATTTGGCTTCTGCTAAATTTCACCAATGGTTATATTTGATTATATGATATAGCAGCTATTATATTATATTACAGTTATTTAATCAATGACTACATATGAAATAAATTGAATCTTTGAAGCTTCAGGATTCAGTTCGGTATTGGCTTTTTTCAGTTGCCTTTTCACTTTTGTAGCTTTTGTCTGTTTTATTCATGATTATTTGATTTTTGATTGCAATTCTATAGGTATTTCCCAATGTTTATTTAAAACCCCATCCTATTTCTGCTTCTCCCCCAGTCATATTAATAACTTCTTCCCTTCCCCTCAATTTTCATTCAGCCTAGCCAGTATAAATTTAACAAATGTCATATTACATGTTTGTCCAGTGTATTTCATTTGCCAGTGGTAATGTAATCTCTTAATATCATGCACAAATCAGTGTGTGTGTATGCACACTTTTTGGTGCATATTTTCAGTGTCCTTATATTTTGGAAATAGTTTGTTTTAACAAAAGCTAAACATTGGCTCTAATATCATCGGATAATATTGTCTTAGCCAACCCTAACAGTGTTTGGCAAATAAACCTCCCACTGTGTTGGCATAATAATGATTTATTCACAATGTGTCATAGTTTAAGCTATGATTGTGTAACCTTGTGTGGAAACCACAAGTTTAAATCACCCACATTTACAAAATATTTGTTTCTGTAGATGTACATTTAAACTAAACAAGACACTGTACCAACATATTCACAAATGACCATCTCTTGACTAAGAGTTTTGTAGCTGAAATATTACTAAATCACATCTAATAGACTTAGAAGCAAGCCACAGACATGTCTTGCAGTCTTTCAAGTTTCCTCTTCATTTGTTTGCATTTGTTTATAGATTAGCAAGAAGGTGACATATTGCAATCTCATTGTAGATCATTTACTAGGCAAGCCTGGTTTTCTGCTATGGTCTTTCTGTGTATTAGTACAGTAGACCATAAAGAGAATTTTGACTTTTGTATTACATCTAGCCCCTGACTTACAACCACAATTGATATTGGAATTTCCATTGTAAGACATTGTGGTTATAAGTTAAGTCAGACCTGACTTTACAACCATTGTAAATCATTATGAATCCAGCTTCCTGAATGTTTTTTTCTTTTTTTTCCCCTGGAGACTGGCAAAAAAAGGTTGCAAATTGCAATCACGTGACTACCAGATGCTACAACTGCTTATAAATATGAGCCAGTTGCCAAGCATCCAAATTTGTGATCATGTGACTGTGGGGATGGTGTAACGGTGGTAAATGCAAATAGAGGTTGTTAATTTTTCTGAGGCAATTGTAGCTTTGAACCATTGTTAAATGAATGATCATAAATTTAGGACTACTTGGAGGTGGAATGGTTGCATACATAGAAATTTATGCACGTGTGGAAAAAGAAATTACGTGGATGATTCTCTGATTTTTTCAAAGAATGGAAAAACTATTCAGTAGTTTCTCAAGGACAGAGTTTCCCTTTAAAGTTGACAGTAATACTACTAGTTGAAATATTTAATGATGCCTTCCCTTGGGATTGATCATGACATGTGTGAAGTCAGTGAGCTTCAGACTTTATTTACCCATACCCTTTATCCACCTCGTCATTAAATTAACTAATGATCATGACACTTTACTCATGAGAAGTTCAGCAAAATTACCTCCTTCTTGGAAGAAACTTTGAAGACAGTATTGTTTTCATCAAATTGAGTGAGAACTTAGAGGGAAAAAGAAATACAGGGGAATTTCATGTCACAAATAGAGTCGATCTGCTTTTTCTTTTTATTCTTTCGTTTTCATGATGGATAGTTTACAGAGTACAAAAACAACTATTATGTATATTATAGAAAGAAGATATTTACTGTATTTAGTTACTACAAGGACCTACAGATCTACAAGACAGTCAAAATCAAGAAATAGATGCCATGTAGACCTAAAACTAGTCTCATTAGAATGGTTATATTAACAGAATCTGGCAAGTTGCATGTGCTTCCCCTCTTTTGTCTTCCTAATAATTAAAGGTACCTGTCTAAATCAGTTTCATGAATATTTCTCTTTTTATGGGTTTAAGCCACATTTATCTGTTTGTTGCCTTAGTAACAGATCGTCTCTCTCTTTATCAAGGTCATGCTTTATACTCATTGCACTCACTTACTTATTATGGATTGTTTCCTGTTCAGTTCCAAATAGCAGTGAAGCAACAAATACGTAAAAATAGAATCATAATCAAAATAATATTCCCTAATGCAGCTTAATGGGGATAGGTCAATCGTCACTGTCCTCAAGTACTTTTCTTCACAGCTCTTCAGAAAACCAGCAAGAGCTTCTAAAATCCACAGTATATTTAGTTTACATCTGTCTTTCAAACAGTAAACTATTCTCTCTAAAACAAAACATATGGGCACTCTAAATGACTTGCAGTAATCAACAAGGTAACAAAGCATTAATCAAAACATATTCTGTGAACAACAGAGATAGGAATTAGAAAGTAATAGAAAGTCTTGCGAGGTGCTTGTAGTGTGCACAAAATTTTGTTTGCATTAAAACAAATACATATGCATGAGTGTGGGTGTGTATCATAAGGACTGAGATCTTCTAATGACCTATGAGGAGAAGAGTAGAGAGTGCAGCTGTTTTTCCATGAAAAATATTGTGGAAATTTTCTTTGACGTTTGTGGACAAAGAGTCCACCCTAACCATGAAAGTTTGAAATGCAATAGGAAATGATAGTCATACCATTTTTTATAATTAATCCAATTGATATGGCCACATTTCTATCCAAGAAATTCTGGTGGTGAGACATACTGTACAATAATCACAAATACTTCATGGTGTTCATTGAGCCTGCCAACAGTGTTAACATTGGTTGTTCACTTCTGCAATAAACTATTGTTTGTAAATATTATGAGGAGCAGGAGAGAACATTACTGCTGTAATGCAGTATTTAAACTGTTGCAGGGCGGTGCTAGGTTTGTATTCTTATGTGTTTTGAAGCACTTTTTCTGAAACATTTCTGAAGTATCACACAGACTTATTCCATAAGCTATAAAAACACATATTAAGAAATAATAATGAATATCTGTCTGGAAGAGGGTTGAGTGAAATGAGCCCAAGGAAGTAGCATACAACTGGATCTCTGGTTTATCATGAATGTATGACCTAGAGCTTAGTTCCTAGAACTTCAGAGTCATCAATCTAGCTTTTTACTTGTGATTAAGAAATAAAAAACAGGAAAAATAAAGAACAAGATTAGAAGCGAGGGAGGGAAATATTAATCCCATCTTAATTTTCACCAACATCAGCATCCTGTGAGTCAGTGGCACATGACCAAGTCCTTAGAGATTACATTAGCAAGACTAGGACAATAAACAGATTATGTTGTTGTCCTGAGAAGTGCATGTTTTCAGCGTCTTTTATATCCTTATCTCTTCTTATTTATGGCTCCACAAGGAGGAGTGTGACCTTTTACCCCCTTTTCCATGGTGGATAAATGTTATTTTCAAAACACTATCTTCAGATTTCACTCCACCACAACCAGTCATGGTCTCATTTATAGAATCTTAACTTGTCAAAACTACAGCTGAACATGCAGTGCAAACTTGCTGTTGTTTTTAAATTTTGAAAGCCTTGATGAGTTCCATAACCCTGAAGCAGACACTTAACTTTTCTGTTGCTGGAGTTTATTTTCTTAATATATATGTTATGTTGTTCTGTGAAAGCATCTATCCAAATTAGTTTTAACTGCTATGGAAATTAAATCATTTTTAAATACATTTTTAAAGGCATGGCAGGTGACTCAGTGGCTAAGATGCTGAGCTTGTTGATCAGAAGGTTGGTAGTTCAGCGGTTCGAATCCCTAGCGCTGTGTAACGGAGTGAGCGCCCGTTACTTGTCCCAGCTTCTGCCAACCTAGCAGTTTGAAAGCATGTAAAAACGCAAGTAGAAAAATAGGGACCACCTTTGGTGGGAAGGTAACAGCGTTCCATGTGCCTTTAACATTTAGTCATGCTGGCCACATGACCACGGAGATGTCGTCAGACAGCGCTGGCTCCTCGGCTTAGAAACGGAGATGAGCACCTCCCTAGAGCAGAAACAACTAGCATACAGGAAGGGAACATTCTGGTGGTGTTTCTAGCCTAATCTTTATTGCCCTGTTTACAGAAACTACCTCTCTGATTAACCCTTATTACATTGTAACAGTTAAGGCGAAGCACCCATCGATGTGAGTGACATTGAGTTGGCCACACCCACACAGTCACATGACCACTAAGCCACGCCTACCCAGCTGGTCATTAGGGCAGAGAACCAGTTGTTAAATTATTGGAATCCCACCACTGTATGTAGCCCACCCCATCATACAAGATTTGCTGAAGCTACAATACAAGCACATAAATAAAACCAACATTAAAATTTAATGAGAAAATAAAGTGTGAAATATTTCTTTCTATTCCTTTTACCATGCTTTCCCATTCACACTTAAGCATACCCAAACCACTCAGTCAGAGTCTTTCATCAGGGAAAAATATGAATTGCTAAGCCACTTCTCAAGCTATTTTGAGAAAGTTCATGGAGGCCTGTTCAGTTGCAATGAATGGGTCATGAAGTACAGTATTCAGGCATGGTTTTACCATAAATCAACAAGTAGCCCATATCTCACTATAATAGAATTGTAATGATGACCTTAATATGTGTTTCTCCTTACTCTTGGCAACATCTAGCTGGAAATAAAACAGTAAGTATTGAAAGGTTTTACATTAAAAAAAAAATCAGTTCTTCTGCAGCAATTTTTTTGAGTCTGAAAACCAGGAGCAAGAGAATCTGCATCTAAAGAACGGTTTGCATTTAATAACTACTGGTATTCAATGTTCTAAAAGAGATTATGAATAAATGTTTTTTTGGTGTTTGGCAATTCTCCCTCTCTGATTGTTTTTCACCCCTTGAAGTAGAATAGAATAACAAAGTTGGAAGGGACCTTGGAGGTCTTCTAGTCCAACCCCCTGCTTAGGCAGGAAACCCTACACCACTTCAGACAAATGGATATCCAACATCTTCTTAAAAACTTCCAGTGTTGGGACACTCACATCTTCTGGAGGCAAGTTGTTCAATTGACTAATTGTCCTAACTGTCAGGAAATTTCTCCTTAGTTCTAAGTTGCTTCTCTCCTTGATTAGTTTCCACCCATTGCTTCTTGTCCTACCCTCAGGTGCTTTGGAAAATAGTTTGACTACCTCTTCTTTGTAGCAACCCATGAGATATTGGAAGACTGCTATCATGTCACCCCTAGTCTTTTCATTAAACTAGACATACCCAGTTCCTGCAACCGTTCTTCATATGTTTTAATCTCCAGTCCCCTAATCATCTTTGTTGCTCTTCTCTGCACTCTTTCTAGAGTCTTTTTTACATCATGGCAACCAAAACTGGATGTAGTAGGGTGAAGAGGGTGAAAAAGAGGGAAAATTGGTGACAAAAGGATATGTAACTAGATTTTTTTTTAAACACTAAATAGAATGTAAAAGAGAAATAGTATTAGAATAATAGAAAGTATCCAAACAACCTTTGCAGTGCTGCGGTTTAAAATAAGGTGGTCACTCCTTGTTTGGAAGGTATATCACTGGTTGTTTGCCTCCTACATACAGGGTGAGATTTTATGGAGTTGTGTGGAGTTGGAGAATCCACAATCATTGTCATGCCTGAATACATACTGTATACTTTCAATGATTAGGAACTGGAAATCCCTATTATCCATCTTGAGGCTTGAAATGAGGACTCTTCGGCTATGATGTTGGGTTCTACACTGCATGCAGATGTTTATACTTAAGCCAGACAATTCTGTGTTAATGATAGAAAAAAAGTAATCATGTTGTGCACCAGTTCACTTTCAATTCTAGCACATCTGGAGGGAATTGAACCTAAACCAATTGACTATGGTTCAAGTTAGTCAATAAGAAAATGCTAGGAACTAATTTTGGTCTAAAATAACCTCTGAAGATCTCTCTTGTTGAATATGTTGAATATGTATAACTTTGTTGCTGTCCCTTTTTTAAAAAAATAATCTGCAAGAGTCTTTCCTTTGCCCATGCCACCTCTTATTCAAATATTATTAGCAAAGAAAAGCAAAGGTGTGTTCTCTGCCTTTGGGAATGATAGAAAATAAATTGAAGCAAACCAAAATGATGATGGTAAGACAAAATTCTTTTCCTCTGTGCTGTTCCTTATTCCCCCACCCCCCCAAGGATCCAAGGACCATATAGCCATTTTCCCTGTTCAGATACTGCACATATGTATATAAAAGCATGTGGCTCAGCTTTTATTCCACACAAAGAAGGCAAGATAGAAATATTTCATTTAATTAAAATTGATTTCAAAATTCCTATGATCAATATCAAATTCGTCCCTCCCTGAAGCGACACGAATGGCAATCTCCAACATGCTTACCCAGGTGGTTCTCTTGATGCCTGGGACTGAATCTTGACTGAGGAAATGGTTCCCTCGCCTTTCTTGGTTCAAGAAGTTGTCCTGGTTTTTGCAAAAGTTGTTATGAGAATTTGACCTTGTTTAAAATTCAACACAAACCTGACGAGGATATTGGAGCTAATTTTAAGCCAGCTGAATATGTTTATTTATTTATTTGTACAATAACAAACATGTACAGGATAGGAGTATAGGTATAAACATAAGCAAAGTAAGTAAGTACAGATAAATGGGAACAGTAAGGCAAGGACGGTAGGCATGCTGATGCGCTTATGCACACCCCCTTTACAGACCTCTTAGGAATGGAGTGAGGTCCATGGTAGACAGTTTGAGGTTGAAGCTGTGAGGATTTGAAACTGGAACAATGGTCGGGTAGAGTATTTCAGGTGTTGGCCATTCTGTTGCTGAAGTCGTATTTTCTACAATCGAGTTTGGAGCAGTTTACCTTGAGTTTGTATCGATTGTTTGCCCATGTATTATTGTGGTTGAAGCTGAAGAAGTCGTTGACAGGTGAGACGTTGTAGCTGACAATTTTGTATACTATGTTTCAGGAAGCTGAGGACATTTCTCAAGGGAAAGGCAGCTTGTGCAGAAATTGTTTGGCAGTGTGGACCTTTGAGTGAGAGTTAGGAAGTTGCAAAGTCATTTTGGTAATATGGTAGCTAGAAATGATGGAGAGTAGCAAGGTTTGGAAGACTGCCTTTAAAATAGGATTATAAAATCTCTGGTCCTTGGGCTACATACAGTCCCCACTGAGGGTTTGGAGCCAATCTCCAAGACTTTCCATCTCATTTACTATTAAAATACAGTGGTGTAGTTTGTTACCAAATTGGCAGCAATCTATACCACCCAGCCCTGAATATATATCACACCCCCAACTTTCAGTGGTAGGCCACTTGGAAGCAGGATTTAGTTATCTGAAAGATTAGGGTTGGGGTTGGAAAAAAGAAAGGCAAGGATAATAAAAAAATATCCACGGTGGTGTGTAGTTAAGGTTTCTGAATAAACTTGTTATAAAAGTTAAGTTTCAGAAATATTGTGGCATTGGCTTGTTTTAAATTAAACAATTTTCTTCTCAAATGTTTGACTTGCTTGGCTGTCTATTTTCTTTTTTTTTTTTTTTTTTGCTTTAAAAATAAATATCACTTTCATGTCTGTTTTAAGGAACAAAAGTAACAAAATCACACGAATCTGTGCTGTGCAGTTTGTCAAGTCTTTCTTGCCTACTTTCTACCCCTTTGGAAGTTATTTGTTGACTAACTTTTCTTGGTCAAACTTACTCTTGCTAATGAATAATTCTTGAATGAATTTTCTCCCCTTCCCCCTCTCTGATTACTGAATTCTGCTTAAATAGCAAATGAATAATTTTTTATAAGAGTTAATCTTTTTATTTGGGTTATTGCATTAGCTTCATAACCACATCCTGATCAGAAGGCCACCTGGTGTCTGTACAGCTTATACAACTTTGTTTGGTAATATGGGTTTCCATTACTCAAGAGTTTTGCTTCCATCAGAAGATGAAATTAATCCTTTCAACACAAATATATTTAATATCCAGGTAGTCATGAAGTCATTCAACAGTCAAATTTCCTTCCTTCCTTCCTTCCTTCCTTCCTTCCTTCCTTCCTTCCTTCCTTCCTTCCTTCCTTCCTTCCTTCCTTCCTTCCTTCCTTCCTTCCCTCCCTCCCTCCCTCCCTCCCTCCCTCCCCTGAGGTTGTTAGATCAGGTTTCCCAGGCTATTTCTATTCTGATATGTGGAAGGGACCCAGCAGTGAATGATTCAGTGGAGAGTCATTTCTTCCAGACCCACAAGTGATGCTTACTATTCAGAAAACTTGGTTACCTAGGCAAGATGCTGTTTCAGTTAATACAAAAATTAAATTGTGTGGAAATAAAGTGACTGGTTCTGATCTACTCTTAGCTTCTTACATGAATCTAGATTATTTAAACTTGAGGTAGAGATTTTGCAAAATGAATATTTACTGACCAGAATCTCTTTCTCTCCCGCTTTCTGCTTCTCTTTCACCCCCATGGCTATCCTAGAGCAGGATTGGAAAGCATTGCACGGTGCCATCTTTTTATGCCAGACAGTGGCCATTGGTTTAGTCAAAAATAGGAACTGTGCCAGTTGAGTCATCAATGCACCACTTCCCTCAGTCATGGATTTTGTCCTAGTTACAACATGGAAATTAACCTCAAATTGCAATTCATTGGCAAGGTCAGATAGTGATTTATTGAATCTGAGGTTTGATGTAAGACATTCTTCTTTTGCACAAGGCAAAACTCTGCATTCCTCCTCCCCTGCATGGTAAGTATATCTTTCTGAGGTTAGATGTCTGGATAGGATAAAAAAAAACACAACAAATTGCCTATAAGTATTAACCATCATCATCTTTATGATGAGTTGAGAATGGAGATTGGACTACAATCATCTTTAATGATTCCATGTGTCTGTTACACTATATGCAGCAAAATAGCTCTAACAAAATGTATACTTCTAGGGATGAAAGAATCTGTATAGGTCTGATCCACTTTTTACTCTAGAATAGAATAATACTGCATTTTTCTGCATCTTAAAATTAAAAATCTGTGAAAAGAATGCCAGATTGGATCCTGGGCACATGATGTGTATGGTTCTACATTTTCTTTCTTTCTTTCTTTTTTGGTTAAATATGAGTGGCTGTAGGATCCCTTGCATATTTCTTTTATTTTTAAAAAGTCTGAACATGGCTTTTTCAAACAGTGCTGAGAAATATTATTTAAAGACTATAAAACTCATGGGCTTTTTCAAATGAAATAAAAACGAAAACACCTCTTGGCCATCTCAGAAATTTTAAGCAAAATCTTGGACTTTTTTTTCCCCCAGGAAAGCTTAAACATTATCATTTTGACCCCACCCCACCCACCCCAATTTGGTTCCTCCAGGTTTCATGACAGATTTCCTTTTTTTCTCTAATCATTTAATTTGAACATGAGAGCCATGTAGCATAATCATCTCTGATTAGTTTCCAACTATGGATGGAAACTAATCAAGGAGAGAAGCAACCTGGAATTAAGGATAAACTTCTTAACAGTGAGGGCAATTAACCAGTAAAACTGCGTGCTTTCAGAAGTTGTGGGTGCTCTGTCACTGGAGGTTTTTAAGAAAAGATTGGGTAGCCATGTCTGAAATTGTATAGGGCCTCCTGATTGAGCAGGGGGTTGAACTAAATGACCTCCAATATCCCTTCTAGCTCTATTCTGATTGATAACCCTTAAAATAGGAATATTCTGGATAGAGAGTGGTTCCCTGATGATGGGCTCCAGCATGAGCCCGAAAGCTTGGAAGAATAAACCTTTGGTCCTGACTCAGTTTGGGTCCTGCAAGATAGGTATTTATTACAGTACTTGTAAAGTGTTACTGAAAAACATCATTACCGGAGAGATCCAGAACCTTATGGAAAATTAGAATGATGAAAAATGTCAGGATATGACTTAATTTGATTATATCAAAATACCTGAATAATAGAGTTTACCTATTATCAAAACAGACTGTATTCACAATGTCAGTATGAGGGGAATGTTTCCTAGATTAATTATTTAAATGAGCACTTCTTCAAAACTGTATAATAAACACAGTGAAGCCACAAACTTAGAAGTCCATCATATCTGACTGTTTAATGCTATTACTGAAGTCAAAACTCTTCAAAATGAAGACAATACTTCTTTTATAGGTAGGTGCTTCTGAAGAGATTACTAAAGAAAAAACATGACAGAATAGTCATGACTCTAACTGCCCTCAAAATACTTTCTGGAATGATACACTGGAGATTAAGGAAAGATTTCTTTGCTTTCTTAAAATGGTGGTGAGCAGGAATTCTAAAGATTTGTAAAATCAATGTATAAAATGAAAAAGGAAAAGTAAGTATAAAAAGAATAACAATCTTAATAAGGCAACACTAATGTTATATCAACTAGACATTTGCTACAAGTTTTTTACCTTAATGATTTCTACAATGTCTTTCCCATTCATTTTGTAAGCCGGTTGTGCTGGCACAGAACTAAATTGTCCCCATAGAATGTAAGGTGTTCTAACTGGTTCCGTGATGTTGATTAGGCCCTGAACTGTTCCACAGGTTTGCTTTTCTACAATATGCTAATGTTGCAGTCCATCATATAAGTGTTTCTATGTAATATCATTGCCATCATCAGTCATGACAGCCCTGGAGTTTTGCATGGTTCCTGGGTCTCCAGAGGTATGATGCTGGAAGTTATTTTCTAGTTTATATTGGCTCTTGTGCTCCCTGTGGGCATCCGTGGGCAGGAGAGAGATTGAAAGAGTTCCTCCCTTTGATCCAAAATCAATACCTTTTAAAGAAGAAATGAGAACGACTGCAAGAAGCCACTAACCATCTTTTCCACCAAGCTGGACAGCTTCGGAAAAACCTTCCACTGTTGTTTCCTTTGAAGTTCCACTTCCTTAGTTCTGAGGGATCCAGAATGCAAAAAGCCCACCCACATTTCTTCTTCTGTGTGTTCCTTAGGATGGGGCGGCTCAGGAGAATGCCTGGGCTGCTGTGAGGATGTGGGTGGGCCACAGCAACATCTTTCAGATCCTGGAAATGTGAATTCATAAGCCAGCCAAGGTGGTTGACAACACAGACTGTTCACAGTGGAAAGTGGGCTTGTTGAATATTTTCTGTTTGAATTTTGGCTATAGAAAATAAAGAAATAGCATATCTGTGTGTTTGAGTGTGTGTGTGTGTGTTTGTGTGTGTGTTTGGGGGGGGGGGATAAAATATATTTTGTTAGCTTGAATAGAGTGTAGTTCTCCAAATCAATGAGAAACAGATTGGAAGTGCCATCATTTCCTCTTTTTTGAGCAAATTATGAATGGATTCAAAGAAAAACTAAGCCAATGAAGGAGATTTTCAAGGTAGTCTAGTTGACCTTTACACTTATAATCTATAGTGGGTTATAAGGCTTCAATTATTTCTTTCACTTTATCCAGCTGTATTCTCTCTCACTTTTTATCACCTTCCCCCTTTCCTTGTTTAGTGCCCTCCCTATGAGTTCACTTCCAGAATTTTCAGTCAATATGGCCAAATATACAGTACATCTTGGTTAGGAATTTTGAGACTTGAAGCCCAATACAGCTGGGGAAGAGGCACCAAAACCAGAAAGCAAAGGTACGTAGTAACATTTCTAAATTCTGTTTTGTTCTTTTAATTTTAGTGTTATTAATTCATTTCTCTTTTTCCTTTTCTTGACTAATGTGCTATATTTTGACTTCTACAACAACACATTAAACAGAATAGATCATAATGAATACCTTAATACAAATGCCAAACAAATTCTGAACCTGCAGATGTCTTTCTGGAAATCAGAACTACTCTACATAGCCTGAATTGAAAGAGCAAGATCTGATTTGCTGTATATAATGCAATAACTTTCTTTAAAAGCTTGAATCTTTAGAGCCTGCCACCCCCCCACCCCAAATCCACTTGAATCTGCTGTATTTCAACATAAAGGAAGAAGCAGTGTGACATCTGCATCTTCAACCTGGTGTACTGCTCACCTTCCTTTCATTGTGCTCAAAGTAAGATAAATGCAGATATATTACTTAAACATTTTAACCCCATTAAGATGTTTCAAGTGGAACGGAGGCTTCTCAGTTCACTTCATCCTCACTTATAACCCCATGAGGTAGATTATTTTGAGCATTCCTGGGTTCAAATCTCTCAATGAAGATTCAAATTTGAATTTTATGAGTCTTGGTCTGATCTCTTAATCATTTCTGCATGCTGAAAGCCTAACATACGATACTCAGCATCCCCATGCAGAAGACAACATGGCCCTATTTTAGTGGATTGGATCTTTTCCCAGAATAAACAACACTGATTTAGATGGACCAGTACCTTGGTTAGTAAATAGTACTTTTCCATAGTTTAATTCTCACTATCCTTGATTATTCCATAGCCCAGTGAAGATTCAAGCTGCAGCAGTGTTTTCTTTAACTGAGAATCTTTCTTTGACTCTATTGTAGCCTTTGCCTTGGTACAAGTAGCCTTCTGACATAAGAGAGGCAGCAAAGGGATGAGATGGAGGGGGAGAGTAAACCTTTAGACATAACCGCAATAAAATACCTTATGCCACCAGACTCCAAATTTTGGGCTTAGACAATTTAGAACTATGCCAACTTCAATCTGACCTATGCATAGTACATAAAATTATCTGCCACAATGTCTTTCCTGTCAATGACTACTTCAGCTTCAACCAGAACAATACACAAGTAAATAATTGATAAAAACTCAAGGTAAACCGCTCCAAACTTGATTGCAGAAAATATGACTTCAGTAACAGAGTGGTCAATGCCTGGAATGCACTATCTGACTCTGTAGTTTCTTCCCCAAACCTCTAAAATTTTAATCTTAAACTGTCTCTGTTGACCTCACCCCATTCCTAAGAGGTCTGTAAGGAGCATGCATAAGAGCACCAGCGTGCCTACTGTCTCTTCCTAATATTCCTTTTTACTTATACTTTTCATGTATTCAAATTATATTTATACTTTTACCTGTTATCTTATATATGCTTGACAAATAAACTTATGATTATGATGATTATATTCTGGTTCTTCCATAGTATCTAGAGGGAACAGTGTGTCAATTGAGTAACTGCTTCTATAGCTTTTTAGTCATCTGGTGGCCAAGCCAGTGTTAATAATGGGGACTTCCTGCCGTGGAGTTGGCATTGGCAGCTTCCTAACTAAAATCTTCTAAAACTAGTAAAGGCTGAAGTGGACATTGCAATTCTCTCCCCCTCCCCTCCTGGTTCCCCTCCATTTTTGGCATAACATTTAATTGGTATTTTTGTTTGGAGCTGGGAGAGAAGAAGGGATGAGAGGTTTTGTCTTTCAGCCTCTCTTTAAACTGAGCAAGTGGGATTAAATGATCCAAGCACTTAATAGGTTGAACTGTTATAAAGGCCAGCTCGCCTTGGGGGCGCAGAGATATGACTGGTTGAATTTCACAGCTCATATGTTTCCCTGAATGAGCTTGACAGTAAGATCTCCTACACCCAAGCAGAGCAGCTCCTGCTTGCCAAATGAGTGTTCCTTAAACTGGGAGTAAAAGAATGAACAGGGTGTGCCATTTCTGGGGAGTAAATCCTCTTGATCTCTGTGGGATTTACTTTTGATTATACAAGCATCAAATTAAATAAGTTGCTTAACCAAACCCACCAAGATTACAGTTTAGAAACAAGGCCTATGTTAATGTTTGTATCCTAGAGCAAGTGGAAAGTTAGCATCACAATGTCTCTTGGTAGGCTTGCAACTATGGAGAGTGACATGAGAGATCTTAGTGAGCACAATGTGGCTCCTGATTACTCTTTTTCTATAGTTGACTCAAGGAATAACAGTACTAAAGCATAAACCAATGACATTTTGAACTCCCATGATAAAATATTGTGCATGGAAGAGTTGGATTCAAATCTCTGCTCAAGACTGATGTATATTGTGTTAAGGATCCTTAGATCAGCTGTTTCATTTCTCTCTTTAATCTATTTTGCCAGTTTCACCCGCAACAATTACTGTTATCCTTAGTGTTGCAGCAGAATGGAAATGGCATCCTGTTACATCATTAAATGACATCATTGTCTATGAGAAGGATGTGATAGAACTGACAGTGCATACAGTTCTTTGTGGCAAAGGGTACAACACCAACTGTGTTGACTCCTTCCCCCTCTGCCCATCATTCTTCCTATCTTATTCCAATTTAACACAGAAGTGGGTACCGTGTACTCACCAAATTCTAAACCTTCAACATTTGGTGACAAAATGGCCATTTTTCAAGAATTCAATGTTCTTTTTCTCTCTTTTCCCAAATTCTGATTCTGAATGGAAGTGGGAGATCTCAGGGAGGAAAACCAACTCCCTTTCTACCCTGAAATCTTGAAAATACCAAAAACAAATTCTTGCTGTGTTTCTCTCATTTTGCTGTTCTTTCCAAAACCAAAGAATTATTGCATATACTGTATAAAACTTTGCAGGTAGTCCTCAACTATGATCACAACTGAGACAAAAACTCCCAACAATAAATGGTTGATAAACAAGTTCTGTCTCATTTTACAACTTTTTTTTATTGTGATCATTGAGCAAATCCTACAATTGCTAAGGAAATCTGCTTCCTCCATTGACTTTGTTTGTCAGAAGCCCCTTGGGGAGGTTGCAAATGGTGATCATGTGACCCCAGGATGTTGCAATCATTGTGAATACATGCAGCTTGCCAAGTGCCCAAATTCTGATCATGTGACAGTTGTAAGTGGGAGGATCAGTCAGAAGTCACTTATTTCTGGCTCTAACTTAATTTTGAAGAGTCATTAAATAAATGGTTGTAAGTTAAGTACTACGTCAGCAGTGGGTTTCAAATCCCATCACTACCGGTTCTCTCGTGGGGGTCTGTGTGCTTGCGCATGCACGCAACACTTCTGCGCATGTGCAGAGACATCCGGGTTGGTGGGCGGAGCCTCCTGCCATCATCGCTATCAGTTTGCCCGATCCGCCACTGGACTACCTGTATTCTCTTCTTTTCTGTTTCTCAATGACAGAAAATCAATTTATTCATTTTGCCTTATTTTACAATCCTTAGCAGGCTCATTGATACCTTTCAAGTTAAGGTTAGTGTATTTAATCAACAACCCCTTAACATCCTCTATTGCAAAAATTATAACTGTATCTGTGCCAAGTGTGCATTTGAAGAGGGTGCTGGCATAGAACATACCTTGTTGCTCATTGTCATCTGTTTTACTACTTGATGGTAGGTTGGTTGAACAAGGTTTTTTGCTTAAATACACATGAAAGAATATATGATAGGAGGAAGTTCATCTTCTATTGAAATGCCCTCAAATATCATAAGCCCAGCAATGATCGTTATTCAAAGAAAAAGCTTCTTCCCAATCCACATCTCTTAACATTTGTTCCTTTCCACCTTATACAAGTGCAGACCTGTGTATTGTCCTCCTGACTAATGATTCTTTTGTGCCCAGGTACAAGGGAGAGGAAATGAGGCGTGAGAAAGCCCTCAGAATCTCCTGGTTGCTTTATTTTATGGTGGTTAAACTGAATTGACTCATGTTGAACCAAGCAGTTATTCTACATTTTTGTCAGATAATTCCTAAATTTGATGAATAATAAAATTTTCCCCAAAGGCAGGCAGGAAATTGGATAGGCTTTTCTACAAATTAGCTGAGAATTAAATACATGTATATCCCAGAATGTTTACAGTGTAACTAAATTTTGGAGAAAACACAGGTTGCAATATCTTATCTGAATTAATATTTTTTATACTGCTGCATGCTTTAACACATAAGCACTTAATCTTTCTTTTCCCATCTCTTTCTCAGTAACTAACATCTATTTCTCTACTTATATTACATCCTCTATCTTTCTTTTTTTAAAGAGAATGTGAATGTGAGAAAGTATATTAAAATGTTCCCTAATCTACACTTGTGAATATAGTTGCAAGTTGTTGAATGAATCTACGGACACCAATACAATTAATGGCCCATTAGCCATACAATGGGCAACATGTAGAAATGCAGTAGAAATGCTAACCAATTTCCTACTTCATGGAATGTATCCAAGAGTTCCATCTCAACTGGCAGATGCATACTACTTTTCATTACCCTTCTGGCCAGCCTCTAACTCAAAAAATGGAAATAGCTATCTGTTGGTAATCTTCTTCACCTTCTTCCTTAAATAGCAGTCCTTGGCATTGTCATGCTTTCTGACTGGTAATGCACTGTGATTGATATTACAGACTGTCCAAAGTGCAGAATAATATGCATCTTCTAGCAGGCATGCTCTTTTCACAGAAGCATATGCAATTCAATTGACTAGCTGTCAGGATGAGGGGAAATGATACCTCTAGATACTTCCCATAAGTCAGGAAATACAATCTAGTCATTAAGCTCTTTTAGCATGTAGATGTTTGACTCTCATAAAGTCAGGTAACACTGCAATTACTTCCCTAGCCATATACTAATAAAAATCATTAAAGATCTCTCTCTCTTTCCCTCCCACTCCCTCTCTCCCTCCCTCCCCCCCTCAAATTATAATGCCTGACAGGCAGCCCAAAATACAAATAAATTACTTGCTTCTAAGATTGAGGTAATATTTCCAGTTTGACCTCTTTTGGTCATTGTGCATTATGAAAGGAAAGTTGTTCATGTAGAGATTTAGTAAGAGTCCATGGCATTCTAAAATTATTTGATTCAGGAGTGTGGAAGTATACAGTTCATGCAAACAGTATTAAAACTGCCAGTGAATTTTGTTTTATCGCATGGTTGTTTTACTTGGAGTTATCGTATCACTGTGAAATCATCCACAACTTGATCTGAGGAAACTTGTCCTCCAAAAATTATTATTTATCTGAGATTTTTTTTTAAAAAACCTGCTTTTCAATAACAGATTATTTTTCAAGGCAGAAATCATTATTGGAAACAGAAATATACATTAAACATCCAAACGTAGACACAATTTGAATTCTTTTCAAATTGGTGTTTGAATCACATTTTTAACTGCTGATGAAAGTCCACAATCCTATTGCTGGTAAAAATGGTGCTTTTCAGATTTTGTTTGCAGCAACAACAGTAATAATAATGACAGCAACAATTAACAATGGGGTGAGTTCATGCATTACCATGGAATGAGGTATCCTCAGTATGCTGATGAAACTCAGTTAGATATATCCACCTGTGATGATATGTGTGAATGACTTTGAGGGATGTGGGGAAGAGATGCCCCCCAGAGAACAATCAGGCAAGAGAAGGAAGAGCCTCCAGTGGCTTAATAGTCAAAGAAAGTAAGTTAATAACAGTTTCCCCTAGTGGGCCAGACTGTAAAAATGGCAATGGGAGATTTGTATTTCCAACAGATAAACTTGGAAGTTTCTGTTAAGGTAGCCTTATAATAAAGTAGAATTAGCTCATCTTATTTGTTTTTGGTCTGGTTCATCTGAAAGTGCTGACACCACCTCAGCAAATTAAATGATATGATTGACATCTCGTCCTGGTGATTGGGAAATGTAGAGGGCTCTGGGTTTGTAGTTCTGAGATTTTACTGGATACCAGACTGACCAGTGTACAGTTTGAAGGTCCTTCTAGACTCATAATTCCTGCTTGAGGAGCAAGTGGCTGTCATGGCTAGAAGGGGCTTTATAATACCACTTGTATGTCGCTCTAGCATGAAGCTTTCTCACACTTACGCATGCTCTGGTCACCTCCAGAATGAATTACAGGAACATGTTCTATCTTGGGATATCCTTGAAGAAAATCTGGTGCATAATGTTTCTGTGCAAACAGTTATGTGTGCCTCTAGGAGATGTTAAATGCATGAAAAAAGGTATGTGGAAAAATGAACATTTTTGGAACACTTAAAACTGAGTATGAACTGTTTTGCAGCTAGTTTCTGGGCAGTATAAACTGATGTGAAAACAATGTGTAATGAATAGAAACAAAAACTGAGCAAACCAACACTGACAGATTCATTCATCCCTAACCATGGAGGTCAATCACAATGAAGGCTGTGCTTTCCTACCTCATTCTATATCAGGAGCAGCAAGATATGACTCACATCCCATAGGCAATATTTTTGCAGTGCATGGAGACCTTCACCTTAAGAACATGCTGCTGATATTCAATGGAAAAATTACTGATTTATAATATATCACCATTTGGGCTTACTGTGAAATAGGTGCATTATGTTTTGTAAGTCTTAACATACATTTTCTGCATTAGAAGCCTAATATTCACAAAGCTGAATAGCATGAAAAAACTTTGCCCTCAGTTGTAATTATCCATACTTCTTTCAGCCACAAAGCCAAAGAAAAGTAGGGCTTTGTAGGGATATACTGTATTAATGTATAGTATGTATGTATATGTATATGAATATGTAGGTCTTTGGTTATTCGGGTCTTCTCCCGCGTAAAATTGGAAGTATCTTGGCGACGTTTCGACGAAGTCTCATTCATCATCTTCAGGCTGGTGTTCTCGGCTTCGTGCTTCCAGCCGAGAACGAAGCCGAGAACACCAGCCTGAAGATGATGAATGAGACTTCGTCGAAACGTCGCAAAGATACGTCCAATTTTACGTGGGAGAAGACCCGAATAACCAAAGACCTACATACAAACACCCGCAAAAACCTCAGAAAACATATATGAATATATGTATATATACACACACATGTATACATACATCCATACAGTATACATACATATACATACATACATACATCCCTAATAAGACACACACACACACACACACACACATATATATTCTTACTTTTTGTAGGTTTTATGTGTGTTTTTCTTTAAGCCAGGTTTTTCCTACGTAACCAAGATTTTTCTGCAACCCTAGTTGAGTGAAATCACATTTTCTACTTTCTGGGTTTTTTGCCTTCTTTTCATTCTGGCAGCCAGCAGGTTTCCAATGAGCAGCACAAAACCTGCTGGCTGCCAGAATGAAAAGAATGAAAAAAACCCTAGAAAGTAGAGAATATGATTTCACTCAACTAGGGTTGCAGAAAAATCTTGGTTACGTAGGAATAACCTCGCTTAAAGAAAACACACACACACACACACACACACACACAGAGTTTAATTTAATTATATGCTGTGAAACATAATAATTTGGACAGGAGATTATATCTGATTTCATAAAAGTGATTAAGTAAATATCTGGAAGTCTGCTAAATCTTTGAATTGATTCAAAAGTATCTCATCTGATTTAATACCTTGAATGAATTGATTTGTTCATTTCAAAGAAGTGACTTGATTGAGTCATCCCTGAATCTTTGAACTGTACATTTAATGTAAACCCCTGATACTAGAAACCAGAGGAGGGAAACAGCAACTGTTAATTACTGAGATCCTGGCATATTATTGACTTTGCTTCCTTTTGCAATCCTTCCCTCACAGACAATCTCCATCTTTATATAATCATGTGAGAAGTATAGTGAAGTTGTGGAAGGATTTCTGACTAGTTTAGGAGCAAATGATTATATTTGATTTAGGTTTTTATTATATAACATATGCAAGTAATGATTTAGTCCTCTGCTATGTCTTCCTTATCATACCTATGCAAAAAACTAGCACGTACTGTACTGCAAATTTCTCTCTGTACAACTTCCCAACAAAGAAAATAATGCCTGCAGGTTTCATCCAATGGCGTGCTCAAGTCAAAGGACAGGTTAGAGCCTTGCTCTTTTATTGAATGCAGAAAAGAATTTATGTATCATAACAGATTTATGGCTTTTTCAAAATATTAACGACTGTAGGAGGAAAATTAATTATTGGTTATGAATGTAGTCTCCTGAAAGTCTGCAAGAAAATCTGTTTATTTTGGCCCTTTCAATTTTATTCTTATGTGTGTACAAATGCCTTATCTGCATTTTTTCTTGGAAATGAAATGTACAAGTTCAAAACATCCTAATATAGTAACTGATTTAGTGAGTCAGATGAATGAAATATCCACTTCATCTTGTCTACTCCAGTTACCACTTCTGGGAGCATTTGAGGGTTGTTGCTAGTTCTACAGGAAATATAAAACAGCACCGACTTTGAAGATATTGTCTTCTTCATCACTGGTTTATTTAGGGTCATGTTTGATAAGTAAATTTATGTCTTAGCTATTTTGGAATGCTGTTTATTATATTCCATGCTCCTGCCTTAGCCAAAATTTGTAAATTATCCTGGTATTTGGGAACATAAAGATTTTTTTCCAAGAGATAATATATCACCCTTCTCCAATTTGGGTTGTCCAGAGATGACTTGTACTACCTCACTACCATGTTGCTTGAGAATTGGAAATTTCAATTCATCTGAATGGTGCCAAGTTGGAAAAAAAACTCCATTGTACCAACGTAATTCAGTTTATTAAGCCTAGCCACAAGTTTGTTCTGTTGTGAAAAAAGTGAATGTCAAAGCAAGTGCTTCTTCTATTCCATGCTACTAAACTGATTCTTGGTGGCCAGGAGTTAAAAGCAAATGACAAATTCTCCCATAGTTTTTCCAATGAAAATACCTTGTAATAATCCTAATTATTATTACCTTTTGTAGAATTTTTATGTATTAAAATTTTATTTATTTTAATTTTTATTTATTTTAATTTTTATTTATTTTAATTTTTATTTATATGCTGCTCAATTTCCCAAAAGGGCAACTTTAGGAGGCAAGATATGTTTAACTCTTCAAGCTCTATGGAGATTCTCATTTATTCAGTTGTCTCAAAGTTGCTTTTTCAAAAGGCAACTGGATTGTTCTTCCTTGAGGAAGAAGGGCAGTCATAATTGATAAAGCTTCTTGGATGAGAAGTGAACCTCCTTCTCCTTCCCCTTCCCCTTCCCCTTCCCCTTCCCCTTCCCCTTCCCCTTCCCCTTCCCCTTCTCCTTCATCTTCACCTTCGCCTTCACCTCCTCTTCCTCCTCCCTCCTCCTCCTTCCTCTTCCTCTTCCTCTTCCTCTTTTCCTTCTTCCTCCCCCTCCTCCCATCCTCCTCCTCCTCCTGCTCCTCCTTAAAAAACAGTCCAAATGCCCCTTGAAAAAGTACCTTTGAGACAACTCCGAAAAACTTTAAAGCAATCATAATAGAATAGTTAAGCTGGGGTATCTGATAAGCCACTTCCAGCCCTGTACAAATTGCTACATTTTCTGCCATTTTATATCTTCCATACCTACATTTCAGTGACCAGAGCTACTTCTAAACAGTCTGTTCCTATAGTGTATGTATATGTATATATATATATATATAAACTTCTGCAAGGAGCCAATTCCAACAAAAAAGCAGCAGACTTGAAACATATGTTAGATGTCCATGAGCAGATGGGGTTAGTCATCACTGATGAAATACATAAGACTGGTTGTAATAAGAAGAGGGTAAAGATTCCTGTTAATATTAACAGCTTGTTGATGTTCCCGTAAGTTAAAGAAATTATGAGCTATGGAAAGTGGAATGTATTCGTAGATAATGTAGCTGGTATGGAATGATATATAAGTTGCAGAGTGAAGAAGAGTAAACAAAAGAAACGATGCCTGGCTTTGTTCTCTACTGAATAACCGAGACTAACTGAGGACAATCTTCTGTTTAGTTCCTACCTCACTTTACAAATTAAAGGCAAACTTTCCAAATGGAACATGGTAGTAGAAATCATCTAAATCATGCCTACTCATAAGGGAAAGGGAATAATATATTGGCCAAAAGCCACTTTTGGGTTGCTACTTGGGTTATACTTCAAAACTCTTATTGCATATTCTCAATAGTCTTTTTGTCATTAAGCACTGTTAAAGATAATGGAGTGAGATTGGAGATGAAATGCTATCCATCAAGTTATACCCATTATGGCAAATTACAATAAAAATAAATAAATAAATAAATAAATAAATAAATAAATAAATAAATAAATAAATAATATATTTTTCTTTCAACAATTTATTGGCATGAAGCAGGAGAAGATCTTCTGTTTGTCTGATGACATAGGAGCATCCGATTTTGCTAATTATTGAGGCTATCAAATCTTTTGCTGGTTGCAGTGATTGCTATCATTTGAGACATTCCCTCTGTATTTGAGATATCTGCCTTGCCTTTTGACTGCCCCACCCTCATACATAGATGAATTACAAACCCAACAGGAATTTATGCAATAAAAAATCTTGATAGTGCAAAGAAATATTGTTTTTATCCCAGTCAAAAGTAATTTTGGCTTCATTTGAGACATTCTTTGTCATCATGGACAAATCGGGTGGATGAATATATATGCATGCATACCCTTGGGATATTCTGTAGATGGAGCATACTGCATCCCTTAACTTCCAAAAAATAGCTCTAAATATATTCCATTAATAGAGTACCATACTTAATGTCTCCAAATGCGTAACCTTCAGTTCCTGGACCGAGCAATGATTTTGTTGGCTTGGTATACTGAGATGTCATCTTGAAGGATCTGAGGAAGGGAAGGGTCAAAGTAGGCAAACACTCAAGATTTCACAGATTGGTGAGACTACCTTGCCTAAACAGACCTATTTCTTGGGATCCTATCAGTACATTTTCCAATATTACATATAACAACGTTCTAAACTACAGTGATTTTAAATAGACCATCTTGAAGAAAAAAAGTATATAGCTTTTCTCTTTTATAGCTAAAAGAGACCTTGCTAAATAGGAATCTGTATATGGACCTTCACAGTTCCAATATGCTGAGTGTGGTGACTACATCATTCTCTTCACACTTGCAACTATTTGCTTATTCCAAGCAAGGGATCCCTGCTGTTCTGCCTTCAACTCTTGCGGTGTCAGACTTTGGAATGAAAAATGAGCTAGTAGCTTACTATGAATTTAAATATTCCCAATTTAGGAATAAATGGATCTCATGGCTCATTTATCTTTCAGCTTTTAATTAATAGTGGTTAATTGTAGTTATGAACGGAGGTGCTTCAGTTTCTATCACCCATACATTTTATTTAGTTTATTGTCTTGAAGGTAGAACAAACTTGTCAAAAAATGTTATTGAAAGAGCAATTTTTGAAATAGTAGGCTTTCCATTGAAATGATTTTGAAATGAAAATGGAGAGGGCACCTGTTTTCCCCCAGTGTAGTTAAAAATTGGATATATGGATGGTTTTATGCTAACTAGAAATTTCTTTTCTAGATCTGTGATTAACACATTGCATGGATAAAAGACATATGTGAAACGGAGAGTTCCTGCTTCAAATTGTCCTTCTCTTCAGAGACAATTGCAGAGGGACAAGGAGATTATGACAATATCTGAAACCCTAACTACAAAGATTTCTTAGTCTCCAAACAGGACAGGAACAGAATTTTTATTATCATGGAATACAATTTCTTATTCTGGATTAGAATTCTCCATTGACAACCTCAGCTTGTGTTGAGGATGAATAGTAGTGGTGGGTTGCTACCGGTTTGCCCCAGTTCAAGCGAACCAGTTGCAGTGGCGATGGGAGGCTCCACCCACCCACCCAAACATCTCTGTGGATGTGCAGAAGCATTGTATGCATGCGTGAGGACGCCCGTGAGCAAACTGGTAGTGACCAAAATTGAAGCCCACTACTGATGAATAGGCGCCTTAATTGTGCTAGACTTCATCTTGTTTCCAATGAGAGTAATGCCTTGGAAATTTCCATTGCTTTCTTTCAATTGTCTAAGAGTTGTGTAGAGCAAACTGTCCAGTTTAGCACATGCCTCAGTTTCCTTTCCGTCATTCATGCAATTTTATTAAAGGATGCAGTGAAACACTGATAAAAAAAATAAGCCAGAAACAATCTTGATGTGACTGTACATTGTTTGTAGAAATAGTCTTAATATTAAGGAGAATACAATAAAGCAGTAAAACATTTCAATAATAATCTAGATGAAAAAAAGAGTATGGTCAAGTATTTATTAATATTTTTATTAACATGTTATTTATTAATTTATGGTCATAGGACAATTGTTTCTAAATAGATGGAAAAAAGACACATAATAGCTAACATCTGAGATGAATTAAGAAGTTCTAATTACAGAATTAATATAAGAGATTTTCTAAATAATCACTTATTATAGAGAAATGGAACATGGAAAGAAAGGATCAAAACAGACTTATGCCAGCATCTGTCTTCCAATTTCCTCCCACATTTCTTTCCCCATAAAAACAGCATTAGCTTGTATCATTTCTTTTAATTATTCACTACCATTTATTTGGGATAATGGCTTGAAACTTTCCTTATTGTTAAATGGTTGAAGATGCAATGCACATTTTTTCTTTCTCTCTCTTGTTACTTTGCAATCTCCCTGGCTGTTCAAACTTCCTGATCTAAAAAGGGAATTTTTTAAAATTAAAATTTAATTGAAATGCTGTCAGTCCAGAAAGATGCAGACCATGAGGGGAAAAAAATGATGGTACCGTGAATAAAATACTCATCCACTATTAGCTAAAGCAAATTAAAGCATCTATTGGAGTCCACAAAAAAAAAAAAAAAAAAAAAGTTTCTTTTGGATTCTCTTTAAATGACTGATTGATCAAGAGTAATGAAAATGATTAAAAATATGGAAAAAAATTGAGGCACAATATCAACAGTCTTTTTATGAGACTTCAAGAGTTACATTTATGAATGCTTAGAGCCACTGAAATAATGGGACTTAATTTCTAATGATTTCAATGTATCTGCTCCAAGTATGATTAAAAATAAATACAGCTTGTTGACAATACAATTGCCAAAAAGGCATTAAGAGTTGTTAATCTAATCTTGTGAAGCTTCTTCTCCGGTAATATTGTACTGCAAACTAGGGCATACAAAACCTTTGCTAGACCAATTCTCGAATACAGCTCATTTGCCTGGAACCCACACTGTATATCAGACATTAATATGATTGAGCGAGTCCAGAGATATTTCATGAGAAGAGTACTCCACTCCTCTGCTCACAATAAAATACCTTATGCCACCAGGCTTGAAATCTTGGGATTAGACAATTTGGAACTATACCATCTTTGGTCTTACGTAAGCGTAGTACACAAAATTATCTGCTACAACATCCTATCTGTCAATGACTACTTCAGCTTCAACCGCAATAATACATGAGCACACAATACAAACTTAAGATAAACCACTCCAAACTTGATTGCAGAAAATACGACTTCAGCCATAGAGTGGTCAATGCCTGGAATGCACTACCTGCCTCTGTGGTTACTTCCCCAAACCCCCAAAACTTTAACCTTAGATGGTCTACTGTTGATCTCATCCCATTCCTAAGAGGTCTGTAAGGGGCATGCATAAGCGCACAAAAATGTTCCTACTGTCCCTATCCTACTGTCCCCATTTATTTATATCCATTTCCTGTATTCATAATCATGTTTATACTTATATCTGTTATCTTATATGTATTTGACAAATAAATAAATAAATAAATAAATAAATAAATAAATAAATAAATAAATAAATAACGTTTTGTGTTATTGCTGTTTATTAAATATACAAATAATGGACCAGAAAGAATGAACCATTCTGTTCTTTATCATTTTCACATGAATTTATAAATAGTTCTTTTCCATCTTGATTCCACATTAATCTGCATTTTTTAAAAAAAACTGTGTATAAAACTGACACATATTAGTAAGAAACATTTTTTACAAAATAACTTTCAAGAACACATTTGTATATGTCTATAATATAAACACACTTTATTTCCAAATGTAAATTATTCAAAAAATATTTTTATAAATATATTTTAAATCCACTTTTAAGCTGGGGACTGAACCATGACCTTGGGAGACTAGCAAATTCCAATCTGTATGTTATTCTGGGAGGAACAGAATAATTGAGTTAACATAATGATTGTCTAACAATCAAATTTATCAGTTAATCATAGTAAAAAATATTTTAAGAAGTATAGAAAACATCTTAATGTGTGGTTTCTATAATATTTGGGAGTTGAAGTTGGACTAAATTTTTAGTAATATAATATTTAGGATTGAGATTGACTTGAAGGAGATATTTCAAGACTGATTTAAAAGAGACTTTATGGCAGCATGTTCAAGTCTCATTTTTTTAAGCTTCAAAAAAACTATTAGTACAATTTTTGATCATTCTGGGACAGGAAACATAAACGCTGAAGTACACATCCTGAGCCACTGATTAAAAACAGTTTCTTAAAATATAGCAACAAAAGCAATCCTGATGATATCTATTTATATGAAATAACGCCAACCCTTGTCTTCCCAAAACTGTTTAGAATAGTTCCTAGTTTCCAAAAGATAACCTATCTCTGCAGTGTGAAGAAGGGATAAGTGCAGCCTGATTAAAAAAATATTTACAACAAGAAGGCAGAATGAGTAGTACTCAGTACATGTGCCTTCAGCAGAAGCAATGGCACCTTTGTGAAGTGATTTTCTCTTGATTTACTACTATACGATATCTGTCCATGGATTCCTTTGGGCCTACATGGACCATCTAACGTTCTGCTGCAGCCTTCTGAATGTTGCTTGATTCTAAAATGGTCTTGAAAATATACACCCTATAAAACACAATTGTTCATGGTAGAACCACTTGTTTAACAACTTGATCCCTTGTTGGGATCATTTAGTGTTGCCATGGTATAGTCCCTGATATATATTAAACAAATATAGCTTCTGTAGATTAATTGTTGTATGGTACCAAAGATAGAACCTCATTAAAAATCAATGGCTTGGCTACTATTATTATTAGGTTGTGGGGGGGGGGATCTTATGATCTCTGAAAAAATAGTCTTCTTACATGAATAATAGTGTTACGTGACTGGTTTTAGAAGGTATTTTTTTTTTTTTTGCATATGTTAATACTACAAATGCAGTTGGAACTTTTCTAATGTTCAGGGATATAAGCAAATACCATAATGCTGCATTATTTTGAAGAAGTATCACTTTTCACTTCAAATAACATTCTTAGGAAATTTTATCTTCATGAAGAAACAAGTGATTTAAACAATAAATGTCAATAAACGACAAACCTAGAAATACCACAGAGAGGGAAACATCAGGCTCTATCAACATTCCAATCAATGTTTGGTTGCTCTTAATATTGTTGGGGTGGTTCCTTTTTTATCCTGTGTGAATTTGGTTGTCTTCCCTTTTTCTTCTCTTTTTCCTATTGCATCTTGTTCATGTTATAACTTGAAGATGTACTTTGGAAAATGAAAATATGGAAGAATAAAACAATTATTAAAATATTTGCATTACCAAAACCGTATGATATACTGTATTTTGCATGTCTTTTTGGAGTCCTGAACGAAGTAAATAGAATTCTGAGAAGTGTTTTCAGATTCTTCATTAAAAGGTCAGGATAGTGCAGGATTCACCCTTGTATTATCCCATGTGGGTATAAGGAAACTAAAGAACCATACAGGAGTGCCCTCTAGAGGAATATCCAATTACCTCTATCGTCAAGAAGGAGTGAGAGTTCCTTTACAGTAGCTGTTCACATGATTTGACATAAGCTCTTTTTTCCTCATAGTTGTTCCAATTTTCTTGAATGGTTTCTTACACTTCCATTTGAGTGCTGTGTTTCCCACATTCTAATTTTCAGTTATTTCTCAATTATTGACATAGAGTTTCCCATAGATTTGGGAAAATGTGACAATCCTAGACAATAACAACATTTCTAGACTATGCAAAAACCAGCCAAAAAGAAAACAAAAAGACTCTGGCGCCTTTCCACCAGTAATCAGCATGCAGATCAGCATGGAATAATAATAATAATAATAATAATAATAATAATAATAATAATAATAATAATAATAATAATGCCATGGAAAGTAAAGATACAAAAATCCACCAACAACCCAAACTGCCGACTTTGCAACAACAAAGTCAAAACTGCTTCACATTTAATATGTGAATGCAGCAAAATCGCACTGATTACAAAGCTAGACATGACCGATTTGCTAAATTAATCCACTGGTCATTATGTAAAAAATATGACTTACCTGTATCCAAAAAGTCATGGGAACATAAAGTGGAAAAAGCTATAGAAAATGAGAAGGTGAAGATCTTGTGGTACATTCAAAAACAGACAGATCATCACTTTGAACACAACATGCCAGATATCACAGTTGTTGAAAACCGAAATGTACAATTTATTGACATCACGGTACCAGGAGGTGCCAGAGTCAAATCAAAAGAACAGGAAAAAATCATGAAATATCGTGACCTGGCCATCGAAACTACACGGCTATGGATGAAACATGTAACAGTGATACCCATTGTCATCAGGGCACTTGGTACCATGTCCAAGAATTTTATAAGATACATCAACAAATTGCAATTTCCTGCAATAACATCAGTGGAACTGCAAAAAACTGTGCTATCTACTGGTTCAATCCATAACAAAAAATACAAGACAACATGAATAGTATAGAAGATTAATTCCAAGGTTAACTTCAGACCAACAGTCAAGTAAACAATACCCCAATCAAGGAACTGAAAAGGAGGCATCAGTAAACAGCCCAACCAAAGAATCTCTAAGACCACCTCCATCCATACAGACAAGCAAGACCCCAGAATATAAACTGACAGTGAACAGCACTCCTTACTAGTACTGATAATGTTACCTACTGTAGTTAGGGTAATGAAATGACTGCAAGAAAACAAGCAAACTCAGAAAGCAGCAAGGAGCCCTCATTGTAGAGTTCTATATCTTGGCTAGAAAAATCATGGGACTGTATTTACTGAGTGACTCTAATTTTCTATATGCTCAGACCAACTATGTCATGGGAAAAAGATACATGTTCATATACTAATACCTAATTCCATGCAAATGTTAGCCAAGTGATGACTAACTATGATCATCACATTATGGTGTCTAAAGCTATATTCAATTTTATACTGCCTTGGAACCAATACACAAGCAAATATACGTTACAGTGTAGATTATAAATAACATTGGAGTGGATTTGCATGTATACCCTTCATAATAATTTGATTAAATATTCATTAATGTAGACTAGATTTAATGTAGCACTATGAATACAAAGGAAGAATAACATTTGGGAGATCACATATGTCTTTTAGCAATAAGGTCATTTTTAGTCATAGGCAGATCAGTTTTTCTACTTCAGTTTCTCGTACATAAATGAGAAACTATGTTAATTGTCCTTACTGTTCTAAAAATGGATCCAATAAAAATTATAAATTTGTATAATAAATAACCAAATATGTTTCCAAATACGTTTTAGTTCCCATAAACTCTAAGTATATGAAGCATGAAAACATTGAGTTAAAACCTTAAGCACTGCATAGAAAACTACTAACAGAACCAAAACTTGTCATCAGCTCAATAGGATAACATGTTTAACGGTATCAAAAGTAGCTGAGAGATGTAACAGGTCCAGGAGTGTTACCTCTCTAGGTGACACTCCTGGACCTGTTCCAGTTCTGCCTCAGTTCCATCCATAAGAGTGATTCTAGTCTTGCCTCAGACGCATTCTAGATCTGCCTCAAACCCATCCATAAGAGTGTTCAATGTGGTTTTTATTTCATACACAAATTTGAATACTGACTAAAAAAAGTATTCAGCCAGAACTATCTGCAGTTGCAGCTCCATCAACTTCTCAACAATCTTTCTCTAAAAAGGAAGGTTGGATACAGGTGAATAATTTTCCAGAATAGTTGGGTCAAGGGAAAGCTTCTTGAACAGAGATGGCTACCACTATCTACTTCAAAGCTAGTGGCATTACCTTCTCCATCAGAGTTCTGCTCATGACCATTTTTGTGTAATTCCCTGACCTTCTTTAGTGGCTTTTGTCAACCAAGAAGGGCAGGGGTCTAATTCACAGGTGACCTAGGCATTAGGTGTGAAATACTGTCATTTAATAATTCCTATTACATTACGGACCCAGATGGACCTAGAAATACTGCTACAGGCCATAGTCGACACTAGTACAATCAGCAGCTTCATAGGATCTTCTGTCACACATAAATATGTAGTTTGATAAAGATTCATCAGGCACAGAAAAACCTAGGTGCTAGACTAGCAGAGGACTTCAAACCTGGCAGTTTGAAGACTTGTGGACTTCAGTTCCCAGAATTCTGGGAGTTGAAGTCCACAAGTCTTAAAGCTGCCAAGTTTGAAGACCTCTGTGCTAGAGTATCCTCAGTCACAGAAGATTCCATGATGACTTTGAGTCAGACATTTTCAGCCCAATCTACGTGTCAGGTAGCTTTTCTCTATGGAGAAAAACTGGAAAGGGAAAGGCTATGCATGTTACTTTAAGAGCTTTTACAATAAAGTCAGCATATAATTCTATCAAATAAATAAATCTTCCTTTCAGAGTAAACTTGGGTCTATGTATAAAAATCGTCTAATTCATTAGATAGACAAGCTAAAAGAAAAACATGGAGGGAAGAGAAGATAGGAAAAATAGCTTACATGGTTGGATTTTTCTTGCAGTTGCCCTGTCCTCTTGCCTAAGTTCAAGTGTGTGTGTGTTTGGGTGTTTTTATAATGTTCAAAACAACCACCACAATAAAAAAATTAAACTTTGTCACTTATCAAAGCACAATACCAGCAAGAATCTGCAATCAGTTTTCTGAATTCCTATGAAGATTTAGACAATCATGTCAAGAATTTCTTTCAATAATGTTCATAGCAAAAATATAATAACAATTCTAATTGATGATGTGACTCCAGGCTTAATATCAATGTGCATAATATCACTGAATAACAATAATGATTCAGCAATCATTAGCATCGGCCGAGATCATTGTAAAAGTAGAACTGAATTTTAAACATCAACCAGTTCTGACAGAGACAGATTGTCTATGCCTTTTCGAATTCTTTACTTTAACTTTTGAATTTAAAAATGCTGAGAACCTACCCTGAATCAAATACATACCATACAAATATCGGACTATGTGGTCCCCCTCTTTCTCTCTCTTTGTTGATGTTTCAACTTGAATCAAGCTCATACTCAAATTCCTGAAGGAACCATTTTGCGGTGGGACCATTATTATTTCTAGGTGGAATGTTTTCATGGTTATCAGTCTCTGTGTTCTCTGAATTAGCATGCTCACTGAAGGGGAGAAGATGCTTATCTGGCCCGACAGCTTTAATGTCACTGGGATCGTTGACAGTCCCGAGAAACAACGGTGGGCCGACAACAGTCCTTATTTATGTGGAATGGAGACATATGGGTAGAATAATCTACTCCCTTTCCATAGTAATTAAAACATCTGTGAGCACAAAAGGGCCATAAGAAGAAAACAAAACCCTATGCAGTGCTAAATAATAGAAGAGCACAGCACATTTACCTTTGTCTGTACAAGTGGAAGAGTATTCAAGGAGCAGTCTAGTAACTCTCACCTGATTATATATATGTATATATAGATATATTCATACACACATGCAATACACACACAGTCACGGTCAGTGCACTGAAACTGCTCTGTCTGTGATGGCTCGTAGATGCCAATGTTGTGTGGATTATCATGCTGAATCAGCTAATTCATGGGCAGCTAAATCCTTCATGAGGAAGTTTATAAGATACCACCTTCTGTTTGTGATAAGTGGATCAGATTACCTCTTTGATTAGGCAGGGATTGTCTTGCACATGCACAAATACAGGTGCACGTGCAAAGAAAATTTCACGTTTACACCAACACTTCATGTTGGTCATTGGTTTTGTTGAGAAAGCCATTGGTTTTGTTGAGAAAGCATGTAATTCTACTCGTGAATTGTTCAAAGCGGAGTCTGCCCCTAAATTGCCTATTCTTTTTCTTTTAATAGTGTAGAACAGGGATGTCAAACTGGATTTCTTGAGGGCGGATCAGCATTGTAATTCTCGTCTGCGGGCTGGCCCGGGGGAGATGGACGCCTCCTAAAGCACTCTGCCGCAGTGGTCGGTTGCCCCCAGTTTGGACCAGTTCGCAAGAACTGGTAGTAAAACCGGTGGAAGGCCCCACCCACTGCCCCAGATGTTGTCATCAGCAATCTGCACATGCTCAGCTCACACGCACAATCCTGTTGCGAACTGGTAGTAAAGATAAGTAGAATCCACTCCTGCTCTGCCGGACAAAATCGGATGTTTGCCTGGACGGACTTCTGCAGCATCTTGGCCTGGGTGGCCTTCTGCAGCACTTTGGCAGCCAAAACAGGGTGTGGAGGAAGCCTGTGAGGCCCTTGCACACATTTTGGCTGGCAGAGTGCTGCAGAATGCCACTGAGGCCTGTTCCCCCCCCCCCCCCGTGCCCCATCTTGGCTGCCAGAGGCACCTTTGCTATTTCCAGGCGGGCCAGATTTTAAGCACCCCATGGGCCTAATCCCGTCCACGGGCCTTGAGTTTTTCACCCAGGTGTAAAAAATATAATTTAAAAAATGTGTTTTTTCCCCCTCCATTCTTCCATAATACTATAATCTGAAGGTACCTGGTGAAGGAGATTCAGGAGAGATAAAATGTAAATGTTGTTTATGCGTTATTAGTATGAGTTGTCTACATTTGGCTCATTTTAGTTTAACAAATCTAAATCATAAATCTATTTCTACATTGCTTTGCAATTTCTTTTAAATCCAAAAAAGATGTGCATTTGTTTGTATTGGATCTTCCATTACTGCAAATGTGCTTTGCCTACTGAGGCTCTATGCCATCCCGTTTCAGTTGAGACTATTGAAAGCCAACTCTTGTCTTCATACTCTTATATTTTTCTTTCATATAAGTCACTCATTAGTTATTATATTATTTTACTCTTAATATTTTTCAAATCATAATCTTCCATATGCCATAGTGATCATCTGGTGAGCACATGGTTATTGATCTCCACTGCAACCAAGGCTTTTAACATAATACTCTGTGGTAAGAAAAGGAAGTTGCCAGGATTTTCCCCATATTCCTGCCACATTCTCTCCTAATGGCAAGGACAATCCTGGTCAGCTTCATCAAATTTTGGCTAAAATGCCAGAAATGCAACCAAAAGTCTGTTTTCTCCTGTTTTCCTTCCTATGGTATGCAAGCTAAAATCTCTAATCTCTAATCTCTAATCTCTAAAATCTCTTCCTTGCAAGCTTACATAATGTTGTCTGCCACCAGACAACTAGCAGGCACAGAGAGTGTACTGATGCACAGAAAAATATTATTATTATTTAGTTAAAAGTATTTTCTATCCTCACATTTTGTCAAAAAAGGCTCCAAGGACAACTGGCAAATGTCTTAGTAAAACACTACACTGAAGTTTAATCCTCTATAAATTTTTCAAATTCTTTTTTAACTCTCTCCAAATTTGCAGTCAATAAGGTCCATATTCTTTCCCGTATAATACATTCTGGTCTACATTTAAATATCTAATTCCATTTCATGACTTCTGGATACTGCTATTATACAACTTCTGCATTTTTCTTGATTCTGTAGTGCAATTCTTGGTATATAATATATATATATATATATATATATATATATATATATATATATATATATATATATATATATAGGCAAAAACGTCTATACTGGAAAGGCTGAATGCATGAATGTGTCTACTGTATCAGAAGAAGTGCTGTAAAAACATGCATATTTTAGTGAACAAAATGAAAAAAGTATGCATGTTTGGGAAAAGTCAACATTTATTAGAAATAATAAAATATTCTACATGTTATCAAATTAATTAAGGTACTGTATGTCATCCATATAGGGACTACTGTCCAGTTGAAGCAAACAACTGAATTTATTTCATTACATTTTCCCTGTGGCCAGAGGACATGCTATTTATTTGTAGTGGCTTTAGAAAGCTCTAATAGCTGTATCAATGGAGGTTATGGAGAGTGAAGAGGTCAAATATTTTAGACTTTTCATTTTGGGGGATATTTGGAAGAGTTAAGTGTCAGGTAACCTAATTCATTTGTTTTAATTTTTATTTACTTATTTGCTTGTCATCTAAGAACTCAAGACAGCATACACAGCGTTCCCTTGTCTCGTTTTTTTCACCATAATGACAACCCTGTGTGTAGTGGTGGATTGCTCCCAGTTTGGTCTGGTTCTTGCGAACTGGTAGTAACAAAGGCGGGAGGCTCCGCCCACCCTCCTGGATGTCATCATGAACGATCTGCATATGCTTCTGTGCATGCGCGCATATGTGCTCCCGTTGCGAACCGGTAGCGGAGGTAAGTAGAACCCACCCCTGCCTGTGTGGTAGGGTGGGTTGAAGAACCGAGAAAAAAGTGAGTCCCAAATCACTCAATTAGCTTTAGTGGATAAAGGTTTAGTAGATGAAGTTAAACCTTGATCTTTCTGGGGCAAGTCCAATACACTAATCACTACACCATACTGGCTATTTTGGTTTTTGTTTTAATTTTTACATGTTTACGTTTTATTAAATTATTAAAATATTACTATGCCAAATATAAAATATTTTAATTACTTTTAAATACTTATTACTTATAAACATTAAATATATTTAATATTTTAAATATAAAACATAAAATATTAAGTAATATTTTGTTATCATGATAATATTTTGTTATCATTATTCAAAATCATGATAGAAAGGTAAATCAAAAATGAATCAGAGAAATAAAAGTAAGTAAAATCAAGGTGGCTTATGGGGCCTAAACTGCCCACTGGAATTGAATTGAATTAAGATAAAAATAAAATAAAACACTCATGGAACTAAATGTGTTAGTAAGGGTTAATTATCTCTGATAATTGAAATAATAGCTAGACAGTTACTGGGAGAAGATCATTGTCTTCCTCATCATGTCTGTGGAGTTTTCAGTCATCCAGGTCAAAGTATTTTCTCCTTGAGGAAGAAGAACAAAATGCTTCATTTCTCATCCAAGAAACTTCACATGTAACTTCATAAGTGGGTGTGGAGATGGAAGGATAGGTACTGATAGTTGAGACTGGATGGGTGGGGAAATGGGAGGATGAGTTCTGATCAGATGGTGGGGAGGAATGGAAGGATTGTATTTCGCTGCAGCCATTTGATCCGTTAGCATTCTTTGTGAGCACTCTTGAGGCCACTTGGGGGTTTATCTTTGCCTTCAGAGTGCAATTGATTGTGGAATCTTCTTGGCACTGCTTCAAGAGCTGCATTGTAGACTGGAGATAGGTGGTGTCCAGCTAAACCCCCAAGTGGCTTCAAGAGCTGTCACAGAGAGCTAATGGAGCAGATGACTGCAAAGAAATACAATCCTTCCATCCCCTCCCCTACCATCCAATCTGAACCTATCCTACCATCCACTCAGCACCACCCAGTCTCAGCTGTCAGTACTTGTCTTTCCATTCCCCCCTCCCCTGCCATGAGAACTGATGAAGCTTCTTGGATGAGAAGCAAAATGTTTTCTTCTTCCTCCTCAAGGAAAAAAATAGTCCAGATGCCTTTTGAAAAGAGCTTTTGAGTCTTTCTCATCAGTTTTTGCTCAGGCCTTTATTTTGGGCAGCTATCACATGAAAGTGAAGTTTTTTAAAAAAGAAAATACATCCTGCTACCAAGTGATCTTGATTAATATTTCCATAATTTGATTCAAACTGTAGAAGAGATTTGTGGTAGAGTCAGCATTCAGGAATTTAACCCAGCTCATATGAATTCAGTGTTTTGTCTATTTTTTGTTTAGTCATCTATTTCAGAACCAAAACAGTAGTAAAACAGTAAAAGCCATAAAAGGCTTTTTTTAATTGCATTGAAAATAATTCTTTCCTAGGAATCAGCCTATGCAGAACAAATAAGTCTTGCAAACAAGGTTACGTATAATCATGGCCATAAACAGATTTTTTTTTAAAAAAAAAATCAAGATGATACTATGGTTATGTAAAACAATTAAAAAATAATCTGTAACAAAGTTTACAATATTAGCACTTCTTAAAATCAGAAATAATAAAAGACTGTATTGAGGAAAAGAGTTAGAACGATCGTCTCTCAATCAAATAATATGCATTACAGTCTCTTAAAGTCTGAATTTCTCAGGCTCAAAAGAGTGAATTAAACCAGCATTGGGGTAGTTCTTAATTTAAAATATATGACATTTTCCAAAATTTAAATATTTATGCTTCATAGCACCTTTAGCACAAACTTACTTTAACTACATGAAAAAATAGCCAGCTGCCTTAAAAAGCCTTTAAACAAGCAGATGTATGCAGAATGCTTTTTTAAAAAGCCAGTATGCAGAATGTTTTTTTTAAAAAAATAAGAATTGCTTACTTCTGTAGACATAACTGACAGATGAAGAACGTGTCATTGTAGGAATGAAGCTGAAAACATCTATCTATAATGATTGATCTCCGTCAGCACTATAAATTTTATGGCCACTTACTAGAACAGTTTAAAGTTTTGTTGCTAGTTGTTTCTCTTTTTTATTCTCTAGCATATTCAAGCTTCCTTCCAAATAGCCTTAGAAGTCAAAAGTTCTTAACTGTTGATTTTCTCCAATAGGGGTCCTTCTGGCCAAAGTTTTAGCAATAGAGAAACTAATGGGAAGGAGGGTTGTTCTCCCATATTTTGCTCTCTTTCAGGGTTTCCATCAGGGGTGAAATTCAGCAGGTTCTGGGAGGTTCTGGAGAATTGGTAGTGGAAATTTTGAGTAGTTCAGAGAACTGGCAAATACCACCTCTGGCTGGCCCCAGAGTGGGGTGGGAATGGAGATTTTGAAATGTCCTTTCCCCAGGAGTGCAGTGGAATGGAGATTTTGCAGTATTCTTCCTCTGGAGTGGGGTGGGAATGGAGATTTTGCAGTATCCTTCCCCTGCCACACCACGCCCACAAAACCAGTAGTAAAAAAATTTAATTTCACCTCTGGTTTCCATGAATATTTTTGAAAATTCTTTAGTAAATTTCAAGGAAAAAATAAATTGATTAGGAGGTGTATTAGGCAAAATAACATGGTCATCCCTATATTTTATTTCTATTCTTTAAGTTCTCAGGTCCTTAATAGTTTTAGCACAATATTGTCTAGTCTTTCCCCCTCTAACACCCTATTAACATAATACTTGCTTTAGGGGTTTTTAAAGATCCTTGTTAGTTTCCATTCCGTGATATTTTAGACTCCATCTTCCCTTGTGCTTTGGCTGTTTGCATAAATAAAGGAAATTACTAAAAGCCAAATATTAAAAAAAACAACCATTTTGTGATACATCTGGAGGATTGCTTATTTATTAAAGATTGGACATACTTCTCAAAATTATAAATAATAAGAGGAATTCCTGCATTGCAAAACCTTAGTTATAAATATTGTAGTACAAGTGGGAGCAAGGTGACTCAGTTCATAATTTTTCAGTTTATGGCCTCTTTCTTACTGCCATACTGTAAATATGCATGGTTGTTAAGAGAACAAAACCAATTTCCCTTGCAATGCACAAACCAATTTTGGTATTGCATCTGACATTGCAAGAGTGGCTGGTCCAAATTAGTGCACTGGGTTGCCTAGGATAACAACTAAAATAGGGCACCAAATTTTGTGGAAAACAAACAAACTTTGAAAATGTTAACAGAATTTAACAGAATAACAGAGTTGGAAGGGACCTTGGAAGTCTTCTAGTCCAACCCCCTGCTCAGGCAGGAAGCCCTATACCTTTTCAGACAAATGGTTGTCCAATCTCTTCTTAAAAACTTCCAGTGTTGGAGCATTCACAACTTACGGAGGCAAATCATTCCACTGATTAATTATTCTAACTATCAGGAAATTTCTCCTTAGTTCTAGGTTGTTTCTCTCCTAGATTAGTTTCCATCCATTGCTTCTTGTTCTACCCTCAGGTGCTTTGAAGAATAGCTTGACTCCTTCTTCTTTGTGACAGCCCTTCAAATATTGGAAAACTGCTATCATTTCACCCCTAGTCTTTCTTTTCATTAAACTAGACATACCCAATTCCAGCAACCATTCTTTATATGTTTTAGCCTCCAGTCCCCTAATTAAAATAATTAGAGGTAGAGGTTCCCATCACATTGTTTCCATGGGGCACCAGTTATTGGTAGCTTGTCTGGAACTGCTACAGTAATAGACTCTGGTAGCATTTTCTCTCTGTCTCTCCAACTGTCTTCTTTGTGAAAAGCAAAGTTGGTGTAAAAAGATAGGCTATACTGCAGGAAAAAAAAAACTGTTGTCATTGCTCCTTCCTCTTTCCCCCCAAGCAGATCTACCAAACAGATCTACATTACTAACAGATTTATCCAGAGATGTTTGTAGTAAATGTCAAAGTGGGAATCCTGAACAGCTTTCACCAGAGAGCAGCATTTATACCATTTGTTAATGAGAGGTGAAATGTATATCCGCACTGCAAGCTTCATAGCTGTTTAGCGTTAACATTGCTTCTATCGGCATAAGGGGAATTGTAGTAAGTCTTCCAAGAACGGAGAGCTAGTTTCATCTTGTTTGACACGTTGTTTCCTGATAAGAGCTTCTGGGAACATATTTCAGTTTTTCTTGTCAGGCAGAGCTTGCTGAATTGCCAAGAGAGACCCTGACCCACAGACTCCTGGTAATAATAAAAAAACCAAACATGGAATCCAGTCTGGAGCAGAGAAAAAGGATTGGTTACAAGATAGATGGATGGAGGCTCATGGCAGGTCTGTGAAATGTGGGCAAATACTGGCATGAACAAAAATCAAATGTGTCTTTGGCACAGCTTGACAAAAGTGGGGGGGAAAGCTTAGATTGATTCGCCCCCTCCCCCCAGAAGTGCTCACTGCTTAATTCCATACAATAACAAGAATTTTATGGTATTTGTTGACCAGACAAAACTAGATGATATTCTGCTTTAACTTAATCTGTTGGGCTTGAACTTCCTCATTTTCTCTATTGCCTCGTGATTTGAAAAGAGACTTGATTCAGTGGAAGAATCTCTTCTTGCCTGCAGAAGGTTTTCAGGTTCAACTGTATCTGGAAGAATACCTTCTTGAAACCTTGAAGTGTTTCTATCTGTCTGTGCGGACATGACTAAGTTATGCAGATCAAATAGTTCACTCCTGGTTTGTCATTCTCTTACAGTGGGGCAAAAAAGTATTTATTCAGCCACCAATTGTGCAAGTTCTCCCACTTAAAAAGATGAGAGAGGCCTATAATTGACATCATAGGTAGACCTCAACTATGAGAGACAAAATGAGAAAACAAATCCAGACAATCACATTGTCTGATTTGGAAAGAATTTATTTGCAAATTATGGTGGAAAATAAGTATTTGGTCACCTATAAACAAGCAAGATTTCTGGCTCTCACAGATCTGTAACTTCTTCTTTAAGTGTCTCCTCTGTCCTCCACTCATTACTTGTATTAATGGCATCTGTTTGAACTTGTTATCAGTATAAAAGATACCTGTCCACAGTCACATTCCAAACTCCACTATAGTGAAGACCAAAGAGCTGTCAAAGGACACCAGCAACAAAATTGTAGACCTGCACCAGGCTGGGAAGACTGAATCTGCAATAGGCAAGCAGCTTGGTGTGAAGAAATCAACTGTGGGAGCAATAATTAGAAAATGGAAGACATACAAGACCACTGATAATCTCCCTCGATCTGGGAATCCACACAAAATCTCACCCTGTGGGGTCAAAATGATCACAAGAACGGTGAGCAAAAGTCCCAGAACCACACAGGGGGACCTAGTGAATGACCTGCAGAGAGCTGGGACCAACATAACAAAGGCTACCATCAGTAACACACTACACCGCCAGGGACTCAGATCCTGCAGTGCCAGACGTGTCCCCCTGCTTAAGCCAGTACATGTCCGGGTCCATCTGAAGTTTGCTAGAGAGCATTTGGATGATCCAGAAGAGGATTGGGAGAATGTCATATGGTTAGATGAAACCAAAGTAGAACTGTTTGGTAGAAATACAACTCATCATGTTTGGAGGAGAGTGAATGCTGAGTTGCATCCAAAGAACACCATACCTACTGTGAAGCATGGGGGTGGCAACATCATGCTTTGGGGCTGTTTCTCTGCAAAGGGACCAGGACAACTGATCCATGTACAGGAAAGAATGAATGGGGCCATGTATCGTGAGATTTTGAGTGCAAACCTCCTTCCATCAGCAAGGGCATTGAAGATGGAACATGGCTGGGTCTTTCAGCAGCACAATGATCCCAAACACACTGCCCGGGCAAAGAAGGAGTGGCTTCGTAAGAAGCATTTCAAGGTCCTGGAGTGGCCTAGCCAGTCTCCAGATCTCAACCCCATAGAAAATCTTTGGAGGGAGTCGAAAGTCCATGTTGCCCAGTGACAGCCTCAAAACATCACTGCTCTAGAGGAGATCTGCATGGAGGAATGGGCCAACATACCAGAAACAGTGTGTGCCAACCTTGTGAAGACTTACAGAAAACGTTTGAACTCTGTCATTGCCAACAAAGGATATATAACAAAGTATTGAGATGAACTTTTGATATTGACCAAATACTTATTTTCCACCATAATTTGCAAATAAATTCTTTCCAGATCAGACAATGTGATTGTCTGGATTTGTTTTCTCATTTTGTCTCTCATAGTTGAGGTCTACCTATGATGACAATTACAGGCCTCTCTCATCTTTTAAAGTGGGAGAACTTGCACAATTGGTGGCTGACTAAATACTTTTTTGCCCCACTCTATATTTTGCTGGACATACTCAACAATCAGCTCTCAAGCATATCCATAAGATTCTGTGACTTCAGCCAATTTCCATTACTGTATTCAAGTACAGGTAGTCCTCGATTTACAGCAATTCATCTAGTAACCATTTGAAGTTACAACAGGATTGAAAAAAAGTGAGTTATGACCATTTTTCACACTTATGATTGTTGCAGCATCCCTATGGCCATGTGATCAAAATTCAGATGCTTGGGAAATGACTTATATTTATAACAGTTGCAGTGTCCTGGGATCACGTGATCCCTTCTAAGACCTTCTGACAAGCAAAGTCAATGGGGAAGCCATTGACTTAACAACTCTGCTACTAACTTAACAACTCTGCTACTAACTTAACAACTCCAGTGATTCATTTAACAACTGTGGAAAGGAAAGTCATAAAATGGGGAAAAACTCACTTAACAAATGTTGGGCTCAAATGTGGCCGTAAGTCAAGGACTAACAATATATGTATGAGTGTGAGTTGTGAAGAAAAAATATGGTAGAATCCCAAAGGTAAAGGTTCCCCTCTCACATATGTGCTAGTCGTTCCTGACTCTAGGGGGCGGTGCTCATCTCCATTTCAAAGCTGAAGAGCCAGCGCTGTCTGAAGATGTCTCTGTGGTCATGTGGCCAGCATGACTAAATGCCAAAGGTGCATGGAACACTGTTACCTTCCCACCAAAGGTGGTCCCTATTTTTCTACTTGCATTTTTTTTTCTACAGGCAGTGAGTCGAACGGTTCATATTCTCTTGTGTATAAATCCATTTCTAAAATACCAATTTATAGCAAAAACTTATATCTTTTATAGAAAAAAACCCATCAGATATTTTATCTTTATATCAACCCCATATTTCATACTTCAATTCCATGATTTATTATCTATCCATTGATAATAAATGCATAGTAAGTATCCATATAATTTTTTAATCACATAGTCATCAGAACCTATTAAAATCTTATCTAAATTATCTACTTGCATTTTTTATGTACTTTCGAACTGCTAGGTTGGCAGAAGCTGGGACAAGTAACGGGAGCGCACCCCATTATACAGCACTAGGGATTCGAACCGCTGAACTGCCAACTTTCAATCGACAAGCTCAGCTTCTTAGTCACTGAACCACTGCATCCCTAGAGTCCCAGAACAGGTAACTAATTTTTTTCAACTTTGTTATCACGACATACAAACAAATAGCCTTATTTGTTAAGCATTAAGCTACTTATCATTCTGTACTGTGTGGCAGAAAAAGTAAGACATGTTAAACAAATAGATTAACATTTTGTGTCTGTTCATTCTGCTTTCAGATAATTGTCAAGACTTGCTCTTCCTTCTTATGATTCCTAGATGATTTGAACATCCTTCCAAAGAAACAATGCTGAGAAGTATTTTGCTTTGTAAGGAACCCTAGGTCTCCCTTTCCATCCTAACACCTTTAGGTTTTAGAGGAAAAATTCAGGACAGATGTTTCAGCTCAATTCTAATTGAAGCTGAGATTAGTTTGATACTTTCTTCAAGCATGGGATGTTACCAACACTCTTCCCTTCCTGATTCCTTCCTTACCAATTTTCAACCTGGAATGAACAAAAAAACAAAACAAAACAAAAAAAACAACTCACTGTAAACAAATTGTTTATATGCCAACTTTTAAAAATTATATTTACTGTTCTTTGGATCAGAGAAATGTTATAGCTTGAACAAAGAACAGTAGGAGATATCAGAGGCACAAGTTTTCCTCCTCTCTTTTTAAGTGGGGGTGGGGTGGGGGGAGAGAGGATGCATAGTACAGATTTAATTGCAGCTTTCAATGTTTATTTATGGAATATTGCACTGGACATGATGCTGATGGTTTTGCCTTTGCAACATAGTTTCCTTCCTGTAGATTGGTCAGCCCTCCCAGAAATAATAGCCCAGATTCCCTGGAAGAAATCTGCCTCCAACTGATGCTGGATTAGTTTGGCACCTGAAAAAAGGCAAGGAGGACAGCATTAACCCACTAATTGTGCTGGGATGCATAGTTCACGGATTGCAGAAAGAGGAACATAAATAGGGAACTATTAAATAATAAAAGTGACTACAGCTTTAGCTGTACAGGAGAGAGAGAGAGTGAGAGAGCAAGTGAGGGAGGAAGGGAGGGAGGGAGGGAGGGAGGGAGAGAGAGAGAGAGAGAGAGAGAGAGAGAGAGAGAGAGAGAGAGAGAGAGAGAGAGAGAGAAGGAGAAGCCTGATTGCCTGTCTGCCCCTGTTGGATTGCATCCTGTTCAGTAACAGATATAATGATCCATGAAGTCCCTATGGAAAAATAACATGGTAGCAGATGAACTGCAATTATTGCAGAAACATATGAAATTACTAAAATTAAAGTATCCTTTTCCAGCCCCATTAGTGGATATTTTTGGAAAATCCACTGGACTAATTGAATTCCAGCTGGTTATACTTCTGCTGCCTTCTTTTTATTAGTTGTTAATTTTAACTAAAAGACTCAGATCTTTTGCAGAGTAGTTTCACTTTAGCTTATATTGCAGTTTTGGGGAGAAGAATGGTGCTCTTGAAATTGCCTAATGGGAGAAATGCAATGCTGCCAAGAACAATCTCTCAGCTGAATCTGCTTCCTGAGTATTTAGGGGGGAGGGGGGAATGAAAAGAGGAATATAATCATACATGGTATCCAGAATTAAAATGTAATAAATAGTTCTTGAATGTGACTGTCTCATGCAGTCATAATGTATTTAGTAATTTTAATGTTCTCAATATTGTCTTGAGAATAAAATGTGCAATCAGAATACTGGATGTTCCTTATGAAGACATTAGAACAGGATGAATGATGGAAATGAATTTAAATAGAAAATGCCACATTTAGGGAATCCTTCAGTGGAATTTTCCATGTACTTTAATAAAATTATAGAGTTTGGGCTCGATTTCAGTGTAACCGGTGAACAAAAACTGCATTTAATTTACTGTCCTTTCCCTAAAACTGGGCCTGTGAATATTTGAAGGCTTGGACATTGCAGATCAATCTCCATCCTTATAAAGTCTGCAGGAGAGCAAGCAATTTTGCTATTATATTTAGAAAGATTATGATTGAAAGCTTTGGCCTACTTTGACCATGTAGGGATGCAGTGGCTCAGTGGGTAAGACACTGAGCTTGTTGATTGAAAGGTCAGCAGTTCAGTGGTTCGAATCCCTAGTGCTGTGTAACGGGGTGAGCTCCCGTTACTTTGTCTCAGCTTCTGCCAACCTAGCAGTTCAAAAGCATGTAAAAAATGCAAGTAGAAAAAATAGGGACCACCTTTGGTGGGAAGGTAACAACATTCTGTGCACCTTTGGCATTTAGTCATGCTAGCCACATGACCACAGAGATCTCTTTGGACAGCACTGGCTCTTTGGCTTTGAAACGGAGATGAGCACCACTCCCTAGAATCAGGAATGACTAGTACATGTGCAAGGGGAAACTTTACCTTTTCTTTGACCTTGGAGAGGATTAAGGATAGGAAGAGAAGCAAGGTAGTCTTCCAGAAGAAAATCACTCCTAGTCCTACTTGTGGTCCCAAAGGGCCAAACTGTAGCACTGAAATTCAGCAATGTAATTTTTGTGGCCTAATCTCAGAGGACTGTGGTAGGTGTACATACAGTCCTGGGTTATTGGTTACCAAACTATTGCACTACAGCTTGAATCAAGTTTATCTAAGATAAAGCTACAGATAGGCATCATTGTTATCTTCCCCTAAACTCTTCCATTGATATGCAGAGTTCCTATGCTGACATGGAAAGTAGGGTTGTTTACACCAAGTGAATTATATCAATTAATGTCTAACACAAAGTAATGATTGTTAAAAAAAGAATTTAATGTCTCATTTACATCCTATATCTGTCGTGTTAAACACCAATTAAGTATATACTGTAAATATTTTAATAGCTTAATGAATTAAAGTATAAGTAATAGCAGAACATCATTTTCTCCTAAAATATACTGTAAGTGGTTCCTTTGCTTTCTTTCATAACCCAAGCTGTGTGGATACAATGCTAAATATCCTGTTTAGCTATACTTCAATTGATAGAAAGTAATACTGCATTGTATTGGATCAGTATTTTTTAAAATTTGTTTATTTCCTACCTTTATTATTTTTATAAATAATTCAAAGCAGTGAAAATACATCAGATGAGTCAAACATGCATAGGCTGAATGCATAGGCTGCATCCAGCCTGTGATAGGCCCAGAGTTGTCCTGCGGGGCTGTCCCAAAGATGGCAAGTGACAACTCATGCTGTGTCTGCCCACCCAGTTGGGCAGACACACCCACAATGACCAGGCAACGCCTCTCCCAACCCCCAAGGGCAGACAAAATCCTGATATAACCCACAATGAGATCAAGTTTGACACCCCTGAAATACACAATGTACCATTCCCTTTTTTCCTCAAAACAACAACCCTTGAGATGGGTTGTTTGCCTGAGAGATTGCCTAGCCCAAAGTCATCCAGCTGGCTTCCATATCTAAGGCAGGATTGGAACTTAGATTCCTGGTTTCTAGCCTAGTGCCTTTACTGCTAGACCAAACTGACTCTATAATGTAAGCCTGTAAAAATGTGTGGATGACATATCATCCTATAAAGTGAGTTTATAGGAGAAGTCTATGGAATCAGCTGACTTTCTAAAGTTAAAACAATTTCTTTCCAGTTGAGAATATTCCTTTTCTTATGGTAATTTCAAAACATGGGTATTGCTGAAGGAATATGTTTCAAATGTTACATTTTTGGTATTGGGGCAAAAGTTAGGTAGATGATAAATAGACAGACAGAAATAAACTTTGGGATATGTTTAAGTTTTTAATTGCAAAAAATGCTAAACAACTGTTTCTATGATAGTTTTGCTAACTGGCTCAGTAGACAATGAAGAATAACAAACAATCTTCCTGAACCATTAGTTTCCCATTCCTTTCTTTCAATATATTTCTTAGTGCTGTTGAAAATGAAAAAAAAAAAAAAGAAAAAAATCCTGATTGAGTTCACCTCCTAATGATTTCATGGATATTTTCAAAAAGTTTTCCTGGCAACAGTAATAAAAATGGTTTGCCACATACTTCTCTTGGAATATCTTTTTAAAAATTTTCCAGTCTCGCTTCTAGTCTGAGATTTCTTAGTGGTCTCCCGCACAAGTACTGGCTCTGCTTAGCTAGGCTAAGTGAAAATTATGGTCTTTTCAGATATGGCTAGAAGAGGTGGGAATAGAATACATTTTAGTTAGGTCTCTCTTTGCACTGGGTCAGATTAAGGAGACTAAAATCTAAGATGGTATCTCTGCCATATGAATAAGTAAACTATTCCATTGAAATGTGCACAAACCCTTATTTTGTGCATGCTAAAAAGTAATTCATGTAGGTTTAGGGGAGAATGTCGGAAGGCTATATAATTACTAAACTCAAATAAGTAGCACTTATTAATCTATACAGTAACAGATCAATAATCTTAATAATAGGCACTCAATCAACAGTTGGTTTGTGGGAACTGCTAGATTAAACCCCAAAAAATGTTAGAAGCTTGTGGCTCCAGTAGCTTGTTAAGAGAAAAGGGAAAAGTTCAAGGACTGTTTCTAACGGTTCAGATACACCAAATAAGATTTTCCAGACAGAATGAAGTACTTTTGAATAGAGGCAGGTGCTTCCTGACTGAATTTCACTTTCTTAGCTAGGAACCACTCTCAAGCAGGAGTCTTTCTCAGTCTTCTTATGGGGACTTCACTAATGGAGGATACCAAATGTTTGCATATGTCAATTTATTTGGATAACTGATCATTCAGAAATATAAACTGCAATTTAAGTAGAACTAAAATCTATTCTGCTACCACTGGGGGGTAGGGGTGGATGTGAGGCAATTTACAGACCTGCGTTTACATTGTTTGGCTTTCTTTTAAACATAGATTGGATCTGAACAGATAGTTTGTTGCAGGGTCCAATCTCGGTCAGTCACCGGAACTAGAGATTTAGTCTTCTGGCTTTTCAGACTCGTGCTGGAGCCCATCCTCAGGGAACTTCTTTCTAGCAGAGTGTGTGCTCTGGGCTATTCTGTGCGTGGTATTTATATGGTGCCTGTTGTGTGTGGCTTTTAGATGTTGATTGGAGTGTTGATAGCTGGATATTAAGTCAGATAGTTTGTTATCCAGCAGTCCTTCCAATGCAAAAGTAGGGATTATAATCAACTAATCTGCAGCTTTTTTCAGGAGAAAGCATTGAAAGCAGGGGTGAAATCCTGCAGGTTCTGACCAGTTCTGGAGAACCGGTTGCAGAAATTTTGAGCAGTTTGGAGAATCAGTAGTAGACATTTTGAGTAGTTCAGAGAATCAGCAATTACTGCCTCTGGCTGGCCCCAGAGTGGGGGTGGGAATGCAGATTTTGCAGTACCCTTCCCCTGGAGTGGGGTGGGAATGGAGATTTTGCAGTATTCTTCTTCTACCATGCCCACCAAGCCACACCCACTGAACCGGTAGTAAAAAAATTTGGATTTCACCACTGATTGAAAGCTATGGCATAATTTTGCCATTCAGCTGTGGAACCTGACTCTCAGAATCAAGAAATCAAATAAAAAGAAAGTCAACCCCAACACTGTTAGAAAAAGGTCTGGAAAAGTACAATAAAAAGGACCTTCTTATGTAATTATGATTTATCCTTATTATTTTTGCTTTTAAAACAGACTATAATATTGAATAATCCATAAAATTAATATTAATTTCTATTCAATCAACATAGATACATAAGTACTGAAATGAAAGAAGAATGGTGTTACACTGCCCATAATGGGGGTGCTGAGTTCCCAAAGTTATTTTTCCTGCATTATAAAATTGTAGGTTTGTATATATCTCCTCCAAAGTTAAACTAATATGAAATGCCCCCTGTATTTGAACTTGTCACGTGGAACTGGTTTAAATTTTAATGCATGCTCTGGAGTAGATTTGTATAAGGCAAGGTAAAGCAAGGCCCATGAAATATTGATTTTGTACATTTTCTTATGAATTTTTATACTCCAATTTAGTAAATTTTTCATCTTGCCTGCACTTAGAGGTTGCCTATAAAGTTATTACTACCAATTGTATTAACTACTGTAAATAAATCATCTTTGTTGGGGCTATTTGTCTGAACATGGGCCGACAGGCACCAGTTTGTTCAAGATCTGACTTTCCTTTGCTCCAGACTTAAAGGGCTCAATGAATTTAAAAATTGTCAGGATTGTAGGGGCACAAACACATATTTCTACTGTGTCTCCAAATAGAAATTAGATTCTTCCTGTATAACTACCACCTATGAGATGGCTTCAGAAAGAAATTAAGAAACACGGAATTAGCAGATTCAAATTTGGTCTTGCATATTTTAGCCTGGAATAAGAAAAAGTAGCAACAATTCCTTCATAAATTGCATTCACAACATTTCCAGACATTTCCTCTTACATACTCAACGCTGCCCCTTCAAATTATGATGAGTTGTTCTGGCTTTCATTTTTAAAGAAGTTTGTAAGGAAAAGTGAAGATATTGAAAAGGTTAGAGTCTTCCAAGATTTCACAAGTAATAGGAGCAAATTATATTTAAAATCACACTGATCTGAGCCCTGCAACCAAGAAATAAAAGCTTGCAGAGACTGAAGGGCCTAAGCTAATTAAACTATAAATTCTATGCTTGTTATTTTTTCAAAATCTTAGAGTGCCCATGAACTTTTGATACATACTAGAATTTTCAGGAAATGAAGGAGAACAAGAGAGAGAAAATGCCATCCCAGAAGATATTGCAATTTGGAGTGGCAGAAAAAAATGGTTCTATTTCCCCGTGGATTATTTTGTTCTGATTTTAAAACAAACTTTCTGATCATTTACATAGTTAAGTGGCTGAATATGACATTGTTGTGTCTAAAAAGATAACTGAGGTCACTTTATTAAATGCTTCTTTTCTACAAGTAATTTGGTATGGTAAATCATTCCAGAAAGTTTTATAGAATACTCAACAACTGAAAATTTGGCAGGATTCCTTTGCTTGTTTATAAAGAAAATGCCATGAATATTGAGAGGAAGTCTGGCATGCTTCATCACAAGACAATAATAATTTTCATCACAAGATAAGTTTGTATTACAAATTATTATGCTTACAAGATAGGATTTAAAACAGGGGTGTCAAATTCAAGGATCCGGCCCATGGGATGCTTAGATCTGGCCCTCGGGCCACCCTGGAAACAGTGAAGAACCAGCCCATGGTACCTCTGCCAGTAAAAATGGCACTTGGGAGTAATGCATGTAACCTTGAGCTCTGTTTTTGCTGGCAGAGGGTTGCAGGAAGCTGTCATAGCCAAAAATGGAGTTTGTGAGGGCTCCCCTTAGCCCTTCCAAGCTCCTTTTTCACTGGCAGAGGGTTGCAGGAGGTTGTTGCAGCTGAAAATGGAGCTCGGGAGCCCATTTTCGCTGGAAGAGTGTTCAGGCCATCACAGGCGCCACCAACATGCCCACCCACCTTGCCTCCTGAGGTCAAACACAACCCTGATATGGCCCTCAATGAAATTGAGTTTGACATTCCTGATTTAAGGATCTAATGTTCAACCTGGCTTTAGAAGAAGAATGGCAGAACTGGAGCTGGAGTCAAAAGAGGAATCAGTTTATAATCTCTATGTAGCCACAAAAGTCCAACTCCCCTTGAATTCTGTTAACCATTATCTAGTGCCAAAATAGTGCTAACTATTAATTGAGCATAGGAATGATCAACAAATCAGTTTAATTGGAACTTCAAATGTGGTCCTAGTCTTTCACACCTGACACTGGTTTTACCATTCATTAACCATAGACTTATGAACTTCACAATATTTGCTAGGGCACTGCTGAACCCTGATGCATATAGAAACTTTTGCTTGCCCTCTGGAGTATCAGACTTCCAGCTTACTTAGAGACACAGATTTAGATAAAAAAAGAAGAGGTATTTTTCATGGGTTTTTCTGGCTTCTTAAAAATATACATTCATATTATATCTTGATAGAAATGTGTGGGACATCCCCCATCTCGGGAATTTCACAATCGTCATAAAAATCCTTAAACCTCTTCTGTTACAATAGGGATATACAACCGCTTTTGGACCAAAAATCTTGTTTAATGCCTTGGCTTGTATGTCATTAAAGCAAAGGGGAAAATGGACATGATCAAAGCAAAAAGTAGCCACGTTCAAAGAAAAATCATGTTTTTTTTTAAACCTAATAAAAGTTGTAAAATCTGCTTTGAGTCTAGTTCAATTCTTGTTAACTTCATGGTTATGTCCAGGTAGTTTATAAGCAATGCATGGAAGTGGTTTCCAGAAGGCATTTTCTTTTGTTTTTCTTCTTTAAATTCCTAGTCTAGCTGCTCTCTTGGGTCTAGGCTCTCCCATCTAAATGCTAACCAAGTCTGACCATACTTAACTTTTCTGAGATTAGCTAAAATCAGCCAGATGCTGCGTTCTAGCTGGGTCTTAAAATTGTAAAGTTTTGTTCTCTTTATTTGATTTGTCCACCCTTCATATTAATTTGCCCCCCACCACCACCACGCTGAATCCCGAGACGACGGACTTTACATTTAGCATTCCAATTAAGGTGTTGCTGAGGATGGTACTATAGCTTTAGTCTTTTTATTTGGATGAATTTCTCCAAGTTCTCCTCAAACTGTTAGTCAGGAGACATTAACATGAATAGGAAATTCATCTAGCCACTAAAAAAGCTGCCTCTAATGCAGTGCTTCCTTATTGATTTAGAAAAATAATATGTCCGCCTGTCTTAAATATATCACTCTAGATATTATTTTTGTAATCAGTACACAAAAGAGAGTAAAACCTCAATAACCAAAAATGAAAAATAATACAGTACAAAGAAGAAAAAACTAAATCATTATATAATAAGGTTATCAGAAAAAGGGCATATATTTGGCATCCCTAATATCCCAGCTCAGTGCCATGGGTGGAAACTCTCCAGTGGTGAAATCCAATGTTTTTTTTACTACTGGTTCTGTGGGCATGGTTTGGTGGCATGATGTGGTTTGGTGGGTGTGGCAGGGGAAGGATACTACAAAATCTCCATTCCCACCCCACTCTGGGGCCAGCCAGAGGTGGTATTTGCCAGTTCTCTGAACTACTAAAAATTTCCGCTACTGGTTGTCCAAACTATCCAAAATTTCCACTACCGTTTCTCCTGTCAGAACCTGCTGTATTTCACCCCTGAAGCTCTCTCTCTCTTTCCCTCTCTCTCTCTAAAAAAAAATGGTATATAGGATTGATTCCTGGGGGGGGGGGGAATCTTTCTAGTTAATCTCCATTTTTAAGAATATTTGAGAACACTTTCATTACACAGTGTCTATTTCCTGCTCCTGCCAATCTGCACCGAGCACCACCATCCCCACCTTTATATTTAATTAAATGTAACTGTTTAAAATGTCTTCCTGTGTATTTATAAGTAGTTTTGTAAACAACACAAGGTCGACTTAATTACAAGTCTTTCCTCCTATTTAGTACAGCAATGTCCGGCCTTCTATGATGGCAAAAAAAGATAGGAGTAGTCCACTCATAGACAGGAAGGATGTCCTGAAAGGGAAAACAAAAAGCTCAGATTACCACTTTATGAAAGAGCAGTGAAAGGAAAGAGCAATTATTGTGTACCAATTATTTTTCCCTAGTCCAAATAAGGAAATTACCAGGAAGAAATTAGCACTTTCTTCACAGGCATTTTGTATAAATGTTTGGTAGAACTTTATAACTGCTATGCAAAATGATTCAGGTTCAATTTCTGGTAAGGCTGGGAAAACATTTATGTGAAATCTTGAAGAGTATATTCCAGAATAAGTACTAGTTACATGGTGGCTCAGTGACTAAGACGCTGAGCTTATCAACCGAACACTTCTAGCCAATGTGGATAATTCTGAGCACAACGAACCATTGCTCTGCATATAAGGCAGCTTTCTATAAATCTAAAATGGAGAAAATGAAACTGGCCTTTCTTTCTTAGCTGAATCTTCAGAGGGAAGTCAAGTGAGGTGTGTGAATGATTATCCTTTAGGACTTCAGCATTTTCTCTCCATTTTCAGCTCTTTAGCTGAATGTAAGGCCTCTATGGAGAAAAAGGAAAAGCTAAGAAATTTGACAAAAGAACAATTAATTAGCTAGATTAGATGGTGCACTCTACTTCATGAGATATATTTTGGGCTGAAGATACCCATCTTTTGTTGTTGTTGTTAGTTACGAAGTCGTGTCCGACCCATCGTGACCCCATGGATAATGTTCCTCCAGGCCTTCCTGTTGCCTACCATCCCCTGGAGTCCCTTTAAGCTCACACCGACTGCTTCAGTGACTCCATCCAGCCATCTCATTCTCTGTCGTCCTCTTCTTTTGCCCTCAATCTTTCCCAGCATTAGGCTCTTCTCCAGTGAGTCCTTCCTTCTCATTAGGTGGCCAAAATATTTGAGTTTCATCTTCAGGATCTGGCCTTCTAAAGATTAATCAGGGTTGATCTTCTCTAAGACCAACCTTGGACTTGCTTTGCAGTCCAAGGGACTTGCAGGAGAAAGAGTCTTCTCCAGCACCATAGTTCAAAAGCCTCAATTCTTTGGCACTCAGCCTTTCTTATGGTCCAACTTTCACAGTCATACATTGCACACCCATCTATAAGGAATGTTTTTATTGAGATCCCTTGTACAGAGATGGTCTAAATAATTTTGATTCTATGAAAAATAATGGAAGCCCTGGAAGAGCTTTTTTGAGAAATCTTTTCAAGACATCCTGGCTTTCATAGAAAATAGTGTGTCTGTCTATCTCCACCTCAGACTTGAGTGATCCCTATGAGCTCATTATGCTGCAAGTGTGCTTGAAAGGACCTTGGGGGTGTGTTTCTAAAGCAAAGGACATGATCGATGCTTGGATGGGAAAAGCCAATTGAAATCAATGGGAATTGATTTAAGGCATGAGGGCACTGTGTTAAAATCTCCAGTCCTATGATAGAGCTTCATGAATATTAACATGGATAGAATCAATAACAAGCTGATTTTCAGATGTAAAAGTGGCTCCTTTTTGTCAGTGGATTAAAAGAAATGGCCATTTTCTTTTCTCTCCAGTTCCACTTTCCCCGCCTTTTTTAAAAAAATGAGATGTAATACTTAATAAAACTGGTTTTAGTGTTTCAAACACATAGATTGTTTGTTTATTTTTTTTAATATATAAAACCTTGGCTAAAATTGTTAGATAACATCACATTTTACAATGTATAATATACATGCATTATTTATGCACTTTTTTCTAAAATGATTAAAAAAAACCCCTGTTTTTGCCTTTCCCTAGGACATTGCCAATGCATGTAGAATATTTCTTTATGGGCTGAAGTGAGTCTGAGTGGCTATGAAGCTAAACTTTGCAGTTCAATCTAAACAGTGAACTGTACTTGCCCTGCTTCTGATCTCATTCACTCATCTGTTAGCCATTGATAGGCTAACTGATCATCATCAGCACTCATCAAGTTGGCCATTGATGGGTCTGTCTTGGAATCAGCTTCCCATTTGTACACTGTTGATGTTGAAGGAATATTGAGATGAAACACTTAGAGCATGTGAATGAACAAAGTCAGGATTTACCAGTGTGATTATGATTTGTAAGCGGTCAGAGGTAAGATTCACCAGCATGGCTATTGTTTCAGTGAGTGGATGGAAATGAGATTTGCCTATACTATATATCATTTTACTTGTCCCGGGGGTTTTTTTGCAGAAGGAGAGGGAAGTATGCAGAAGTATGTTTATTTTGTACATTTATATTCCACGCGAACTCAATGTGGCTTACATGAACATTTCTCTTCATTTTATTTCCACAATGGCAATTCTTTGAAATCAATCAATCAGAATAGAGCTAGAAGGGACCTTGGAGGTCTTCTAGTCCAACCCCAGTCTCAAGCAGGAGACCTTATACCATTACAGACATGTGGCTTTTCTTAAAAATCTCCAATGAAGAACCCACAACTTCTGAAGACAAGTTGTTCCGCTGGTTTGTTAGGAAGTTTCTCCTTAATTCCAGGTTGCTCCTCTCCTTGATTAATTTCTATCCATTATTTCTTGTCTTCTGGTGCTTTGGAAAATAAGTTGACTCCCTCTTCTTTGTGGCAGCCCCTCAAATACTAGAATACTGCTATCATGTCACCCCTAGTCTTTCTTTTCTCTAAACTAGCCATATCCATTTCCTGCAACTGTTCTTCATATGTTTTAGTCCCTAGGGCATTAATCATCTCAGCTGCTCTTCTTTGCACTTTTTTCAAAAGTCTCAACATCATTTTTGTAATGTGGTGATCCAAAGTGGATTCAGTATTTCAAGTATGGTATTACTAAGGATTTGTCAAGTGGTACTAATACTTCACATGGTTTTGATTCTATGCCTCTGTTTATATAACCAAGGATTGTATTAGCTTTTTTGGCTGCTGGCTTGTGTTTAAATGATCATCCACTAGAATTCCAAGGTCTCATTCACAGTTATTGTTTTTGAGACAGGTTTCCCCTAATCTGTACTTGTACCTTTGGTTTTTCCTGCCTAGGTGTAAAATCTTGATTTTCTCCACATGAAATTTCGAGTTGTTGGATAGGGTCCATTGTTCAAGTCTGTCAAGATCTTTTTGCTTCCTGAGCTTGTCTTCTGGGGAGTTGGCTATTCCTGCCATCTTAGTGTCATTTGCAAATTTGACGAAATCCTCTTCTATCCCCTCATCTAAGTCATTTATGAAGATATTGAAGAGTACTGGGCCTAAAACATTTTAAATTGTGCCTTCCCAATCTTAAAGACTTGCAAATGTCTTATAACTGCTCTAAAGAATTATGGATTGGATCAAAAGTTATCCTTCTGCTCACAGAAATAGATCTTTCATGTTGCTTTTAAATGGGCATGCCAGCCACATCTTAGAATGCAGCCAGATAAAGAAAACTTAATTTGATTTAAATTTAATTAAATTGAATATAGTTAATAAGATTAAGTTTTGGAATCTCTCTGAAGGAGTTGAGTGAATTCAGTATAGCTTACACTCACATAAATCTATATAGATCTGTACTGTCAGCAAACTAAATACTATCCACTGAAATACTTTGGATAAAAATCTAATTTCCTCACTTATTGCTTGGTAAATATATTAAATATAAAAATACATATTTTTTTCTTCAGAGGTTCAGCATTTCGGACTCATAGCCAAAATAAATTTTTATAAATTATAATTTATAATTTTTATAAATTTTTTATCTGAAACCTAAAAAATTGTAATAAGAATCAAAGAAGCAGGATTCCAAGGCCTCGATTAGTAAATGACAGAAGACCTTATAGCTCAAAATAACAAGACCTTCTATTCAGATCTGGGGATCAGCTCTGATAAACAGCAATTCTCTTTAAGTTTTCTTTGCTACTGGGGTGTGATTTGAAAAATCCCTTGGGAATTAGTAAAAAATGTGACCAATTAAACAGAGCCTGCATATTAGCTGGGTTTTATGATGTGGCTTTGTAAGAGTAAGATAGTCCTTTACCTAAACATATTTTAGTTTCACATAAAAAGTGGCTGAGAGAGAGCATGCTAAAAACTTGGCAGGTTACAAATCCCAAGTTAGAAATATCAGTGGAATGAAGAAGTAAGGATTTGTATGTCTCTTTAATGTGGGACAAGATAAAGCATGTCTTGCAAGTATTAGGAGAAGAGGAGAAAACCTGTTGTTTGAGCCTTCAGTGCTATGTTTTAAAGAACAAAATTATTAGTGGTCTGCATTGTCACTGGACTATACTGTATACCTTGCAACAGACGTAGGCAAATTGATCACTTTTGTCCCAATTTCTCATTTTTCTGTTGCTGTGCTAATTGGGTAAACATTTTCCCTCCTAAAGTTCACATTTAGAAAAGTATGTATTATTGCATTTTTGCAGAACTCTCAAATTTTTTGTGCAGTTTTTCCTGGTATACAGTTTTTCAAAAATTATAATAAGGGATGCTATTTTCATGAATACTTGTCTTGCTGGGTAAATAGCTTTCCAAAATTCAACGAAGATTGCATTTGGAAAGAACACTAAGGTTTATGCAATGGTGGGATGAGATTATCTGGGATTCAAAAGAAACTACATAATTTTCATCGCCATCCCTGCTCTTTAATATGAAGCTGTATGTGAACTGTTCATAGCATTGTATTATGTGCACCTCTCTATTCAGAATGTATTATATAAGGAATCTATTTTATACAACATAATTATTCAGTTGCCTACTTAAATTGCCGTATAACTTTTTACATGGGCATGACTTCTAGACAGTTCCCAGAAGTCCATTATTTTTGGAACTTGGTTGATAGAACATAATTTCTTTTTTAAATAACCCCACAGTGATGGAGGAGGCAGAAAGGCAACCTGGTCACCTGTATAAGTGTTGGATTCCAATTCCCATCAACCCTCCTCCCTGCTTTGGCAATGACAAAGAACTGTTGGTGGATTTGACCAAAATCTGCCTAGGACAAGATTATCTAACTCTGAAAGGAAAATGCAGCCATCTCAATGAAATATTTCCTCTCACATTACCTTTCACTGTTTCGTAGATTAAAATGTGACTATAATGGTATGACTTAAATTCTTGTACTAATTATAGGATTTCATTCCCTTCATTATGGACTCCTGTTATATGCTGAATTAATTGGAATACAATATTCTGTTGCTCTCTATTGCCTTAACAAAGGATAGGAGTGCGTGCACCTCCAGGAGAAGGAAGTTCTAGAGAGAAGGTGCTACTATGAGAAGAGTAGTAGGCCTAATTTATGTAAGATAAGTTTAATTTATTTGGAGAAGAAGGATTCTGAAAAAAGATAGGCACAGCATGCAAATAAAGTAGTTCCTATTAGGACTATTTCATCCTTTTTGATTTTCTAGAAAGAATAATTAATCTTCCTGGATTAATTGTGGAAGTTCACTTCAGTTACATGTAAAACAAAGCATTTATATCTCTAATGGCATTAGTGAGCCTAGACAAACATTTTGGTTGCACAAAGCCATGTTTCTGTGAACCATGGTTTATTGGCTTCATTAATTAAGCTATAAACCATGGTTTACCAGCAGAGATGCTGAACTCATAATGTGGCTTAATTTGATGTGTGTGAATCCAACCATAGAAAAGAAAGCAAAGAACAGATTTTATATTATATATATATTTTAATCACACCAGAGACATATTTTATAGGCTTTTCCTAGATGTGTTATGTCTGTAATTTTCAGAGTTTGCAACTAGTATGTATATGGTCTGAGATGTATATGCAGCAGCAAATTGCATCATATCTGGTTTTAACCAAATTAAAGAGTGGAGGCTTAGAAACTTGATTGAAGCAAGAACTTCAATAGAATGTATTTAAAGGTTGTTTTTTTTTAAAGCAAACTCTTATCTACAAGTTGGTTTTTGGCATGGATCAAGCATATTATAGTTTGTTTTAATATACTCATATTTTAAGGATTGAGGGTAAATTAAACACTTAGTTTTTTAGATATTAGAGTTAATCAAAAGCAACCAAGTTCAAATGAAACTATCAGTTAATTTTCTTCTATTTTCTGTGCTGGGAAAGTTTAAAAAAAAAACGAAGAAAGAAAGACTCAGTCACATTAAAAAGGTTCAACCCACTCCTCTCTTGGGAAAACAAAGAAAATTCCAGATTTCACAAGCAGTCCTTAAAAGAAATCTTGTTACTTTATTGCTCACGAAAGACAAAAAGGCAACTGCTTACTGGGATTTGATGTTTATCTCAGCATAGCAAATCAAAGTTTTACTGGGTTCAGAAATGCCAAAGCTGCATATTTTGTAGGAAAAAAAAGTCAGTGTCTGGAAGTGAAGAACATCTGCATCTAAAACAGGACAATTAACAACAAACCATGAGTGATACTAACGCTCTTGGTCTATTTTTGGTCACCAGCTACGTGATCAGGAAAAGCTAAAAAATTATTGTCTTGTTTAACTCTTTAGGCACATTTGTTTTCAAATTTATGGTTCCATTTCACCAGAAGTATCAAAAGAGGTATGCTGTATCACCTACTTTTGGCATTATTTATTTATTTATTCATTCGTTGAGACTATAAATTCTAGCTGATTGGCCCACTTGTTTCAACCCAAATATTCAGGGCTGTTAAAGGGTAGTTGACATAGAGAGGTAACCACAGAATACTCAGAATACATAATCAGTATACATATACATATATTTCAGAATACATATTTCAGAATATATATTTACACACATACAAACACACTTGCGCTAGTTGAAATATAAGGGAGATGTAAGAAATTAATGTGCACTATTTATTCATTTCCTGCCTTTACTATTTTTATGAATAATTCAAGGTCACAAACACACAAAACACTGTTTTCTCCTCCTATTTTTCCCCCACAACAACCATCCTATGAGGTAGGCTAGGCTGAGAGAGAGTGACTGGCTCAAAGTCAACAATATGGCTTTCATGCCTAAGGCAGGACTAGAACTCACAGTTCTAGTGCCTTTTAACCTGGTGCCTTAATCACTAGACTAGACTGGCTCTTCAGAGTGTTTGCAAGTCAAAATGGCAGCTGAAACTGTGCAATTGATTACTTGTCCTTTTTGCATGCGTTAAAAAGGGTGGGGCTTAAATCACATGGTTGCAGCTACCACTATGACTTTTTTTTTATTTATTTTTTTTAATGAATATTTTATTGAATTTTTATAAATACAAAAAGTTTTCATTTCTATTTACATCAGATTTGCAGTGTTTATACATATATACAAATAAGTATTTGGTGTCACCTTTACCATTTATTATTATTTATTTAACACACTTTTTACTCCTGTTTTTGCTTTTCTTTCGTTCATCCATTCGTACCACCTTTCCCACACATTATAATAGTCTGAGTTTTCGTCATTATTTAATTTGTAAGTTAATTTGCTCATCTCTGCACACTCTAATACCTTCCTAACTATAAGTTCTTCTGGTGGCAGGGTTTTTTCCTTCCAATATTGGGCATAAGCCAACCTAGCAGCTGTAATTATGTGTATTATTAAGTGGTTCTTTGTTTTCCCAAATCTCTTCTTCACCATTCCCAAGAGAAATAATTCTGGTATCCCCTCTACTTCTTCTCTAATTATCTCTTGTAACCATCTCCCAATTATGGTCCAATATTTTTTCGCTTCGGGGCATGTCCACCACATATGAAAAAAGGTGCCCTGACCGTGGCCACATTTCCAACAATTTGGGGACATATTTGGGAACATTTTCGATAATCTAGCAGGCGCTAAATACCATCTATGAAACATTTTATAGTGATTTTCCTTATAAGATGCAGCTCTAGTCAACTTATAATTTTTATTCCATGATTCTTCCCATTCATCGAAGTTTAAGTTATGTCCAATATTTTTTTCCCAAGCGCTTAATTGGTTTTGGGCTATGACCTCGGGTCTATCTTGATCTAATAAATAATTATAGAGTTTGGCTAGGGCTTTTTTTCCGCTTCCCATCAAAATTTTATCCAACCCATTGTATCTTAATTCTAAACCAAATTTATCCTTATCCTGCTGATATCTTGATTTTATTTGTAAATATGTCCACCAGTCTAAGTTTATGCCTTGGTCTTTCAGATCTTCATTAGGTTTAAGATTTCCTCCTCCATCTAAAATATCACTGTATCTGCATATTTTCTCCATGCCCCATGTTTTTTTTTAACTCCTTGGAAGCTAATCCTTCTTTCCCTGTTTTAGAAATCAGTTATTCTTAGCAGTTTATTTTCCATGACAGATGAGATAGAAATACTTTAAATAAATGAGATACAAATTATATTAGGAAAAAATAACTTGCATCAATGCATTTATTGAAGAAAAAAAAAAGGGTACATATATATTTTTGTTCACACTTTTTTTGAAAATATTCTCCATGCTAATATCAGAGCATTCTAAGAAAGATATTAGAATGGTTCTTTTAAGTATTCTAAAACACCTACATATATAGAAGTATTTCTATTATCTTGTACATATTTCTAAAATTCTATCATCTTGTATATATTTCTAGTATTCTTTACACAACAGATAATTATGCGCTACCAAGATTATGTTGAGTCTTAATGATCACACGATAGATTTTCTTCACAAAAGACATATTGTATATACCTCTTTTAATTAGAAAACATGAAAAAGTTAAAACTTTTAATGAGAGATGTATGTATGTATGTATTTATTTATTTTATTTTATTTATTTTTATTTTATTTATTTTAATTTGATTTATATGCCGCCCTTCTCCGGAGACTCAGGGCGGCTTACAATGCGTTAAGCAATAGCCTTCATACTTTTGTATATTTATATTTATACAAAGTCAGCTTATTGCCCCCACAAACTGGGTCCTCAATTTACCCACCTTAGAAAGGATGGAAGGCTGAGTCGACCTTGAGCCTGGCTAGGATTGAACTCAGAGAAATTACAGGCAGCTGGTGTTAATTGCTGCCTTTAGTAGGAGGCATTAGCCCTCTACGCTACACAGGCTCCTATTAAACTTGTATGCTGCCGTCTCTCCCAAAGGACTCAGGGCAACTCACAATGATAAAAAATACATAAAATTCAGTATTCAAATATAAAAACCAATACAATCCCGTTTAAAAACCCCTTCAGTCCAATCCGGCCAGGCCAAATAGCCATGTTTTGAGGTCATGGCGGAAAGAGCGAAAGTCAGGGGCCATCCAGAGCTCCAGGGGGAGCTGATTCCACAGAGTAGGCATGCCCACAGAGAAGGCCCAGTACCTGGGAGTCGCCAGCCAACAGTGTCTGGCCGATGGGACCCCAAGGCAGCCCTCCCTGTGAGAGCGCACTGGGCGATGGGGAGCTGTCGCTGGCTGCAGATGGTCTGCCAGGTACCACAGGCCTAAGCCATGTAGGGCTTTATAGGTAATTACCAGCACCTTGAATCTCACCCAGGGGGGCAACCAGTAGCCAATGCAGATCGCACAGACATCCTATCACTGCCCATGCGGCCGCATTCTGCATCAGCTGAAGCCTCCAGGTTGTCTTCAAGGGCAGCCCCATGTAAAGAGCATTGCAGTAGTTGATTTGGGAGGTGACGAGTGCATGAGTGACTGTGCACAGGTCATCACAGTCCAGGTAGGGGCGCAACTGGTGCACCAGACAAATCTAAACAAATGCCCCCCTTGTCACGGTCATAACATGGTTGTCCAGAGTCAACTGTGAGTCCAGGAGAACGCCTAGATTGCATGCCCTTTCTACAGGGGGCAACACCTCACCCCCATAGCCAACGATGGAATATTCTCCTGGGACCAGAATGCCGGCATCCACAGCCATTCCGTCTTGGCAGGGTTGAGCTGAAGCCTGTTCCTCCCATCCAGAGCCAAACCGCTTCCAGGCACCAGGACATCACGTTGAGGGCATCACTGGCCTGATTTGGGGTGGATATAAAAAGTTGGGTATCATCAGCATACTGATGATACCCCACCCCGAAACCACAGATGATCTTCCCCAGTGGCTTCATATAGATGTCAAACAGAAGGGGAGAGAGGACCGACCCCTGAGGGACCCCACACATGAGGGGCCTTGGGGCCGACCTCTGTCCCCCCGCCAACACCATTTGCGAATGCCCAGAGAAATAGGAGGAGAACCACCGTAAAATAGTGCCTCTCACTCCCAACCCCTCAAGGCACCACAGCAGAATACCATGGTTGATGGTATCAAAAGCTGCCGAGAAATCTAATAGGACCAGGATAGAGGAATAACCCTTGTCCCGAGCCCTCCAGAGATCATCCACCAGCGCGGCCAATGCTGTCTCCATGCTGTATCCAGGCCTGAAACCCGACTGGTATGGGTCCAGATATATTGCTTCATCCAGGGCCAACGGGAGCTGATGTGCCACCACGCTCTCAACAACTTTGCAATAAAGCAAAGTTATTCAAAATAGCTGGATCCAGGGTAGGCTTCTTGAAAAGGGGTCTCACCACCACCCCCTTTAAGGTGGCCAGGAAATTCCCCTCACTCAAGGAGGCAGTTATTACTGCCTGGATCCAGCCTCGTGTGACCTGAATAAACGAGCCAGGAGGGACACGGGTCCAGCACACATGTGGTAGTACTCAGTTTCCCCATGATCCTGTCCACTTCCTCAGGAGTAACAGGATCAAACTCGTCCCAAATTACCAGACCCATCGCCACCTCCCCCACCGACTCTGCCCAGTCAGAGTCCAGCCCCTCCCGAATCTGAGCGATTTTATCCCTTAGGTAATCTATTGTATGCAAATAAAATTAAGTATTAGGGTGAGTTTCAGCATCAGGATTCTTTTGGAAGCAGCCCCTCCATTACCCTTTTAGGAAAATTTGGCAAGCCTTATATTTCTGTGCTTAAGTACTTTATTTTAAAAAAAAATAAAAATTTGGAAAGCTATCTCATACTGCCAGGCGTTTATGAAGCCGCACTATTTGTTTTAATATTCTGTGTATTGTTTTTTTATTGTCACTGATTTTTTTGCCTTATAAAATTATTTTGTTCAATACTTTTATAGCTGTCTCAACTTATTTGTGAAAGTCAAGTGAATTCTGATCTACAATTTTATTTTATTTTTAAAAAAGCCACTCCATTTTCTTTTAGTCTTACTAATTTTTGATTTAAGCCCATCCTTTTTCAAAACTACTCAGGTGGTTGTAACTACTCTGTCGTAATTTTGAACAGTCACTAAATGAACTGTTGTAAGTCAAGGACTACCTGTATATTTCGAATCCATTTTTCCCTAATCTAAGTCTCCCAGAAGACTCCCATACATTTGCCAATCAGAGCTATGTTTCATTATGATTTCCTCTCCCTTTATACGAAAAGATCAATCTTTATTTTTCTATATAGGCAGGGCAGAAAAGTATGCTTTCAAGCATATGGCTAAAAGCAAAGCTTCAGTTATTATGTATTTTGTTAAAACTGGCATTGCCATCCAATTAATTTGAACATTATTTTTCTTTCCCCACCTATTGTCATTTTAAAGAACTCACTAGGGAAACTTTTAATATAGTTAAAGATACAGTTAAAATGGTGAAATTATTCTGTTCTAAGGCAATAAAGAAAACTAAAGAAATCAGAGCACATTTTTGTCATGGCTACTCTAAGCTTGAGTTATAGTATACATTTCTAACATTCCAAATGTCACAAGTCCTACTAATTTATGAGGCATTTAGATTTCTTTTGGGAGTTAAGCATTCATTGACCCTCGCTCTTCTAGCCTCTGAGTATATCAGAAACTCTCCCCCCTCCAGAATAATATCAAATACAGAGTGAGAAATTTAACAGACTAAACAGCTCAAGAGCAAAAAAGAAATATAGCTGAAAATATAAATATCTTGTCTTCTTTCTTCTTTAAAAACAATATATTAATTATTCACATCACAGTCACATGAATATGAATATGAAAACTAAAATTAATAGTACTGAATGAGAGTTTATGCAAAAGTTCTGTATGTTTCTTTCCCAATGATTCATTCATGCACTAAGGTAATTGCTTCACTCAATGACCATCAAGTATGAGCATGCAAGAAGGGAGTAACCAATCCAGCAGCATTAAAAAAATCTTTATTGTATTTCCAAATATCAGCATATTGGACATTTTTCTTGCAGATTGAATAGTAGGCAGCACTCAAGGACTATTACCTACAACTATACTGCTAGGTAAAAAAAGGAGGGCATAAAGGTTATTTCAGATGCTAATTGTTTCCTTTGGTGGAACATGAAATTTTTTTTTAGATTTGTTCCACTGGAATACGATACACTCAAAACATTTTGATGGAATGTATTGACCAGGGCTGTTTTCTTATGAGTTAAAATGATTCCCCCCTCCTTTCTTCCACATAGGCATAGCCAAATTCCTAAAATGAGTTGTGTATGCTTGAGAAGAATTTATTAACATGTAACTTACAAACTTGGTGTTTTCCTAAAATGTTTGAATTTCAGATACCCAGATTTCCACCCTATAGACTGAGTTTGCCATCTAACACATCTTGGAAGCAGTGGTAGGATTTTTTTTCTTTTTACTACCGGTTCTGTGGCTGTAGCTTGGTGATCATGCCGTGGCTTGGTGGATGTGGCTTAGGGGCATGGCAGGGGAAGAATACTGTAAAATCTCCATTCCCTCCCCACTCCAGGGGAAGGTTACTGCAAAATCCCCATTTTCTCTCTATCAGCTGGGACACGGGAGGCAAAGAATAGATGGGGTGGGCCAGTCAGAGGTGGTATTTACCGGTTCTCCGAACTACTCAAAATTTCCACTACCGGTTTGCCAGAACTGGTCAGAAACTGCTGAATACCACCTCTGCTTGGAAGTAACCTGTTGGGGAGGCTGATTTTGAACTAAATGGAGAAGGTAGCACATATGATTTAAAAAGAGAACATAATCTGCCTATAATATGTTTGCTTTGGCCTGTAGATTCTGTTGATCTCACACAAATTTCAGTGGGATTCCACCCCCTCCATGTAAGACATCAATTAATTCAACAGTAAATGATTTATTTTAGAGGAACACATTGTCTCACCAGGTATTACAGGATGTTGTCTAATCCCATTGTGACCAGACAGCTCTTTTATTTCTCGCACAAAAAGTGTCAGATTATTCTAGTGGGGAAAATAATATCTAAACAGATGGGTATTTCCCATCTCCCCTTTTATCTAATGATGCATACTGTGGTTGATTTTTAATCTTAAAATAACTTATTACTCATGTAATATCATAAACGATATTGATTGTCCTTGCACAAAGTAGGCACTTTGTACTTATCTCAACAGGGCTGAAAAGAGGCTTAAAATTTGCAACATTGAAAATAGGAAAATGAACAGCTCATCAGGGACCTATGGAGAACTTAACAGCACAACACCCACTTTCATTGAGAATTCGAGCCACAGTCTCCCTTCCATTTCTTTCTCAGCCTCCTGCCCCCATCTCTCTCTCCCTGGGCCACACATGTGTTTAATCTTAGGCATGGACGTAAACCTGTCTATCCATTATTTTGCATCCTTCAAGTATTATTATAATCAGGCAAGTTTATTAAGAATTAATGCCCCTTTGTGAACTGAGGGTAATGGAATGGCCACATTTCCTCTCATGCTGGACTGTGATTTACTAATAGGGGTTTCAAGGGAAAGGATCATAAAAGAGTGAGGCCCCCACCTTTGGATTAATATTTAATCAGGTGTTGAGAGCCTGATGCAGGATTCTGAAGTTGCCAGTGGAAACCTGCCAGGAAAGCAAGAAGGCTCCAGATCTTAAAGGGAGAGAGCTCATTTTTAAAAAGTGGATGGAAATGTACAACAGAGTGCATATCTAAGATATCAATGAAGTTCTATGATTTCTATAGAACTTCATGTGTGGCTAAAGGAAGCCGCCTGAGATACTTCAGCTAAAAAGGAATTCATCTTGGAAGACTTTTACAGGGCTGTCCAAGATACATCATAGCCTGAGGCAAAGGGCAAAAGAGTTCTCCCTCTCATTTTATATTATCAACTCTTCAGTGTAGACCAGACTAGGAAACCAAATTATGAATGAAATGCTACATTTATTAGAAGGTTATAATAATATAATATTACAAGTTTAAATGCATTGCCCACCTCATTTTATCTTCATGAGAACTAGGGAGGGGCCGGACTGAGGCACTTCTTCAAATGACATTTGAGCCCTGGATTCAGATTTCTTTTATCTGAACATTGTCTTGGTTGCACTCTTTCTAATTTCCTCAAGGTTATTTATCCAATCCATAGAAGTGAATAGTATTGGGAATTGAATTTTATTTCAGAACAGATATGGAGACTGTAACTTGAGAATGACTGGCTAGGTAGTTCAGTACATGAGGCGGGGGGGAAGGAGAAGCACAAGCTGTGTGGTACAACCAGTTCTCCTCTACAGAAAAATGGAATAAGCAAAGGTTTTCAGAAGAAATAGCCAAAGAATTGATTCAATCTATTCTATGACAAAGTTAGTAAATACAGAAAGATAGTCAATAGGTTAGTCATGATCCAGCTGCACTCTTGAGTTCCTACTTTCGGAGGCAAATTGGTCTTGGTCATTTTAATGACATCGTTTACGGTCTTTTCCATCCTAAAACTACCTCTAGATCAGGGGTGTCAAACTCATGGTGTCACATGAGATATCAGGACTGTTTTCCACTTCGCTGAACTGGGTGTGGGTGTGGCCAGCATGGTGGCACATCTGGCCTGTGGGGCTTAACAGTTTATTAGGGTTCCTTGTGCAAGCAGAGAGAAAAAAAAGAGGTAAATTACATTTGCCAATTGATGTTGTATGAACCACAACTATATGATGAGTTCTGTGAAAGTTAATGTAGAATCTGCAATTCATCTATTTCAAAAGTATGCCATTCGAGATGATTTTTAAAAAAGGATATCCTATGTATATTACAGATTTGCTTTGGATAATGCTGATCTCAAATAACACTCATAACAATGGGATTCCCCCCCCCCTCCAATATATAGGACATCAATTATTGTAATGATACAAATAATTGGAGGAGCACAAATAATTAGAGGAGCACATTGTCTTATCAGGTATTTCAGGATATTACCTAATCCCATTGTGACCATAAAACTCCTTTATTTTTCACACACAAAAAGAGTCAGATAATTCTACTGGACGAAGTAATATCTAAAAATATGGGTGATACCAATTGGTGAAATGTAAAATTTGTTACTACAGGTTCTGTGGGTGTGGCTTGGTGGGGGGAATAATGTGATTGGGTGGGCGTGGCCAATTTTTTTTAACTTTTAAAAGCATTTTTTCTACAACCTCTTTGACCAAAGAGATTGCAAAAAAAATGCTTTTAAAAGGCTCTGATGATCCCAGCTGAGCTTTTAACTTTTAAAAGCATTTTTTCGGCTGAAAAGGTTGTAGAAAAAATTCTTTTAAAAGTAAAAAAAAAAAAGTCTCTGATGATCACGTGGATCAGCTGGGCATGGGGGGAGGGCGCAGGGATTTTTGCTACCGCTTCTCTGAACCACCCATCACCATCACTACCAAATTGGGCGATCCAGTCCGAACCAGGAGCATTTCACCTCTGGTGATACCCATCTTCTCCCTTTCATCTAATGATGCATACTGTGTGATTTTAAAATTTAAAATATCTTATTACTACTGTAATATCAGAAATGATATTGGTTGTCCTTGTACAAAGTAAGAATTTTGTACATGGAGTTCAAGATGAAACTATGAGATGCTAGATAGCCCACAAAATTGGAGGGGGGGGATGCCTTCCCAATCATTTTCTGAAGCCAATCCTCAAATTTTTCAGAGAGTTACTGTGAAAAATTGTTTTCTGAAGCAAAACTATTCTCAGAATAAATTGAACCAACCTCAAAAGACAATAACAGACTGACAAATTTAGTGTAGACTCATAGAAATCAAGGGATATTAGTAATGGATAACTAAGTTTTACTGATTTCAATAGCTCGACTCTATAAATGAATACATCTGGTTCCAATATCATGCATGATAGTCAACAGGCCCATCACATTTTCAAATATTCATAAAATTTCAAATGCATTACCTAGTTATAATTAATACTGTATGTCTTTCCTTAAATTTCCCATAAGTTTTCTTTCCTTGCCAAAAAAGCCACTGTTTTTCTACCCTCGTTTTCAGAGTGCCAGGATTTATTTTGCTGGTATTTCTGAGAAAGTGTTGCTGTTGTTTTCTGTTTCTGTTTTTTTTTCCACGGTTTCTTTTATGGTTAACCCTAGAAGATTTAAAGATCTCTATGGAGTTCCCTAATGTATTTCTTCCCTGGTGAGAGTGATTTGAAATATAAGAAGCCAGGGTAAAGTCAGGTTTTTGAAGAGAGGATACTATAGTGAAAGGCAAGATTTTCTATTTTGCAGAAATCCAACAGCCCTGAATTTTATCCATGGAAATTTGACTTTGATGCTAGGAAAAAAAGAAATTACAATGATTGATATACATGCAAAGATTTAACTTTGGTTATAAGACTCATGATCATCCTTACAAGAAGGGCCATCAGTATTATTATCCCCATATTATAGATGGAAGGACTGAAGTTGCGAGCAAAAAATGCCTTAATGCTACCTGGTGAGTTCCAGATTATAATTAATTCTATTGCTCAGGCTTTTCACCTTTACGTTTATGGTTTTAAATATTTTTTGTATTATTATTCATGGAGATTGATTTGTTGTGCAAGGGATTTTATACATTTCCTGTTACTATTTTGTAAACCACCTGGAATGTCAAGAAACACACAGAGAGAGTTATATATACTGGTAAATAGCTGCAGTAAACCTGTAAAAAATATTAATTTATATGCGCTTAGACAATTAATTTATCACATGATAACCCTCACACCATTGTAAATTATCACTTAGGTTGCATATAAATTTTAGTTCTGTACATTCCATTATTCCATTTTTTACTTTATTATATTTATGAGAATCAAATTATATTTATGAGAATCAAAATAGTTGCTATCACTTTGATTAAATGTATACCATTCAACAGGAGATAATACTGAATATCAATGGAATTTAAAACTTTCTAGGTATTCTAGAGATTGCCAGGAATGAACATGGCAATTTGAGGTTGGTGTATGTTAACTTCACCTGGCAGGCCACAAGCTCCCTATGCTTTAGAAACAATATTGTTAGGTGTTGCAGAATGCAAACTATTTCCTTTGTGGCCAGCACAGTGTACAATATTACGATTGGAATACTTTAATTGACTGCTTGGCCTCTTGATAAATGATCTATATTCATCATCCTATATTGATGTCAAAATCCTCATGATATTGCATCCATATTAAAGACATTGAAAAACAATGCAGTTCTGTTGCTGCAGTATTGTAGAGAAATTGCATCCTTGCGCTGATCAATGGAAAATGTGATATTAAACACTCACACATGCACACTGTTTCCCCTCTTCCAGGTGGACCCACAGAGTTAACATTTAACACATTACTGTGCCATTATAACTTGCTGTTTGACTTCCTACTCCTGTGGTTTCCAGGAAACCAGTCACACATGTGAGTTACAGTTGTTGGTTGAATTGTTGCTAAGATGCTCTCCCAATTGCCCAGTTGCCTCTGTCCCCCAAAGCATATATCATTCACAGAGCCATTCAGCAGGAGCAGCCTAGCATGATCCCTCATATATCACCCCAGAGTGCGGTGTCGTGATGCTTTAAAACTGTGTACTGAGTAGTTTGGCTTCAACCGACCTCCCTGTGCATCTGTTCTGCATGTTTCCATGTAGTGCTAAGCCTTATGTGTTTAAAAAAAATAAAGCCAATAGAAAGCATCTGTGTGACTAGATGATTGGTTACATATCTTGCGCCAGACTCATACTGTCTTCTAAGTTTAGCTTGTGGTTTAGCACAATATGAGAAAACAATGGTGTATTTTAATTGCTCATGCTTTTTGAAAATATATGTGCATTTTTGGATTCTTAGGAAAATGTATTGGCATCGAGAAAAAATGTTTTCTTGCGTATTTGTTTTTCAAGTTCGTTGCTATCCAATTTTAGCTTGTATCAACCGGCACTATTGCAACATCATACATTAGCATCTTGTGCTCGTGTGACATTTGGTAGAATTGAAAGCAATGCTGGATCATTAAAGGAAAAAACTGAAAAATTATCTGAAAATTTATCAGAAGCCATTTTTAAATACTAGTGTAATATGATCATCTTTGCAGCAGCGGTGGGTTGCTCCCAGTTCGGTCCGGTTCTATAGAACCGATAGTAAAACCGGCGGGAGGCTCCGCCCACCCACCACAACATCATCATGGATGATCTGCACATACACAGAAGCTTCTGCGCATGCGCTCTGCCATTGCAAACCAGTAGTAAAGGTAAGTAGAATCCACCCCTGCTTTGCAGTGGATGAAGGTATTGATTAAACAATTCATTTTTTTGTATGAAGAACAGAAATTTCACATGGCAGTATATTATGAAATGTGTTAGATGTCATCTCAATTCAATGATTTGTTTATTGTTCTTAATGTAATAGCAAGATTATCCTATTTGGCTACATCCTCAGACACCCTTTTGTTTTTTAAAAATACGAACCCAGATGTGGCTTTTGTCCTATAATTTCAATAGTGAAGCAGGTGAAAACTTTTTGTTCCTTTTTTTTATTTTCTATATTCTTGATACATATATGCAGATTAGGTTTTATTTTATCTTAGTTTAAATTTTCAAGTGAATGCCTGTATAAAGCTAAGACTAGCTAGCTAACTAAAATACCAAAGCAAGCACTGATTTTTTTTTCTTTCTTCCTCTCTCAGGTATGATTTCCTGGAAAATAAGGCTTTGATATGCCATCAGTACATATTCTATGCGTGGCCTACTGAATGAAGCATTACAGTTTGCTGTTCATTGCTTTTCAATATCTGACAGTTTGTGGTTTGTCTTTTTTACTGTGCGAAGCCCACAATGCAAAGCTGAGCATTTTTGCTACCCCAAGGAGATACAGAATCCTGTTTCAGCTAAATTCACTCCTTTAAAACTCTACATTGAATAAAAAAATATTTTGATCTAGAAACCATTCTTAATACCCCATAAACATGAACTGCCCGAGGGAATAATAATAATAATGAAAACCACTGTCTTCTGTTAAAAACAAGGAAATACTTTGCTTGCCTTGTCCAACTTGAAGGATAACTTCAGAAAGAAAACCTAAGAGCACAAAGAAAAAAAAATGTAGAAGAATTTACTAAAGATTACTGAAAAATGCCTGCCTCAATGAGCTACGGATGATATATGCAAAGTCATACACATCTAGCTATTTAAGCCATGCCTTTTGTAGAAAATGATATATATGACAGCAGAATCGTTTCATTAACCAACGGTTGTTGTAATAGTAATATGTAGATCTGTATAAAACATTAAGGCATTATTATAGGCAATCATGTTTTAACTGATTTTTTTTTTAAATAAAGCTTTAACAATCTGTATCTGTTTTATTGGTAACTGTTCTTTTATATGCTTCTTCCCCTAATTATGTAATTACGAATGGTTATTCTTTGAAAAGAAATTTTAAAGCAAACCATGCTGATGTTAACATATTTTAATTTTAAGACTAATCACTCCCCAAATATTGGGGGTTTAGATGCAAAATTTAATCCAGGAAATACAGATAATTTGGGACCTCATTTCTGCTCTCAATGGCATGGTAAAGTTCATTTTGATGTTTGTCATAAATTTATTTCCAAAAATTATTTTATTTCTCCAACATGTGGTTCCCTGTTCCGGAATAGAGTATAAAAACACTTATTTTGCTGATCAATGGAAAAAGACAGATTAAAGATGGCTCTTTTTTGCAAACAGCTAATAAATATAATTTCTATTTTTCTACCAGGGATCTTGTATTACATTTACATCACCTTATTTTTAATGTACTTTAGGAATCTAAAACTTGATCCTAAACCGGTTGTTAGATCGACGCAGGAATGAAGACGGGACCAGCGGAGTTCATGTAACACGTTTATTAACAGGAACAGAACTGGAGCGGCGCTGCCGGAGCTCTCCTTATATTCGCTCCGGCAGCCGCACTGCCCCCTTGACAGGGATTCAAAACTCCCGCCGGAAGATGCTTCAGCCAATCCCCGGCGGATGTCCTTATAAGGACATAACACTCCTCCCCCCTAGATCTTAAGCTGTCCATCAACAATAAAGTCACGTAGGTAGGCGGGCCGATTGCGTAGTCTACTAGACCTGCGCAGACCATTCGTTGGCTGACAGCCCTCCTGGTCGGAGGGTGCTTCTGCGGCTCCTGTCGCCATCTCGGGAGCCGGGCTGGATCTGGCCGTCGAAGGTGCGGGCGGTGCTCCCGTACCTCCGGCCAGGTCGCTGACCTCCGCCTGCGGGCGACGCTGGTCTTCTCCATTGCTGCTCCGATCGTTGCATCTCCGCTGTTCGACCGCTCCGGAACTCCTGAGCCACGGTAAGCCCTGGGGGCGCCCTTCGGTCCTCACCGGGTCGGGGTTGGACGGGTCCGGTCGTGGGTGCCGGTTCGGCGGCGGCGTCTGGGTCGGCCCCTCGGGTTCCTCGGGTGGGTTCGATTCCCTCCCGGGGCTGCTGGTGGGTTGGTTTGGTGTTGGTTCCTCCTCGCCGGTGGGTCGCAGGCCTCCTCCGCACGGGTGGCGTAGTCCCTCTCTGCTGGGCTGGCACTGCTGGGTTGGTCGCGGGGTCTCGCCCTCGCCGGGGTGGCGCTGTCCTACCTCGCGGGGGTGGCGAAGGCCCTCTCCGCCGGGGTGGCGTTGCTGGGTCGGCTGAGGACTCTCGCGGCCTTCTCTGCAGGGGTGGCGTAGGCCTTCTCTGCGGGGTTGGTGTGTTTCTCCCGGTCGCCGCCTCTCGCCGTCTGGGTGTCGGTCGTCTCGGTCGTCTCGGCTCGGTTGGCGCTGGCCTCCTCTGCTGGGGTGGCGGAGGCCCTCCTCGCAGGGTTGGTTTTCGTTGTGGTTGGGGTGTTGTTGGGGAGACCCCTGTAGTGATGCATGGAGGTCTCCCTCGCCGGTGAGTCGGTGGCCGCCCTTGCGGGGGTGCTGTTGGTCTCCCCCGCTCGGTTGGCCCCGGTCTACTTGCCCTTTCTTTGGGTACTGTCTGTTGTCGGACTGGTGCGGTCCGACCTCACAGGGGTGTTGTTGGGTGTCGTGGGCGTCTGGGCTTTGGTCCCTCTGGCTGCCTTCGTTAGTGGCTGGGTCTCGGACCTCAGGGTGTTGATCCCGGTCCACCCCTGGGTGCTTCGGGTTTCCCTTCGGACATTGTCCCCGGTCTACTGGCTGAGCTCCGTCTCTGGCTGCTGCGGAACCCGGGGCGTCCACTCTCCCGGGGTGTTGTAGGCCTCCCTCGTAGGGTTGTGGTAGGCCTACCTCGTCGGGGGCGGGCAGGCCTACCTCTTCGGGGTGTAGTAGGCCTACCTCACCAGACTGTTGTTCGTCCACTCCCCTCCACTTTTTGCAGAGCTGGTCGATGTGACGTCTCACGACCTGTCCATCTTCCAGCTCTACCCGATAGGACTTCGGGCCGGTTGCGCTGTGAATCCTTCCTTTCAGCCATTTTGGTGAGCCGTGGAAGTTCAGCGCATAGACGGGGTCTTCCACGGCGAAGCTGCGGAGCTGGCGGCTGGCGGTTGCGGGCACCTCCGAGTGGTACTGGGGGTGCAGCCTGTCGAGGGGTGAGCGGAGTCTTCTGCCCATCAACAGCTCCGATGGGCACTTCTTGGTGGTTGCGTGCGGCGTTATGTGTTGGGTGAAGAGGAAGGGGTCTATGCGCTCCTGCCAGTCACCCGGTGCCATCTTGGTGAGCGCCTCCTTGGTTAGCCTCACCATCCTCTCGGCTTGGCCGTTTCCGGCCGGTCTGTACGGCGCCGAGAGGGCATGGCGGATGCCCAGTCCTGCTAGGAACGCCTCCATGGGCACGGACGTAAGTTGGGGACCGTTGTCGGAAACCAACACGTCTGGGAGTCCATGCGTAGCGAAGAGGCGGCGGAGGGCGCGAATGGTGGCTTCCGATGTGGTTGATGCCATGGGAACCACCTCGAGCCACTTGGAGAATGCATCAACCATGATGAGGAGGTGGCGCCCCTGCATCGGACCCACGAAGTCGATGTGGATCCGAGACCAGGGGCTGCTGGGCATCTCCCAGGGGGTAGGCTCCGCTTGAGGGGGTGCTGGTCGGACTTCCTGACACTGGCTACATCCGGCGACCCATTGCTCAATGTCCTTGTCCAGTGATGGCCACCAGACGTAGCTTCGTGCCAGGGCCTTCATGCGGACGATGCCCGGGTGCCCCTTGTGTAGCGTCTCGAGCGTCTTCCGTTGGAGCGCGGCGGGGATCAGCACCCTGTCTCCCCATAGCAGGCAGCCTTTCATCGTGGACAGCTCCTTCTGCTTGCGGTTGAAAGGGCTGTATTCTTCTCCGCTAGGCTGCGCCGGCCATCCCCGCAGGATCCAAGATTGCACTTGTCGGAGTGTAGGGTCTCTCCTGGTGTGCGTGGCCACGTCTGCAGATGTGACTGGGCAGCTGCTGTCGTGGTCGATGTGCAGGAGCTCGAGGGTGGGGGCGGGATCCTCCACGGCGTCTGTGGACGGGCATCTGCTGAGCGCGTCCGCGTTGGCGATGGCCTTTCCGGGTTGGTGAATGAGGGTGTAGGCGTAGCCGGCGAGGAAGATGGCCCAGCGTGTCATTCGCGGCGACATGAATGTGGGTGTTTGCTTGTCGCTGGCGAGGAGGCCCAGGAGCGGCTTGTGGTCCGTGACTATGGTGAAGCTTCTTCCGTAGAGGTATTCGTGGAAGCGCTTCACCCCTGCGATGATTGCCAATGCTTCTTTGTCCAGCTGGCTGTAGTTACGTTCAGCGCTGGACATGGTCTTCGAGAAGAAGGCGATGGGGGCTTCAGTGCCATTGGGCAGTTCATGGCTCAGGACTGCCCCCACCCCGTATGGTGATGCGTCGCAGGTTAGCCGGGATTCTTCATAGCCGTCGCCTCTGGGTTGGTGCGAGGACCGTTTGGATGTCCTCTGATTGTCGCGCCGATTCTCTCGGTTCCGTGGTCTGGGTGGTTCAGGGGCTGGATCGGAGGCTCGGCATGCCTCTGCAATGTGCCCCCTCCGCAGGCATCGGCGGCAGGTTGCGTCCCGCCATTTGCAGGATGTCCTGGGGTGGTTGCCTCTGCAACTGCCGCATCGTTCCCCGCGTCGGCCATTTTGCGGGTTTTCCCGCCGATATGGCTGAGAGACCTTGTGGACGGCCATCTCGCCGTCCGAGTCTGATGGTGTGGCGGATTCTTCAGACGATTCGGGGATCGACTGGTGGATCTTGTGGATCCCTTTCGCCTTTTGCATTTCCGCGGCCGCGTGCTCCGAGGATTTGGCAGCGGTGGCCTCCTCAAGCACATCTTTGAGCAGGATGCGTTTCCTACTCAGGAATTTTTTTTGGAGGCCCGCATCCCTCATGCCAAAGACGATGCGGTCTCTCAGCGCATTATCTACGTGGTCAAACTCGCAGTTGGCTGCGATTTGACGGAGTGCGGCAACAAAGTCTTTGATGGATTCCCCTTCGCGTTGGTTCCTCTGATGGAAAGTGAACCGGTTCGCTATGGGGGTGCCCGTGGGCGCGTAATGCTCTTGCAGAGCTGCTTGCAGGTCTGTCCAGGACATCTCCTCGATGTCCTGAGGTGCGACGAGGTTCACCGCCATCTCCAGGACCTCGGATCCACAGTGGGCGAGGAAGAGGGCCCTCTTCCTTTCGTCGTCGAGATTGCTGTGGCCGTTTCCGCGGAGAAATTGGCGGAACCGAATCATGTATGAGCTCCATTTCTCCCGTCCGGGATTGAATGGAGCGATGGACGAGAAGAGCGCTTGCTGGGTTGCCATCGTGCAGAATGGCGGCGAATCTCTTCAGTGGTGATGGCGATCGTGCCACGCGGTCGATTCCTCTTAGTCCTTCGTCGCCAGTGTTAGATCGGCGCAGGAATGAAGATGGGACCAGCGGAGTTCATGTAACACGTTTATTAACAGGAACAGAACTGGAGCGGCGCTGCCAGAGCTCTCCTTATATTCGCTCCGGCAGCCGCACCGCCCCCTTGACAGGGATTCAAAACTCCCGCCGGAGGATGCTTCAGCCAATCCCCGGCGGATGTCCTTATAAGGACATAACACCGGTGTTTTTCAGCTACCTGAAAAACCCTTAAATACAGAGGGGCAAAAAAGTATTTAGTCAGCCACCAATTGTGCAAGTTCTCCGGCTTAAAAAGATGAGAGAGGCCTGTAATTGACATCATAGGTATGAGAGACAAAATGAGAAAACAAATCCAGACAATCACATCGTCTGATTTGGAAAGAATTTATTTGCAAATTATGGTGGAAAATAAGTATTTGGTCAATATCAAAAGTTCATCTCAATACTTACTTACTTACTTACTTACTTACTTACTTACTTACTTACTTACTTACTTACTTACTTACTTACTTATTTATTTATTTATTTATTTATTTATTATATTTCTATACCACCTTTCTCCTGTAGGACTCAGGGCGGTGCACAGCCAAGATAAAAAACAGAAACACACAAACATCATAAAATTAAAAATTAAAATTATTAAACAATTTGGCTCAGTTGAATTAAAAACCCAGAATTAAAATACCTAATTAAAATCATTTAAATGGTCATCCCTGCCTGTTGGAACAGCAGGGTCTTGAGGGCATGGTGAAAGGTACGAAGGTTGGGGATGTTATGTATCTCCCGGGGCAATTCATTCCAAAGGGCCGGATCCCTCACAGAGAAGGCCCCTGGGCAAAGGCCCCTTCACCAGTTGACATAATTTGACTGATGGTACCCTGAGGAGTCCCTCTCTGTGAGAGCGAACTGGTCGGTGAGAGGCTATTGGTGGCAGAAGGTGGTAGATACCCAGGATATATCCTTTGTTGGCCAAACATTTTCTCTAAGTCTTCACAAGGTTGGCACACATTGTTGCTGGTATGTTGGCCCATTCCTCCATGCAGATCTCCTCTAGAGCAGTGATGTTTTGAGGCTGTTGCTGGGCAACATGGACTTTCAACTCCCTCCAAAAGTTTTCTATGGTGTTGAGATCTGGAGACTGGCTAGGCCCCTCCAGGACCTTGAAATGCTTCTTACGAAGCCACTCCTTCATTGCCCTGGCAGTCTGTTTGGGATCATTGTCATGCTGAAAGACCCAGCCATGTTTCATCTTCAATGCCCTTGTTGATGGAAGGAGGTTTGCACTTAAAATCTCATGATACATGGCCCCATTCATTCTTTCCTGTACACCGATCAGTCGTCCTGGTCCCTTTGCAGAGAAACATCCCCAAAGCATGATGTTGCCACCCCCATGCTTCACAGTAGGTATGGTGTTCTTTGGATGCAACTCATCATTCTCCTCCAAACACGACGAGTTGTGTTTCTACCAAACAGTTCTACTTTGGTTTCAACTGACCGTATGACATTCTCCCAATCCTCTTCTGGATCATCCAAATGCTCTCTAGCAAACTTCAGACGGGCCCGGACATGTACTGGCTTAAGCAGGGGGACACGTCTGGCACTGCAGGATCTGAGTCCCTGACAGCGTAGTGTGTTACTGATGGTAGCCTTTGTTACGTCCCAGCTCTCTGCAGGTCATTCACTAGGTCCCCCTGTATGGTTCTGGGATTTTTGCTCACCGTTCTTGTGATCATTTTGACCCCACGGGGTGAGATCTTGCGTGGAGCCCCAGATTGAGGGAGATTATCAATAATTTTCTAATTATTGCTCCCACAGTTAACTTCTTCACACCAAGCTGCTTGCCTATTGCAGATTCAGTCTTCCCAGCCTGGTGCAGGTCTACAATTTTGTTTCTGGTGTCCTTTGGCAGCTTTTTGGTCTTCACCATAGTGGAGTTTGGAGTGTGACTGTTTGAGGTTGTGGACAGGTATCTTTTATACTGATAACAAGTTCAAACAGGTGCCATTAGTACAGGTAATGAGTGGAGGACAGAGGAGCCTCTTAAAGAAGAAGTTACAGGTCTGTGAGAGCCAGAAATCTTGCTTGTTTGTAGGTGACCAAATACTTATTTTCTTTTTTTAAAAAAATTATTTATTTAAATCAATACATCAAAAAAAATAGTCAAACAGATGATCGCGACAGGAACTTTACATGATATTTACACTTTCTACGGTATATAAGCTTCAGTCAGATTTAACATATATTAAACATAATCCTGGTTATACTTGACTTTTTGGGCATCTGTTGTTCAACCAAACGTACAAAACAAACGTTTTATACAGCACCAGCTAGATTGGATAATAATTTTTTTAAAAAACTAAATTATTATGTCCTTAAATTCATTTGGCAAAATAAAAAACCCAGAATCAAACTTAAAATGCTTCAAGAGCTTAAAGAAAGAGGAGGATTTGGTGTCCCAAAATGGGAATATTACTATCAGGCCACAAATTTAGTCTGGATCAGGGATTGGATATTGTTGAGAAGAAGGAGGTTGTTGATCTTGGAAGGTGAGGGGCTACATCAAGATTGGCATTATTTTCTTTGGCAAAACAAAATCCCAAAGCACAGGTGTCTTGCAGGACATTATGTGAGAAATATTCTAATTGAGTCCTGGAGGAAAATTAAGGGTAAATTTTATTCCTCAATCACCTCTTGGTTGGTCCCACTCGAAGCTATAACATATAGGCCTCTATATAACAAAGAAAATCACCCCTCGTACCGGGAACTTTTGGATCCCCATGGTAGTCTGAAACCAAGAAATGAGTTGGAGTTGCAGGGAAGACAATTGGATTGGTGGGCTTATGCCCAAATTTGCTCAAAATTTAAAAAAGATAGGGAACAAGATGGTATTAATTTGAATCAGCATGATCTGGACAATATCATTCTAGGAAAAGAGGACAAAATGTTATCAAGGATATATAAACTTTTAATAGACTATTGGATAGGGGATGAAATAGTTAAAGATTCTATGATTGCCTGGGGGAGAAATATTGGCTATCCAATTGATATGACAAAATGGGAAGAAATCTCGCTTAAACATATGAAATTCCCGTGGGCAACATCATACAAAGAAAATGTGTACAAGATGCTGTATAGAAGGCACCTCCCACCTGCTCGCCTTTCCAAAATGTATTCAAATCTCTCACCAAACTGTTGGAAGTGTGGGGAGATTGGCACCTATTTCCACATGTAGTGGACCTGTTCCAGGATGACTGAATTCTGGAAAATCATACAGGCATGGATCATGGAAATTACAGGTTATAACTTAATTCTGAAACCAGAGTACTATCTACTGAACATTAGGCCAGACAACATAGGCACAAATATATGGTGTCTGTGTGTATTTATCACCACGTCAGCAAGAATATGTTTCGCCCAACATTGGAAGGGGAAAGACATGTCGGCTGAAGATTTGATTTTGGAGAAAATTTTGGATTATGTGGAAGCCGACAGACTGACTAAAACATTGAGAGATCAAAAGGACTCTGTATATTTCCAATGTTGGGACAGATGGTACCAAATACTTATTTTCCACCATAATTTGCAAATAAACAGACAATAAACATATTGTCTGGATTTGTTTTCTCATTTTGTCTCTCATAGTTGAGGTCTATTGAGGTCTATACAAAAATAGTGAATGATAAGCAAAACTAAAGCATGGCAAAGCCAAATTAGAGAAATGCAATATAATGTCAATTACAGGCCTCTCTCATCTTTTTAAGTGGGAGAACTTGTACAATTAATGGCTGACTAAATACTTTTTTGTCCCACTGTAAATTAGGCCTTTGAACAGTTCCAATTATTTGGATTTGTATCCAAATAAGTTTAGCAGGTGTTATACAAAGGTTAGGATATACAGGATTCTAACTACAGAGAATGCTTTGCAAAATAATGCAATGAACACAGCTTCAATTTCCAAGTTTGTTGAGGAGGCTGGCTGCCAAATTTATTCTCCAACTGGCTCACACATTACTATGGACCAAAGTATTGAATATTCTGTGTCTGACGTAGTCTAAGATGTGGTTAGATACTTTTGTCTGGCAGATTTAATGAGGTTTTCATGAAATTCTCATAGCAGAATCTCATTTATTTTTCTGAGATTTACAAGTTTGTTCTTTTAGCACAGATATTGATGGGAGTATGGATGGATTAGACAAAAGTTTAGGAATCCTGGTGCATAATTTAGGAAGACAACTTATGTTTCATTCATATTGAGTGGTTACTCTTTTAAACTTTCCATTATGTATGCTTGTTCTGCACAGTTTTCACTGACTATAGTTACCATGTGCCTATTAAATACTAGAGTATATGACCAGGAGCAGTTGCATTGATGGAAGAAGGGAAAAATACATGATTAATAGTAATAATAATAGAAATCTGAAATTATATTGCATTTCTCTAATTTGGCTTTGCCATGCTTTAGTTTTGCTTATCATTCACTATTTTTGTATATTATTTCAGACCAAAAGGCATAATATGCACATTTGAATAAGTGTAATAGTAGTTTCTAAATAGTGCATTATATTAACCTGGGTATCCTGAGCACAAAATAATGACACTAAAGATCCTGATGCATGAATAGGTTAGATATTTGGTTGGGAGGACAATTACCCCATGTTTCATTCTGACCAGTTACCATTTTTTATTCTCTTGATTGATGATAATCAGAAAGTGTACAGGTGGGTTTCATCAGGTTCTGACCAGTTCTGGAGAACCGGTAGCAGAAATTTTGAGTAGTTCGGAGGACAGGTAAATACCCCCTCTGATTGGCCCCTCCGCCATCTATTCTCTGCCTCCTGAGTCCCAGCTGATTGGGAGGAAATGGGGATTTTGCAGTAACCTTCGCCTGGATTGGGGAGGGAATGGAGATTTTACAGTATCCTTTCCCTGACATGACCACCGTGCCACACCCACCAAGTCATGCTATGCCCACCAAGCCACACCCACAGAACCGGTAGTGAAAAATTTGAAACTCACCACTGGTACAGATATTTGCTAATATAAACTAAATTTTATTTCTATAGCTATTTCTATATTCTTTAATATTTGTAATTGAACTTAGGTTGTGATCTTCTTTTTGTTGAATTTCATTTTTACAATTATTACAAATCCTCCAATATTTATCAGAATGAATAAAAGCCACTGTACTAATATTGCCCCAGTGGATAGGATTGGAAAATGAGTTGTATTTGCTTGGGAATATATTTCAGGTAAAATTTCCAAACATAGAAGCTCTCATAAAATGGCAGACTGTTCTAAGAAGCAGGAAGCTCTCTTTCACTGGAAATAGTCAAGCAGAAGAGGAACAGCCACTGATGAAGGATACTGTTTTACTTACATCCTCCATTCTAAATACTGCTTTGAGTAGGAGATTGGATTAGATGTTCCTTCCAGCATTAACGATTTGATGATACATTTGGCCCAGACATATTGAAGCAGATCAATGACAAGTAGAGATTAAAGGGAATCTTTTAAGGAGTCAAAGGGTTCAATCTCGTCAAGTGAATTTCATCCTGTGGTTTTGACCTAGTCCATGCAGACAAACAATAAGGAATAACACTGTTCACAGAAAGGCCAGCCAAAGAGAATGAAATCATAGCTACATTGTATTTTGTGCAAGTTTGTTTGTATGGCGGAGTAATTCTGATACATCTAATGGAAGCAAAATGTTGCCGTTTACATGAAACATCTGTCATTTTTGAGGCTTTTTGTTTTTTACAACATTACCAGTACATGCTGTGTTTTATATAGGCTGGACTTTTGTGGGCAGTTACACATAAAATCCATGATGAGGTAGCATTAAGCTTTTAAGTTTCACTGTTGGAGAACTGCAATACTCACCAACACACCAAAGGTCCTGACACAGAAGAGCCTAATAATTCTCAGTAGTAAACCACAGCATCACGTAGATGCTGCATGATATATATTTTCTTAATTTTTAAAGGTTTCTGTGGTAATTCTTTGTCTCTGACTGCTTTCCTCCATTTAAATTCTTATTTAACTGTGGAAACAACGATACCACAAGATTGCAACAAATAAATAAATAAATAAATAAATAAATAAATAAATTCTATGAAGGGTGGTGTGCTTTTCCCCCCTTTTTTTACTATAGTAAATGAACTTGCAGATTTTTACAAGGATTTCAGGCCTGTATACAGCTTCACGATTGTACGGTCAATCTAAATAAAGAAGGAAGTAGACTCATATATATATATATATATATATATATATATATATATATATATATATATATATATATATATATATATCTCACATTTTATACGCTCAATCAACCAAATGCATAAAGAAGATCTTGCATGCACTACAGGTCTTCTACAAGCTATTAGTGTAAGTAATTGTTGATATTTTATTTATATATTTATGGCATCTAGTTATAATCCACTGTAAATTGTAAACAATATAAGCTAAAAAGGAAAAAAAACCCAATAAACAGCAATAATCTGATGACTATCCTCAATCAGCTGGGACAAATGTTCCTTGTAATAATGTTTCCTGTCCCCCTCAAACCTCTGTGGGAAGGAGATTCCACTAAGTAAGGACTGTGAATGGGAAGACCTATTTTAAAGTTACTAAGATTGAGAAACAGTGGTGTGTCCATAAAGGAAGGGAGATCCTGAACAGTCTTCCTCTAGATGATCTGAGAGACAGGCAGATTCATTTCTGACAGGCCATTGTCTGAAGTATCTACAGCATTTAGAGCTTAAACTGTAACAACCAGTGGTTTAAATTAGACCTGAAAATCTACTGGTAAGGAGGGCAGTAATCTAGACATTTTGGTTTCTGTGCCCACTCAGGATAAAATATGTTCTTTCTTGGTGTGTTGGTTTTTGTTGGTGTATTGTCTCACTTAAATGTTAAGCTATCTAGTATACCACAGTTCTCCTATAGATTCATGTAGGTCTTCAGTCTGGAGAATGCTTATTGATTATTATCTGAATTTATGGTTTTGTAAGAAATAGAGAGAGCAAACTTCACAGTAGGATAAATAGAATATGCTTTTGGACCTGCTTTAGAGCCAAAGTAGCTTTGGATAAATACAACTGGGTATTTGGCACAACAAGAGGTACCAAAGCATAAATAGGAGGCATCAATCCACAATAGAAGTCACCACCAATAGGCGCACCATCAGATGAAAAATGGGCATGAACCCGGTCATTGGATCATGACCTCTAACACATTTACCTTGCAGAAAAACACAACAAAGATTAGGGGCCTAGAGCAGTGGTGAAATCTAATTTTTTTTACTACTGGTTCTGTGGGCATGGCTTGGTGAGCATGGTGTGGCTTGGTGGGAGTGGCAGGGGAAGGATACTGCAAAATCTCCATTCCCACCTCACTCCTGGGGGAAGGCTATTGCAAAATGCCCATCCCCACCTCACTCTGGGGCCAGACAAAGGTGGTATTCGCTGGTTCTCAAAATTTCTGCTACCAGTTCTCCAAACTGCTCAAAATTTCCAGTACCAGTTCTCCTGAACCTGTCAGAACCTGCTGGCCTGGAGACTAAAAAGTAAGAAGAATGGTTGCAGGAATTGGGTATGGCTAGTCTAGAGAAAAGAAAGACAAGGGGTGACATGATAGCAATGTTCCAATATTTCACAGTCTGCCACAACGAAGAAGGGGGCAACATAGTTTCCAAAGCAGAAGAAGGCAAGACAAAAATCAATGATTGGAAACTAATCAAGGAAAGAATTAACCTGGAACTAAAGAAAAAATTCCTAACAGTGAGAACAATTAACCAGCGGAATGGCTTGCCTTCAGATGTTGTGTGTGCTTTATCACTGGAGGCCTTTAAGAGGACAGCCACTTTTCTGAAATGGTAGGGTCTCCTGCTTGAGCAGGAGGTTGGAGTAGAAGACCTCTAAGGTTCCTCCCAACTTTATTATTCTGTATTCTATTCTGATTCACACATACAATAGGCAAAGTTTTTATTTACATATTTACACACATATCCCTTCCCAATCTAGAAATTCATTTTCTCCACTGACACAAATGATGATCTTAAAAGCAGATTATCATGTCCAGAGGTAATATTTTAAGGGGAGACAATCAAGCTTTTGTGAAGAGAAGGAGTGGCTCATCCTCAATAAGAAGAGCTCCTTCCTGAAATTTTGCATTAACCTTACTAAGAAAGATACTCTGTGCTCATTTGGAACTCAGTATGTTGTATGTAGAATTGACACAACTACTTTGGAATGTTCCAGTGCAACAGTGAAGTAGCTAATCCCAGAATTAATTTAGGGAGAAAAGTAATGTATAAAAGAGTATTTGCAATAAAACGACTCTTTCTCCAGCCAGGGTGAAATAACTACCTTAAATTGGCTTGTCATATTTGACTTTTGCAAATGTACTTGGGGGAAGGAGGAAGGAGATTTCCCCTCCTTTCCTCTCCCCTTCAGCTTTAATATATGTTTGCCTGATTTTAGACTGGGTTATTTGAATGTCAAACTTTCAATAACACTTTAATAGAGGTGTCCATTAACCCATGCTAAATTACAGTGGAACATTGCTGGAAATCCGTATGACATCCACATGAATACCAAATGAATTCATTAAGATCCACGCTATTATAATGAATAACAAATGAAATCTCTTCAAGGAAGGGGATGCCTCTCTTTTAAAATGATTTTTCACCAACAAAGCTTGTCATGGCATCTACTGTTTAATACCAGTGATAAGAGGTGGTGATCCAAAACCTGTTTAGATAAAGAAGTGTGGCCCCAGTAATCACTTAGTTCCTGGCTGTTGCACTAATAATCAGGCATCACAGCCACATCCTCCCCTCTTGGACTTTATAATGCATTCACAAAACCAATAATGAAGATGGCAAAACTTTCCCCCTCCTTTGACCCTGGTGCTTTATATGAACAAAGGAAGAAACAATGGAATTCCCAGGATTTTCTCTGTCCCAATTAAGAGAGAAGGACATATAAATCATGTTACTCCCTCTTCTTAGATTAGGAGGTCTTTTCTCAGACCTCATTTATAAAGTAGTATAGAAATAACTGATTTTTAGTTCAAAATCAAAAAGGAGAAACTGGCTATTAAAGGCTTTTGCCCAGAAAAATGAAGATCCATTTGGCAGAACATGATGAAAAGGTAACATTTAGAATGATGACTCACAGGTTACAAGCAGTATGATCAGCAGCTTATATTTATTTTCATCACTTTTTCCAACATATGATTCTTTTCATATAGACAAGGCACAATAACCCTGAGTGCATGGTTAGAAACAACCTCATACATTACATTTAACTGAGGCAAAGAAATATTAGGAAAAGTAATGGGTATAATTTTATATTAGAAGACTTGTTTTAACCTTAAAAGATATGGAAATAATGTGCATTAACATGGAGCTGTTAAATATCAGAGCTGTGTAGTACTTGGATTTGATCTCCAAAAGATACCCAAGCATGCAGTAGTTCAAAAAGAGTACCTATCAACTCAACAACTCTTGAAAGCAGCTATGTCATATGATTTTAGAAAAAGAAATGGCTGCTTTAGATTGTAGATTGGCACTTTATTGATGTTCCTTTGCACTCTGAAGCATATTTTGGCAATCAAATTGAAATACTGCACAGCTAAATTAAATTAATAATTAAATTATTAATATTATACATTCCCAAGAAATATACCTTAAAATATACCTTACAGTTCTCCCAGATGCTGAGAACTAAAAAATAGTGGAAGCAAGCTTCTTATGATAAGTGTGTACAGTTCTCAGAAACTTCTGGTTCTTGGAAAATGAATGAATAATTAGAAGAAGGACACATTAAACATCAGCATTTAAAAAAGACATACATTACAAACAATCTTTTTTCCAAGATATTACATACTAGGACTTAATAGCAAAATTTTAAGCCTTCTTAATCAAAGATAAGCCTCAAGATAAATGCTTGGCTAGCATTATTGGAAGACCTACTTAAAGATGGCCATAGCTTTGGATATAGGGCTTAAGACATGCCAAACATTTTGCAGTGTTAGATATATTGCCATGAAAATACTATTTCTAAAGAAGGACAGTTCATTTAAGGTTTTCCTTGTTTTCTTTCCTGTAGTCATATATGAGGGTATACAGTTCAAGTGTTAATATGAATTCATTATTTAAATGATTGAAATAGAATCTGGTATCAGGCTAATTCATGAAAGTTGATACAATCTGTCTCCACTGCTTGGTTTAAATTTGTATTAAGAAAGGTGAATGTTTTGAAAAGCTGTGTTTGAAGACCTGCATATAAGAAAACAATGTGTAGAGAATGCATATAATATAGTGTTATGTACAACTACTGTATATATGTGTATGTATGCATATGAATATACATTGGGAATATTTTAAAAAAGAAGTATGATTTTATAGCAAACTAGTAAGAGTCTAGATTTAGATTAATCTGCTCATCTCTGATGTGAACTCTGTTTTAATCAAAGCTATTTATAGCCATGTTTTTTCAACATGATTATAAATAGTGGTCTGCAACCACTGCAACATTTTTTTTACAAGGGGCTACCCTTGAATAGTATCCAGAAACTGCAGCTGGTGCTTAATGCAATGGTGGTGGGCAGTTATGGGTACTTCCAGAGCTGCCCATAACACCTCTGCTGTGTGAATTGCATTGGGTGCCTCCCCCCCCCCCCAAGATGTTTCAAGATGTTTGGTTCGCCCTTCATAGATGGTGGTTTGAAGACACTCTTTCTGTCTTTAAAGCTTTCCATATTTTTTGTAAGGATTTTTATGACCTGTTTACTTGTAAGCATCACAGATACACATAGGGATAGAGTTGGTGTATAAAGCTGAGATGGCGCAGTGGTTAGAGTGCAGCACTGCAGGTTACTTCAGCTGACTGCTAGCTGCAGTTCGACAGCTCAAATCTCACCGGCTCAAGGTTGACTCAGCCTTCCATCCTTCCGAGGTGGGTAAAATGAGGACCCAGATTGTTTGGGGCAATATGCTGACTCTGTAAACTGCTTAAAGATGGCTGTAAAAGCACTATGAAGTGGTATATAAGTCTAAGTGTTATTGCTATTGCTATAAATGAATAAATTTTTATTGTTCTTGCTCTCTTTTGACTTAAGTACTCAGGCAGCAGTATAAGGTCAAATAGCAATAACAATACCACTCAGACTTATATACCATTTCATAGTGCTTCACATCCATCTCCAAGTGGTTTACAGAGTCAGCATATTGTCCCCAACAATTCAGGTCTTCATTTTACCGACCTCAGAAGGATGGAAGGCTGAGTCAACTTTGAGCCGGTAAGCATCGAACTCCTGGCAGTGAGCTGAATTAGCTTGCAATACTGCATTCTAAATACTGCACTACCACAGCTCATATCTGACTGGATATCTTATGAACAGTGTAGCAAATCCTCAAAACAAAAAGTTATAATTAGGGGAGGGGAATAGTGTAAATGTTATTAAAGTGATCACAGTAGCCCAAATCAACTTTTTTAAAAAATAAATATTTTTAAAGCATTCAGTATTTTCCTAGCATTTGGAAAAATGATAATGTCTGATTCCGGATTTGAGAGCAGAATGTGCTGTACCCAGCTTTCTTGCAAAAAGAAATTGCTGAAACATTGTAAATGAAAACATTTATGAAGAAATGAAAAACAACAAAAAAACTTGGTAGCTTTCTTCATAATGTTGGAAAACAATTCTATATTTCTTGATTAATAGTCAAGCCATGTGTAGAGCGATTGGAACTATTACACCCTTCTCAATGTTTCAGACTTCAAATTACTTACCAGGAAAAAAAGTATGTGTCATATTGTTTCTACTATACTCAAAAAGTTGTAAACAGCATGTATATCACAATGCTTGCATGCAAAAAGCAAATTCTCCCCTCTGGTGAAAAAGAAGGGTGCCTCCTGGTCTGCATAATAAACTCCATGATTTCAGGACATCATTTTAAAACTCTCCAACTAATTGTGGAGATTTTTAGTCATCCAGATCATAGTTGTCTTAAGCTTTTTTCCCTTTCCTTTCTTTTTATTATTTATTGTTTTATCATAGAAAACAAAATACAAAACAACAAAATAAACAAACAAAATGAAACAAAACAAAAACTTTTTTTTCCCCTTCAAAAAGGCAACTGGACTGTTTTTTTCTTCGAGGAAGAAGAGGAAGAAGAAAACTTCCATCCAAGAAGCTTCATCAGTTCTGTTTTTTTTAAATAATGTTTTTATTGTACATTTTCCTTTATTCTACATCACAGTTTTAATTTTGCAACAGCAGTATACTGGTTGTACCAGATCCTTTTAAAATATATATGATGTTATATATCCTAAACGCAACCCTTTTTCTCTTAATCATATAGTATAATCTCTTTTTACATACAAACTAGAAATAAATACACGTACAAAGATATGCATAAGAATATACATTGCAAGCAATAGTATTACTGGACTGTACATAACTGTAAATCAAAAAATGTAGAGTGATAAATGTATAGACTGCAATGGTATAAACATTGAAATAATGGATATAATCATGACATACAATATTATGTATGTAAAAAGAAGCTTCAACAATTCTGATGGTGGAGGTATAGAAGGATAGGTACTGACAGTTAAGACTGGTTGGTGGGGAGATGGACAGGATGAGGTTGGGGGGAAAATGGAAGGATTGTATTTTGCAGTCATCTGGGCTTTAGCAGTTTCTGAGAGCAGTTGAAGCCACTTGGGAGTTTATCTTTGCCTCAGGGTCACCTGAATAAGGGTGCAATTGGCTATGGAATCTTCTTGAAATTGCTACAAGGGCTGCTTGTAAACTAGAGATAAACTGTGTGTACGGAGAGCCTAATGAAATCTAAAGTGGCATTCCAAAGGAGGTGCTCTCAGCCACTTGTTCCAAACTGTTTTCAAGGATCTCGGCCTGAAACACTGATCATGCAATAATAGGTAGGTGTATGAATTTGGCTGTGGAACTGTTGATTAGTGTAGTGAGGAGAGATTAACTGAAGACAAGGGTAATTCCTTGGGAGGTTTTATATCATTTCCTTGGATTTGCTCCACTTCAGATTTGAATTCAACCTCTAAGATCCCTGGCTATTATTAAAGTTTCCATTATGTAATCCTGGCTTTCTAGCCATTTGACTCTCCACATCTATGGAACTAGTTCAGTAATAATCTATTTGTCATAAATTAGCAGCTACAAAGTTAACTCCTGAGATGACATATGGCCTTTGATTTGGGGGGAAGAGCAACGATATCTGCCCTTGGAAAAAAAAAAGAGAAAATTTCCCTTCACATCCTGTCAGATAACACAAGAGAGATGGTTAATAATAAATTAAAAACACTGCAGCCACAGGAAAAAAGCAATGTTCTCTCCCCTCCCCCTCCTCTTCCCCTTTAGGTTTTTCTACCCCATGGGCTTAATCAGCATCAAAGAGGAACAAATCCAATAAAATGTTTCCTTGCGCCAGGAACCAGACCAAACTGGATACTCTCTTTCTCCCTGTCTGCCAGCCCAGTTTGAAAACAGCTGACAGTTGAGGTGAAAATAAGGAAGGGGGGGGGCATGTTGGAATAAAAGATGTGGGGAAAAAGAAATCGGGGACAAATCTGTCCTTTCCCTGCTCTTTTGACTTGCTGGGTTCTCATCTGGCATTAAGAAACTTTAATCTCTTTGCTTTTGGATGTTAGTTTGAAATGTACTTCCTCTCTTTTTCCATGCTCTCAGTCCACCATCATCAAAAGATTTTTGTTGTTGTTGTAAAAAATGAGTGTTACTCCATCTTTTTGTTTTGTTTTGTTTTTAATATACAGTTTTGATATATTTGTTTAATATACTTGTTTTGAAGAAACCTGCTAGGCTTTGTAACCTCAAGAAAGTCTGCCTAGGTTTGGTCACCAGCTTTCCCTATCCTGATACCTTCCAGATGTCCTGGATTGCAGCCCCCAGAATTCCCAGCTGCTATGCTCTTGGGAGTTGCAGACTAACACATCTGGAGGGCATCAGGCTTGGAAAGTCTATATTAGAAGCACAAGGTTTAGAGAAAGAAGAGACGCTATTAGTATCATAAGCACTATGGAAAGTTGGTTTCTTACTGTGTATAATGTTAAAAATGATTGGTGAATGACCAAGACCCTGATTGCACATAGTTGTATAATGGAGGTTATCCTTAACTTACAACCAGAGGTGGGTTTCAGCAGGTTCTGACCAGTTCTGGAGAACCGCTAGTGGAAATTTTGAGTAGTTCAGAGAACTGGTAGTAAAACTTCTGACTGGCCTCGCCCCCATCTATTCTCTGCCTCCCAAGTCCCAGCTGATCGGGAGGAAATGGGGATTTTGCAGTAACCTTCCCCTGGAATCTGAATGGAGATTTTAAAGTAACCTTGCCCTGCCATGCCCACCAAGCCACGCCCACCAAGCCATGCCAGCCCACCAAGCCACACCCACAGAACCGGTAATAAAAATTTTTGAAACCCACCATTGCTTACAACCATTCATTTAGTAACTGTTTGAACTTACAATAGCACTGGAAAAAAGTGACTTATGACTATTTTTCACACCTATGACCGCTGCAGCATCCCCATGGTCACATGATCAAAATTCAGGCACTGGGCAACTGGCATGTATTTATGACAGTTGCATTGGGATGATGTGATCAATATTTGTAACCTTCATAGTTATCTTCCAACAAGTAGTCAATAGGGGAAGCCAGATTCAATTAACAACTGCATGATTCACTTAACAACTGCAATGATTTACTTAAAAACTGTGGCAAAATAGGTTGTAAAATGGGGCACAATTCACTTAACAACTACCTTGGTTAGCAATTGAAATTTTGGGCTCAATTACATTAATATGCCAGTGTATGTATGCCACCTCAGACATTACCATTTTATTTAGTATGATTGCCTATAGATGACAATGAACCTCAGGAGTGTAACCAATTTTGACTTTAATCGAACTCACATCCTGGGTGGAACTAGGAACTGCCCAGAATAGTTAAGTGTTAAGTCAAGACGATATCGAATAGGTTTTTGAATAGGGTCTGGAAAATTCGGAATGGAGCCAGTATAGAAACTGACAGCTCACAGATGGGCTTTAACAAAATCTGGATTTTATTGGCTTTATAGACCTTACATCCTGATTACCTGCCATGACATGATTTTTCTGGTAGGATGAGTCAAATGCTGGCTGATTGTCAAACTGAATTCTGTGATGTGTTTCAGAGTACAGCTGCACTAGCTTTGTTATATGGTGCAAACTGAAAAATTAGAAGAAATGCAAAACAGTCTTGGCGTTTAAACTGAAAATGATGTGTGGAAGGTGGATGAAAGCAACACTGAAGATACTTTCTGGAAGTTGTCTCTACTTACTTGTGTATTTACTTATATAATATTGTTAAACTTGATATGGTCAATTTTGTGCAATTGCTATTGTTATATAAATCATTTACATCCATATTAAGTGGCTGCATATCCTTCTTTTTAAAAAGCTCAACAAATTGATTTTTAGTGAGATTACATTTGTGAGGAAGACCTCATGCAAGTCATGTTGGCATATACAAGTAAACAAATTTGAAATAGAAATAATAAAGAATGCTAAATTATTAGTGAAATCCTCTGTAAACACTTGACATTCATATTAGTCATAATTAACCAATCAATTATGGTTTATGCTATTTTAATTGAGTTGCAAATCATTTCCTAATCATTATCAAACTTAGAGCTTTTTATCACATATACATTCATCATTATAAGGTCTTCAGTAAGGGACAAAATATTATTTTAGGGTCTGATATATATATAACCAAGACTGATATGCTGGGATATGGATGTATATATTTACTTATGAATCAATCCAGTGCAAAGTGTAATGGAACTGAAAAGTTCTACACTGTGGCAAGTGAGACGCCTTTGCATAACCGTGTTGTTGGTTACAAACTGAAAAGCCTTATATTTTGTAGATTTTTCCCTCGTATTTAGATTTCTGAGCAAAATTATAAAACTTTGGAATACAATATCAAACAACACATCAATAATAGACCATGGGCAATATCTTATAGTTTAATGCCCATGGTTGTTGGATGACAGGAAAGTTTCTTTCACGCTCCAGTTCAACAGTAGAAACAATCTAATAATTATTCAAGGAACTAAGTAATATTCAAAGGAACAGAGATGTAGCAGATGATTTTAATAAAAACCCTCAAATCAATCAAAGATAGCTACCAATCGCTGCAGAGAGGATAATAATGAAAATAGAGGAGAGAATGGTATAGAACATAGTTGCTTGATCAGTTAAAATCTTACTTTTTGTTTTGATAGAGATTTGCATTTATTCTGAAAAAGCCCCTTTGAAAATCATTCTAATAGCAAAAGACTGTGGATAGATTTTTATATATATACAAAAATAAGATAAATAAATTTTATAAGGTGCAAGATGAAATTAGTAATTATTATTATAAGAAGAGCTGCACAGAAATCATATTCAGAGGTAATCGTTTTCTGACTGTCAGATGCTGAGAACCAGCAATAGAAGAAATAGAAGAAAGCTGCTATCTTCATGCTTTCTTGGGAAGCTGCCCAGCATCATCTGATTATCAAAGCTTGATAATTTCTTGTCTTAATCCATCAGGAACCTCTTACTAAATTCCTAAGCAAGCGGTATCACATGAATTGTCTGAAGTTGAATAGGAATATTCATAGAATCACCGAGTTATAAGGACCCTAGGAGATCATGAATCCAACTCCCTGCACACTCAGGATTCATTACACCATCACTAATAGCTGAGTATCCAGCTTCTATTTGAAAACTTCCAGTAAAAGAGAAAAAGCCACTACATGCGGTAACCCATTCTACTGATGACAGTTCTTACTGTCAAGATTTCCTCATTTCTAATCAGATCTACATCCTTGGAGTTTCATCCCATAATAAATTATAATTAATGGTTTTTTTTTTTCAAACTGGAATGTGTAAAATTGAATGCAATAGTCCAAGTGAGGCATGAACACAGAGTAGAGGAGTCTAATTATTTCCCACAATCTAGACTGTTAGGTTTCTTTTGATGCTTGATGTGATTGGCCTTCTTTGCAGATAAATTATATTGTTGAGAATAAATATGTGCACTTGGGATTCATGATTTTTGTATAGAATTCAAAGAGTCATTGTGGGTCAAATTTCATAAAACAATCCAAGATTGTTTTTTATGGAGGAAAGGAAGGAGGAAATGAAAAATTCCATGGATGGATGGGGCTCTCTGACAGTGAAATAGTCATATATACAATAGTATATCACATGGATGCTTCCATCCTAACTATTATAAGTTAGACATTTGAAAAAAAACCTGTTGGCTTTAATAGAGTTATGAAAGCAAGCAAGTCCCTGCAAGTTGGACTAGAAGAAATAAATTAATTTACATTTAACACATTTATATGTGTTTAATTAAATATAGACTGGGGAGTAAATTTCTCTTGGTAAAAATTAAAAAAATAAAATTGAGTATTTACATTTTTTAAGGGCAGCCCTGGCGGCTTTCAGAGATTGCATTCAGTCCTAGAGTTGAAGTTACATACTTCTGCTTAAAGTTAAAATACAGTATGGCCTAAGCACCTTATGCATAAGTCATTATAAATCTGTATAGAACAGTGTTTTTCCACCTCAGCACCTGGAGTTTATGCTGGCTGGGGAACTCTGGAGGATTCTGGGAGCTGAAGTCCACAGATCTTAAAGTTGCTATAGTTGGATAACACTTGTAAAGGTATTTTATGCTAGTTTTCTTACTTTTTCCAAATGTATCTGAGCAATATTTTTCAAGTAGGTCCCTCAAAAACTTTTAGCTAAGTTCCAGCTCTTTATAAATCTCAAATGGGAGGTGGGGGAGGCATGGAAATGTCTGCTTTCTACACTGTTTCTTGTGGATTTCATAGAAAATACTTACGTCGCTTTCATTTCACATGACCAATAAATAAAGGTGGGCTCTTCCTTTGAAGTGGGTAAACATTGAGTATGTTTCAAAACAAAGAAAATGCTTTCTTCATTCTCATCCATGGGAGAAAAAAAATGCTTGAGGCCTCGGGAAGTTCTCTGAGAGGGTTTGCTTCACTGGTTGCAGCTGTGAAATCAAAATATGGGTATGACTCAGTCCAGTGGTTAAATTCTGCTCACTTTGAGGGACAGGCTTTGATTAAACTCATGTGTGATTTTCAAAGGTCCATATTTAGCTTGGTTGTAGACCATGATTGTATAATGAGTTTATTTAAACTATGTCTCCTATAAAATCAGATGTTGCATATGGACTTACGTATTATGGTGTAATCAGATATATCTATTAAACAGATGTTGAATCTTAATGACTGTGTTCTTGACAATCAATTGAAATCAGAATCTAATTTGAATCTAAAGGTTGCAACTGGATATTGCTCTTTTTATTTAATAAGATGCTCCAGTAATATAATTATAGTTAATATTACATGAAACATATTTATGAAGATTCACCAAAGTTTATGCAATGCAGACATATATGAAATCTTTCTAATACAAAGTGGTTTTAGCTCATCTTTTCTCAGGCTCCAGAAAAAGCAAAGGTTATCCCCTTTGCAAATGATGCTGAAATCCTTATTGACACACTACTCAGCAGGCTTCCAATAACATCACTTTTTTTGTCCACGTAGGCCACTTCCTAAAACAATTATTCATCCACGATTAACCATGCCTCTAAAGATGGGAATGAAAACTCTATGAAATCAGCAGCACAAGACTTTGAAAAGCCCCACAAGGCAAAGCAAGCTAAACATTTTCTCTTTGTGCATTGAATCTTTGTTTTAAGTTGCTAAAAAGACTTGTTTGTCAAATGGGAAGAACTTGTTGCGGCTGCAAACACAATTATAGCTCATGGGTATAACTCTGGACTCTGATGATGTACTTGGAAAAAGTTTTAAAAGCCAGATGCATTTTTTTCAAAGACTAAACAGATGTGCACCAAGAATGAACTTACACAAAATCATCATAGATGAAGTAAGGGAAATACTGATTTCAAAGGACTTTATTTTCTGCCAACAATTACCCACTTCCATGATTTTATATAAAGTTAGTTTGGTGTAATGGTTAAAGGAACCAGGCTAGAAACTGAGAGACCATGAGTTTGAGTCCTGCCTCAGGAACAAAGCCGGCTGTGTGACTTTGGGCCAGTCTTTCTCTCATGCAAGGAAAAGGAAAATGGCACTTCTTAAATCTTGCCAGGAAAATTGTAGGATTTGTCCAGGAAGTTGCCAGGACTCAACACAGTGTTGAAGGAAGGAAGAAAAATGGGGAAAAGCGCTCTATGCCAATCTTTGTCTGGGCTGTCTTTAAGGAGTTAGCAGAGGATTGATATTTGCAAGTGTCAGTAAGGACATCTAATTCATAATAGTTTAATATATATTACACACTCCCCACCCAAAAATCTAGAAGGTATTAATTGTGAACATCAATTTACATTCCTGCATTGAACACACACTGGGAGGAATATACCTGCAAAGAAATCCAAAGTAGGGTAATCAGAAACTGGCTACCATAAAATGTATGAAGCTAAGGTCCATCACTCATGTCACAGTTTTATTTAGCCTTTAGTGAAGGTAGGCTTCCTTCATGCTCCATCACATGCTGGAATAACTGACCACCTTCCATGCAGCATGTCAACAAATTCTTTTGCAAAGATATCCCATTCTTTGGTTTTAATTCTTTACTCCATTGCCTCTTTGAATCCCTGATGTCCACATGGATCATCTGGTGTACTTCATTTTGAACAACTGCTGACAGAAATGTAAAAATGTTGTCACATAGTTGCTTTCAGAGGAACAATAAAAACACTTCCACAAACCTAAATGCTTATATCTTTGTAGGAATGAGTGAACCAAATTTAAAATTACCTCTTACTCAATGGTTATAACCAGTGGTGGCAGGGCCGGATTTAGATGAAAAGAGGCCCTAGGCTATTCCACTTATGAGGCCCTTTCACCTCCCATTTTTTTCGGTTCAGTGTTTTAGTGTTCACTGTTTTTAGAATAGTGTAATTTTAATTTTGCTAACAATTTGAATGTAGGCCCCTCTTGATCTTGAGGCCCTAGGCTGAAGCCTAGTTAGCCTATAGGAAAATCCGGCCCTGGTGCCAGGATTCAGGTAATTTAACAACCGATTTTCTGCCCTAGTGATTTCTTCCAACAACCAGTGTGCCAAACTGCTCAGAAAGTTAATAACCAGTTCTCCTGAAGTGGTGCTAACTGGCTGAATCCCACCACTAGTTATAACATATGCCCTGTCTTTCTATAGATCTATTCTATACCGTTTGATCAAATGGTATATTGACACATCAAAACCATATGATCATAAATTTATTTTTTTGGGTTTTTTTGTTTCTGTTTCTGTTTTTTGGTATTCTGTTTGCTTATTATTTCTCAAGTACAATATGTTTCTTGTGCTAAGAGCCACAGAGATACTTTTGAGCATAGCCTTAGTCAGTATCTATTCCGTATTCTCAATATGGCATGTCTAAAATAATGGCTTTTAAAACCTACATTGATCTTAACTTTGTCAATCCACAAATATCCATGCCTTTTGGTCATGTCCTTCTAATTCCTATCCCCACTTTTTCATGGATGACTGTCTACCTCACCAGAAAGGAACTGACTCCAGGAAAGCAAGCAAAATAGAATGAATATGGCACCTTAGAATGGAAAACGATGTTTTCCAAACTGTTGAAGTTTGTATTGAGAAGATGATTGAAAATAGAGAGGCATACAAAATAAATGTAATGGATGATTTAAATTACTGTATACTAAAATAGACTGGCTAATGGCATATTCCAGTCATGACTAAGAGATGACATCTGTAGACATTTTAAATAGTATTTGGGATCCAACAAGAAATGTCAGTATTCTGGAAGTGACTAGAAAAAGCAAAATAAAGTAAAAAAAAAATCAACTAAAAATTGTACCTACTCAAATTTGTGTGAAGATAAAGTCTATCAGGCTGTCAACTGCAAATCAGGAATGTGCAATGGGGTACAAGATCAGCTTCTTTCCTGTTGTTAAATCTGTCCAAAAGTACACGAATAAGACTGAATTTCATGTACAACCTTTACTGACATACTGGCCTGTTTTAAGGTTACCAGAATACTACCATAAATTTAACCTTCTTGTGAATGGTACCCAAAACTTTTACTCATAAAGAAGTTAGCTTTTAAGTTGAATATTACAAATTTGGGTTGGATCTGTACTTGTCTATCTCCCTGACCATTTCCCAAAAGTAGCTTCAGTCATTTCTTCTGATTCTGGAAAGAATATACCCCAGCCATATACCAAAGACCAGTTCTATAACTATAATTTGAGAAGGGCCCAGAATCAGAACTTTTAAGAGCCTTTTCCTTGCACAAAGATTTCTTTTGCAAAAAGATTTCCACTCTATAGGACTATGCTATATAATATACTAAAATTAATTTATTTGTGGAAGGTCGTTTCTTGTGTAAGTTGGTCTGCTTTCCCTTATACATTCATCAAATATATTGCAGTGGGTTATAGACATAAAATATATACAAACTCAGAAGGTATAAATGTGTTGTGGGATTAAACAACAATGGAATATTCTCCTTGTTACGTTGCTGATATTATAATATTATTATGGTACTAGGTTGCTATGTCCATATAGTCACTTAAAGTGTGAAAACAACGTTTATATAATTCTAAGTCCACCTCATTATATGATGGAGATACCTAAAGTTCAAAGAGAATATTTAAGTAACTGTTAACCTTGTTTTCACCTAAATAAATAAATAAATAAATAAATAAATAAATAAATAAATAAATAAATAAATAAATAAATAAATAAATAAATATTAGAACTGAAAGACAGTAATCAGAAGACCATAACTTAAAATTCAATTCTTCCAAGTTATAAAGCTAAATTTAGAGGTTTCATCCTCATCTCTGACCACAGTGGCCTATATGTCATATCATCCTCAAGTGTTCATCGCTTCTCTAACTAACAAGCAAGATCTTCCTGTATCAGAGAGAATAAGGTTCTGTTCAGGCATAGAGAAGGCACTTGTGAATGTTGCAGGAAATGAGATCTTAAGTCAGTGCATAAAACAATCTAATCCATCACAGCTCCTCAAATGGCCCCTCATAACTCAGGGGCTGTCATACCCCTTTATGCACATGAAGGCAGTTGTGGAAGAAGTGACGAACTGTGCACATATTCTGTTAAATCTGTTCTGGCAGCTGAAGTAATATATTTTCAGTGCCAAGTCACATAATTTTACTTTAGCTCATTTGACTCCAGGCTACAAAGCTATTCCAGAAAACAAAGGGATGGTGTTTGAATAATGAATAATAATGAATTTAATTCATGGGCTTGTACTGGGCTAAAGCCTGTGGGAGGTTAAATGTAGATAAAGCAATGCAGAGTAAACTTTTATAAGAAAGTGAGAGTGGTAAAGAAAAATCTACATTGATGTTTCATATTGGTAACTTTGTTCTCCTTATATTAATATCTGTCTGCAATTTGTATGTACAGGCAGGTGTGTTACGGAGATGCTGCATTACATATGAAATATACTTTTAAAAGTATTGCAGAATCCATGCTAAGTATACATCTTCCATTTAGCTTGCTTTTTTCCTCCTTTCATTAATTTCTTATTTCCACAATTCAGTACTATATGAAAACACGATTCATGGTAAATGATTTTTTTCCTTTTACAAATTTTCAAAATTTTTACAAGTTACATAATGATGTTGATATCAAATGATGACCTTTGAGTTTCAAGATTGCATTCCAATAGTAACTGTTTTCATTTTTTAAGGCATTTTTAAAATAATTAAAGTCATGAATGAAACTATCTGTTTTAGGTCAGTTGTTAAATGTAACTGGTATTTAAAAAATGTAAACACTAATACCAGATATCAATTTATGAAGATATTCACCAGTAGAATATATTCAATATCAAAAGCTGGAAAGAACCCTGGAGAATGCTTAAAACTTCTCTTCTTCCTTCTATATCTTGTGTGTTTAGCCTTCATACTGGCATTTAGTTTGGATTATTGCAAAACAAAAAATGAAAAAATCCTAAGAATCCCCCTCCCCTCAAAATCCTGTCCTAATAGGCAGGAAGATCAACCCTGAGGTTGATCCCATGACTGAATTGTTTGTAATTGAAGGATATATGAATGTGTGAATTAATTCAGAATATGATTATGAGGGATTATCAGCAATTGTCTTCAGTTGCCAAGAAAGGTATCTGGAACTACCCACAGTGGACATATTATTTTTGCTTTTAGCCTCAAGCAACTTGAAATGTGTTGTACCATTGCCATAACCTCAACAAGAATCCAAAAATGTAGTTAATAGCATTGATTGATATCTCTGTGTGCATGTGTACCCAAATAAATTTAAGGAAACAGGAATATTGTCAGCCCTATGAAATAAACTAGTCTTGAACACCAGAGTCAAGAACATTAAAAGTTTTTTTTTATGATTATTATAGGGTTATAGTAACAGAACCTTACAATTCTGAATTATCTCGCTTAGAGTTTGTGGGTGTGTTATTGTGTCAAGTCTGAGATGCTTTCTCAAATTTCATTCTTATTTTGGGCTCAGATTTCTTTTTATCTGATTTGTTCCTCAATCCTTCTTCCTCAAGATTATTCTCAAAGCCCATTATAAATATATACCATATACTACTAAACAAATTAGGATCAGCAAGCACATTTGAAACAGTGAACTTAAAAAAAACCCCTGTATGTAGAGCAATTAGGACTTTTGTTAGAGAATACTAGATTCCAGTTGGGGTGGGGTGGGGTGGGTGTTGCCAGGGTGGGCATGGCCAGCTAGACGTCATTTGTGTTGGGGGCACCTGTGGTGGCCCGAGCACTCTGCCAGTGAAAACGGGCTCCCAAGCTCCATTTTTGGCTTGTGACAGCCTCCTGCAATCCTCTGCCTGAGAAAACGGAGCTCTGTGGGTTCTTCTCTGTTTCCAAGGTGGCCCCATGGGCCAGTTCTAAGCACCCTGTGGGCTGGATCCGGCCCCTGGGTCTTGAGTTTAACATTCCTGGTGTAGACTATACTTAGGGGAAAAAAAGAAGGCTTGAGGAGGTGGTAGATAATGTTATTATCCCTACCTTTTTTAAGTGTTAGAACAGAATCCTGATGAACCTTAGTTTCACTGAAACAAAAATTGTCCCTGATCCTTAATTTAATATTTCTTTTTAGGCAATTTTATAATGCCTCACAATATCTTTTAATGGTGAAGTTAATGAATTATGCACCTATGTATAGCATGAAGGTTTTCTTCATATATTTGATTAACTCAAGTCTAATCATTTGAATCATTTGATTATTTATTCTATCGATACCATATGAGTTTATAATTTCCATCATTTCCTGCTACTGATTGCTGTAATCCTTTCAGCTTGTTTATCATGATCAGTGGGAATTGATTATGGGAGGTGTAATCTAACAGTATGTGGAACAAAATTCCTCTTACATATTTTTATATGAGTGTGATCTTGCAGTTCTGATCCAACATTAAAAACAATAATAATTGTCATACTGCTTTTGGAATTTGATAAATAAATAAATATTAACACTGTAGTGTCCTGCCTAATGTAACTCACCATATGCTAAATAACAAGCACCCGCATAGACCTTTTCCATGAACCATGCTACTTATGAGTATGAATCTCATGAATCTCTCAGGTTTTGGGGTGTTGAGCTATGGTTTAGGTATCACAGAATTTTGTACTTCCTGACCATATTTCAGATAGGAAGACTGAAGAGTCTTGACCTGAAGATGCAAGAGGAGAATTCCAAGTTGACCATTGATTCTTTGGTTTAGTGTTGGATTCAGTTCTGGTTTCATGCTTCTCTAAAATTAATAATATCCTTTTGTAATCTGAAAGGGCTATTCAAGTTCATGGAATGCCTTATCTGTGGATAATCAAGGAACCTAAACTCAAATATTTCTATCCAAACAATTATTTCTAGGCAAAGGTATTGTGCCTGGATCATGTATTCATGTGTGTATTCAAGAAAGCACTGCTGAGTTCACAGTATAAATGGTTAGTGTAAACTGTAAACCACATTCTTTTCTGGGATAATTCTGATAGAAGTTTTGCCTTTTATGTTAATTCTTCCTTCTCTGCCATTTAAGCATCAAATCTGACATTGGCTTGATGCTGTCATAAAAATGTAAACAAGTTTGTTTATACATGTTAATGGTCCAAACTAACAGCTGCAAGGTTTTGAGGTTTTATTCACTGAAAACCACAAGAACAAATTTAAGCCATGAAATGTGCAAGTCAGTAATAACTCAGATCAAAGGACTAGTTAATCAACCCAAAGCTAAGCTGCAAATAAATAAATAAAATAAAATAAAAGCTCCACAAGCAAAACATTCTGTCCCATCTTATTAACAGATCCAAACTGCCACTATAATTGCTTAACGCCTTGTAAACCGCCCTGAGTCTCTGGAGAAGGGCGGCATATAAATCTAATTAAAATAATAATAATAATAATAATAATAATAATAATAATAATAATAATAATAATAATAATAATAATAATTGCACTAGAGAAGAGAAATACCTCACTAAAGGATAAAGGGCAAATGCTGTGTTAATTGCAGGTGCGAATTACTCATTTCAGATCAGGTGTACCCAAGTGGTAATAGTGGAGATGGCAAAGTTTAAAGCCCTCTTCATACAAGAAGAACATGTATAACACCAGACATATCACCAGAAGGCAAAATCACAAATGTGTCTCACTTACTTTGGCCATGTCATGTGGAGGAATTCCTTGGAGAAAGCAATTATGTTTGAAAGAGTTGGCAGTATTTTAACAGTAACAGAGGTGGAAAGGACCTTGGAAGTCACTGTCCAAACTCCTGCTCAGGCAGGAGATCTATACTAGGGACTCGAACCACCAAACTGCTGACCTTTCTGATTGACAAGGTCAGCGTCTTAGCCACTGAGCCATCTTGCCAGGCTTAGCCACTGAGCCACCTAGTCAGGCTTAGGGTTAGGGTTAGGGTTAGGGTTAAGGTAAAAAGAAACCAGGCCATTAAAGAACATGGTGGCTGGACACTGTCAAAGCTGACACCAGCAGAGCATAGAAAAATTTAAAGAAATAATGCAAGAGTGGAAGATATGGCAGGACCTGGCTTATAGTCTTGCCAAGAGTCAGACTCAACCGAACAGATAACATCCTCATCCATACCAAAGACTTCATCCAGAAAGTAAGTAGGTGTTAAGTGAAATAAGTTGTTATAGCTTCTTTCCTTCCCATAATCTTTAAACTTCATTGTGACTGAGGAGCACTACTGTGGTGTTTATTATGCTAAAAATTTCTACTACATTTATTTTTTGTTCATTTTCAGGCTGATGGAAAAGTTTTATTTATTTCTTACTTATTTCTATTAACTAGCCAATTCAGTTCAGTTTCAAGATTTATTATTTATTTATTTATTTATTAGATTTATATACCGCCCTTCTCCTTGCGGACTCAGGGCGGTGTACAGCCAGATAAAAATACAGTATACAAAAGTTAAAAATCAATTAAAACCCATATAAGCTTTGGCTGACTGTTAAGAACAATTTAAATATTAAAATACCACAACGCTAGGACACTAAAAATGTTAAAATTCAGTGGGGATCAGGCTAGACCGGCAAGTTGGAAAAGATACGTTTTCAGGGCCCGACGGAACGTTCGGAGGTCAGGGATCGTTCTCAGTTCTGGAGGAAGATCATTCCAGAGGGTCGGGGCTGACACAGAGAAGGCTCTCCCCCTGGGGGTCGCCAGCTGGCATTGTCTGGCTGACGGCACCCTGAGAAGGCCCTCTCTGTGGGAGCGAACCGGCCGGTGGGAGGCAACTGGCAGCAGAAGGCGGTCCCGTAAGTACCCTGGTCTAAGCCATGGAGTGCTTTAAAGGTGATCACCAACACCTTGAAACGCACCCGGAAGTCCACCGGCAACCAATGCAGCTCGCGCAGGAGAGGAGTCACATGGGAGCGCCCTGTCGCTCCCATAATCCCCCGCGCGGCCGCATTCTGCACCAGTTGGAGCCTCCGGGTGCACCCCAAGGGGAGCCCCATGTAGAGAGCATTACAGTAATCCAGGCAAGAGGTGACGAGCGCCTGAGTGACTGTGCGTAGGGAGTCCCGATCTAGAAAGGGCCGCAACTGGCGTATCAAGCGAACCTGATAAAAAGCCCCCCTGGCCACAGCTGTCGTGTGATCCTCTAAGGACAGCCGTGGGTCCAGGAGGACGCCCAAGTTGCGAACCCTTTCTGTGGGGGCCAAAGATTCACCCCCAATAACCAGCGATGGTGTCAGCTGGCTATATCGGGACGCCGGCAGCCACAGCCACTCGGTCTTGGAGGGGTTGAGTCGAAGCCTGTTTCTCCCCATCCAGACCCGCACGGCTTCAAGGCACTGGGACATCACTTCCACGGCATCGTTGGGGGGGTCTGGGGTGGAAATGTACAGCTGCGTATCGTCAGCGTACTGATGGAACTCCACCCCAAAACCACGGATGATCTCACCCAGCGGCTTTACATAAATGTTGAACAGGAGGGGCGAGAGGACCGACCCTTGCGGCACCCCACACATTAGGCGCCTCGGGGTCGACCGCTGCCCCCCTGTCAACACTGATTGCGACCGGTCGGAGAGGTAGGAGGAGAACCACCGTAAAACGGTGCCCCCCACCCCCAGTCCCTCCAACCGGCGCAACATGATACCATGGTCGATGGTATCAAAAGCCGCTGAGAGGTCTAACAGCACCAGGATAGAGGAGTACCCCCTACCCCGGGCCCTCCAGAGATCATCCACCAACGCGACCAATGCCGTTTCGGTGCTGTATCCAGACCTGAAGCCGGACTGGAGCGGGTCTAAATAGACAGCTTCATCCAGGTACCGAGGGAGCTGCCACGCAACTCAACAACACACTCTCAACAACCTTCGCCAAAAAGGGAAGGTTGGAGACTGGACGATAATTTGCCAAAATAGCTGGGTCCAAGGAGGGCTTCTTGAGGAGGGGCCTCACCACCGCCTCCTTCAAGGCGGGCGGTAGGGCACCCTCACTCAAAGAAGCATTTATAATCTCCTGGAGCCAGCCTCGTGTCACCTCCCGGGAGGCCAGCACCAACCAGGAGGGACACGGGTCCAATAAACATGTGGTTGCGTTCAGTCTTCCCAGAGTCCTGTGGTTATTTAAAATGGTTAGTTTGATAAATGGGGTGCTTGCTGGCATTCAAATGGCATTGGATGTGTAAGTATAGAGAGTAAGGAAGTTGACATTGACAGAGATCCATTACAAAGCAATAAGGAGAAAAACATGCCTTAAGTCTAAAACAATAAGGTATGCACAAATGATTCAGGAAAACATCATCCTAATCAGTGGTAGAATTCAATTTTTTTTACCAGTTCTGTGAGCGTGGCTTGGTGGGCGTGACGTGGCTTTGGTGGGCATGGCTTGGTGGGCATAGAAAGGGGAGGATACTGCAAAGTCTCCATTCCCATCCCACTCTGGGGCCAGCCAGAGGTGGTATTTGCCCATTCTCTGAACTACTCAAAATTTCCGCTACTAGTTCTCCAGAACCTGTCAGAACCTGCTGAATAGCACCTCTGATCCTAATACACATGGATATAATAAGTGGGAGTGGTTGGTGGAAAAGTAAAGCACAATCTTACTTGCAAGATTCTGGTACTATAGCCAATATTAATAAAAGCAGTTTTAAACTTGTGGAGTTCAATTTTGAGTTTGGTCTATGTAGTGAGGTCAAGAGTTGGTTGCTTCCCGTTCTATTGAATGGCTTCTATGTTCTATAGACTAAATGTGTATTGGAACTGAGCTTTTCCGAGAGTTGCTGGTGAAACTTTGGGAGAGAAGGCAGTTCAGTTTGTTGGGCTCATATATAAGAGATAATATGGGGGGGGGGGGGGGGGAGGGGAATCTAGAAGCCAAAATATTCAGTATGGAAGAAACTGGACTCCTTTTGCCCTCAAGAGCAGAGTTCCCAAACTCTGTCAGTTTTGAAGACTGGTTAGAGAGAGGGGATGGTTCTGTATGAGTGGCAGACAAGCTCATGCATGGAGTGCACTTCCATTTATGCAAGTGACAGGCACACCCACCAACCACTTCCACAGCCCAGTTCAAAACAGTTCAAGGTTGTTGGGTCATGGCCCAGGGGTTGGGAACCCCTGCTCAAGGGGACAGAAAAGGTTGTATTTTGTCATGCACTCCTACATACTGTTTTGCTGGGATAGATTGCATGGAATCTAATGGGGCTCTTCTCATCAGAAGTGTCTATTGTTTAATTGAAATGGTATCATTTTAAACACAAAAAGAAAGAAGAATTGTCATGATTAAGGGACATGGCTTTTATTTTATTTAAAAAGGGGTCGGGGCATATGTGTCTGTATGGGTGAGTATGTATCTTTGTTTTTAATTGTATAATTATCTATCAATGTCTCTTCTGTATCTTTTCATGGCTCCCAAGGATGGCATCTTCAAGAAATTCATTGCAAGGCCTTTATACATCAAAAATAGCCTGGAAAACTACAGAGTTACAGCATTGCCATCCAGCAGAATGATGACGTAAGTCATAATGTCATTACACCACTGATGCAAATTATTTGCATTAATTAAAAATATTGCATGTCATACATCATTAGCTTGATAACATCATGATCTATGTGATATCACTTACACACATCCCCCACTGTTACCTGACAGAAACAATAATACTCTCTCCTACTTCAGGACAATAAGGTCAGATGAACACCAATGAAATATATTCTAAAAAATAGAGATGGAGACCACCCAAACAATATGGTAGAACAACAAACAGAGGATATAAAGGTTGGAATACCAGAGATCCATTTTGACGCAAGTCAGGTTTCCATCTTTGCTTCATAAGTATGTATCTAGGAAAATGGAACACTGAGTAAAATGAAAAAAAAAAGTCTGACAGGCAAAATAACTTGCTTGCATGGTTAACATAATTATAGATATAAGTTTCATCATTGGTTCATTTCATTAAGCAAATTGACTTTTCCCCAATGTATCATTTCTTTTCTTTTTGGTCTTGCATGTACTTTAAACTAATGAGAATTTGTATCATTTTGACATAAAGGTTGGGCTGTCTTCTTAAAAGAACCAACCTATAGCTGTGGAGACCTCTTTATAAAAGCCACTAATTGCTCAAAACAATGAAAAATATGTTTTTTAATTTAAAAAGTTGTGAAAATAGAGGCCACTGTGCAACATATTAATTTTACAGTTTGGAAAATAAGGAGGAGCATAACAAGGCAATACTATTTTATAAAATGAAGGAATGATGCTAGGAGAAGATACCCTTGAAGCAATGAAATCAAATTGTAACCACAGTTTTCCTTACAAGAATTCATCATCCAAACAGCTTCTTCTGAAGTGGCTTCCAAACCAGAATCATAAAGATGAAAGAAAAGATGTGTAATTTTGAGACTCTGAAATAAAACATTGGCTAGTTTGTAAGCAGGGAAGGGGGAGGGATTGTTTGATATAAACTCCATGTCAGAATAATCCCTTTTGTTAGTTTGAAGCAACAAAGTCATGTTGTACGGGTTAAGAATCATGCTTCATTTTTAAATGGGCAAGCAGCAGGGATGAAATTTGACTAGATTGGACTGGCTCTGGCGAACCGGTAGGGACAATTTGAATCAGTTTGCCTACCTGGTAAAAATGACCCCTGGTTGGCCCTGCCCACTCACCGCTCGCCTCTTCTGATTGCTCACTTAGCCCTTTCGGCTGCTCAATGTTCCATAGAATTCAATGTTAAATGCAGCAGAGAAAATCCAAACTTTTCTCCCTCCATTCAGAGCAGAGCTGCTGCAGCCTGTCCCTTTAAGATAATTTCTTCTGATTAGTTATAGTTGGAATTAGTGAAGAAAGAGAAATCAAGCCCCAGAGTACACTAAGGTGGGGTGCCTTTTGTTCTATTTAATATGTACAGTACATGAAGCTTCTGGGAGAGATCCAGAGGTGGGTTTCAGCAGGTTCTGACCAGTTCTGGAGAACTGATAGTGGAAATTTTGAGTAGTTTGGAGAACCGGTAAATATCACCTATGACTGGTCCCACTCCCATCTATTTTCTGCCTCCCGAGTCCCAGGTGATTGGGAAGAAATGGGGATTTTGCAGTAACCTTCCCCTGGAGTGGGGTGGGAATGGAGATTTTACAATATTCTTCCCCTGCCATGCCCACCAAGCCATGCCATGCCCACCAAGCCACACCCACAGAACCGGTAGTAAAAAATTTTGAATCCCACCACTGAGATCATTTTTCAATTCAGGATGAGATATCATTATATGGCAATTTTATATCTCTAGATGAAATATCTTAGCAAAATTGAAGTTCTGTTTGTCCAGAATTCTTCCATCTTTAGCTCTGAGTGAAGTGATGCTACCTTTGAAGGAACATTCACAATTTATGAATATTTCTGAACTCATGGATCTTGCTGGAATGTTTGTAGCCTTTTTGGATACCAGTCAGTTCAGGTCATAGTAATTTATAATCTCACACTTGGATTACTACAACCATATCTTTATAAGGCTATCCTTGAAGGTAGTTTAGAAGCTATATTTTTTCTAGCTGCAGCTGGCTCAACATCACTATAGCAGCTCAGCTGATTCTGCAGAGCTTCATTCATTGGTCACCATAGGCTTCTAGATGCAATTCAAATTGCAAATATACGTAAGGGATGGAGAGGGGTAGGGAAATGGACAGTGATAGTAAAGCAGGTGTGAATAGTGTGAAATCATAATGAACAAAAATAAGGAGATAACAAAAGTTATGTGACTCCAGAATCTATTTGTATGATCTCTCTGTAGAAATTTGGCACATTTCAATGAAGGTGGCAAAATTTTTGCTTTGTTCCCCAGGAAATCCAGTTAAGTGTTTGGGCTTCAGTAGATTTAAGATGTAACTATATTTTTATCAAATATAATACTAAAATACAAATCCTGGTAATTCTGATATCATCAATATATTACTATTTCTATAGCCTTCCCCCAAAGCACAGACTTAGGCAGCACAGTTTCCCTCATTGAATTAAGAGGACATGAGCAATAGTGAATTGTCTTGTGTTAGACAGGTCTTTTCACTGTCTATGTTTATACAGCATGTTTATTCTGGTTAGGTAAACATCTGACCAATCCTTTGAACAACATCCTGTGGTAGATGAGAACTAAGCATGAATAGGGCTTGATTGCTTATTATTTGTTTGCTTGAAGCTTAATGTGTTGTGTGAACCAGCTCACTCGATTAGTTTATGGCTCAGTGTGTTGTGCAAAATTATAAAATGGGTTAATTCAGTAAACCAGGGTAATTATGTTGACTGTATGCAGCTACAAAGTTAACCAGTTAGTATTTGCTAGTTTGTTTGTTTAAACTGTAGATTTTATTTCTATACCTACCCACTCATACATTGGACCTGGACAGTTCAAATGGGTTAAAACCTACAATATAAACATTTCAAAGGAAAAAATGGGGATGGCCATGTAGTTGACTGTAGTTTCCCCTTTCCTAGTTTAAAGTGGGCTGAACCTTCAAGGTAAAATACTGTATGTGCCGTATTACTGGGTGATGGCCGTTTCCTTTTATATCATCTTTTTCACAGTTTGCCTATTAGTTACTACGACAGCATGTTCTTTGAATCTCATGTGTATAGCATATCTGCACCTGCACACAAGGCAAAGCAAATATGGTTGCAAGAAGCAACATTATTTTGCAGTTTTGTTGGTTAGCCGTGGACCCCCTACTGATTCGTGGCGTCTGGCAAGACTGAGCGATGCTGGCTGCTGACACAAGGCCGAAGTATATCTTCTTGATCAGACTTAAAGGCTCTGAAATTTCACCCTACTTTCATCTTCCTTCTATCAAAGCTTAAGAAGAGCAATGGATTGAGAAATACAGCCAACCGCATACTGGAAAAAAGTCATATTTTTACCAAATATCTTGAAAAGAGAAAAGGAAAGAGCGGGGGGAGAAAGAGATGGGGAGAGAGAGAGAATGAAAGGGAAAAAATAAGTCAAATGTGTTTAATTCAATCTCTTAAAACATGGTGAAAATGATATAGTGGTGTTCAGAGACAATGTAGGAAAGTTGAGGCAGACCTTCTGCACTTTATTAACCAAATTTATTCTAGCAAAAGCAATAGCAACAAAAAGCCCTTAAAATATCAGGGGATTAGGCAGTGGTGGGATTCAAGTAATTTAACAACCGGTTCTCTGCCCTAATGATTTCTTCAACAACCAGTTTGCCAAATTGCTCAGCAAGTAAACAAACGGTTCTCCCGAAATGGTACGAACTGGCTGAATCCCAGTCAGGATTAGGATCTTAAATTAGATTAGGTTCTTAAATTAAATTTTCTGGAGCCTCACTTTGAAATATATCTATTTTCCTTCGGTTAAACAGGAGAAATAGAATACAGTATCAAATGGCTTCTGACTCTTGGAATGAATGCACCTTTGATAGGAAATAACCAGTTCCCTGAGCCTGCCTTGTGCTTTTAAAGATTTGTGTAGGTAAACTTTGCTTCTAATGTTCAAGTTCTTACACTGTCGTATCAGTTTAAGCATGCCTTGGCTTTAAAAAAGCAGGTCTAATTCTGTTACCTTGAAATTAAGCTTTCAAGGAATTGGAGTCATGTTCCAGCTCCCTGAAATCTGAACTAATGCCCAGTCACTGATCTTGGTGGCCCAAGTCACTGATCTTGGTGGCTGCTTCTGAAAGCCAGGTAAGGCTATAATAAAGTTTCCTTTATCCAAGATTTAATAACAAATGAGAAGATTGACCTACTGTGTCTAAATGAGATCTGGATTGGGGGACAAGAACTTGGCATTTTAGAAAATATGCCTACTTGAATTTAAAATATTGCACCTGCTGGGAACCCAGAGGAGGACTGATGTAGACTGGTTGCTTCTAGAAACACTACTCTGCAGATAACAGAATGTGAGGCTCTGAGATGTTTGGTGCTATATGAAGGTTTGTGGTGAAGCTACAGTAACTATGTTATTTTATGGTACTAGTGAATTTCATTTCCCTTTCCCTGGGTGCAGAATCAGAGATGGCTTGAATGTTCATAGCCAGAACCTACCACAAATTATCAAGGGCATAACATGTTTTTTTATTGGTTGGTTAGTTGGTTGATTTCAGGACAATGTCAATATGATCTGGAGGTGGGGATTGTTATCATCAGTCTCTAATCATAGTCTGATCAATTTGATGCTCTTAGAGTTCTCTGCAGCTGCTCCCAGCCACATGGAAAGACTATTTGACTGTCTCATCCCAACTGCCTGTGGGATACTGCTGGGTTTCAAAGACACCATGAGCTGTTCCTGATCTCCAATGCATAGTTCAACTCGGGAATTAATCCAGGGGTGAAATCCAGTAGGTTCTGACAGGTTCTGGAGAACCAGTAGCAGAAATTTTGAGTAGTTCAGAGAACCGGCAAATACCACCTCTGGCTGGCCCCAGAGTGGGGTGGGAATGGAAATTTTGCAATATCCTTCTTCCAGGAGTGGAGAGGGAATGGAGGTTTTGCAGTATCCTTCCCCTGGAGTGGGGTGGGAATGGAGACTTTGCAGTATCCTTCTCCTGCCACGCCCATAGAACCAGTAGTAAAAAAAAAATGAATTTCACCACTGAACTAATCACTACTTGGAATGAATGTGTGAAATGTAGTGGATGGGGTAATGCTTATATAGACTATCTCTGCTCGTGAGTTCCAAGCAAGAAATGTATTTTTCAAAGAAATTCCAGGAAATGAAATGGCTGGATGATGAAATTGGAGGACAATGAAGAGAAAACCTGACTGAACATGGGTGCAAGAGCCTTTATTAAAAGTTACCTTGTGGTGATAGGAGTGGCAAAACAACTATTTTTCCACTATTATTGCATTCACAGAAAGCAATCCAGCAATCCTCATTAATGAAAGAACACCTGCAATGCTGCTGTGAAGACTATTTGAGGCATCTGTCAGATGAAATTGATTGGATCATCTCTGAGTTGGACTCCAACTGTGCAGGTCTTATGGAAAGGACTAAGGCATGATGTGACTTGGTTATTTGGGAAAAATTTGAGCCTGTTGGTCTGAAGGGAGAGGAGAGGTTCCTTAGAGCTGTAGATGTATCCACCTATTACATTAATTACATCCACCACTAGTCCACTTCCCAAGAGATGATATATAGTTAGTTTCAGGTGATGGCAAATTAATCCTTGAGGGAGACAATTGTCTTAAAGAATCTTAGTTTCTTAAAGAAAACTGTTGCTGCATTCAATGGTATTAGATAATTATCACCCTTTCATCAGCTTTCCTTTTTGCAAGAAGGTTGTTGAGAATGGGATCAGATCCAGGTTCAGAGGGCTCTGGAAAAAAATGGATTATCTGGCCCCTTTTTGGTCAGATTGCAGACCTAGATGTAGTACTGAGGCAGTATTGATTTTACCTGATAAATTTTGGTAAGATCAAAATGGGGTTGTAATCAAGGACCACCATGACTTCTCAGTGGTCTTTGTTTTCACCAATCATTGGATCTTTCTTGATTAGCTTCAGAATTTGAGAGGTGGGGCATGGTGTTGTAGTGGTTCTCCTACTTTTTCTAAGCCAGTTCCAGTTGGTGTTCATGGGAGAAAGAGGTCTAGTCTAAGCTCCTGCTGTGTAAGATTCCTCATGGGTATACTGTTTACTTACTCCTATTTAAATACTCCTGTAATTCCATCTACATAAAGTCATTAGGTGAGAAAATCCATTAGTATGATTATATTCTATTGAACATCTTTACTTCTAGATGATCTGACTGAGAATGCCAAGGACCTTTCCCAATGCTGGAGATGATGAATAGGGAATATTCTGAATAGTTCTGAATAGTGGCTATGGGTGTTTTGAGCCAAAGATATGGGAACTTCCATCATGAGTTTTGGATGGGCTAGCAATCTCCAAGTTATAACTAGTGTACAACTTGGGGATCTCAAAAATCAAATCTATCTTGTGCAATCATTGCAAACATTTCTGGAATGGGAGGCCCCGTTCATGGGAAAGTCATTTGTCATTACAACTATTAAATAGCCTACATAGAGCTGTCCTTGAAAGTCATTTAGAAATTATAACATGCAACAGAAGGGATGATCATATGCTTCCTAGTTGCTCTATAGTGTACTGGAGTCTGGGAAGAGATCTCAAGGTTGACCATGCAAAATCTAAGAAGATGCTGTGAAAGAAACCTTACACCACTGTGATCTCCAGCTAAGGGACCTAGAAGCTGTAGCTACTGACAGAACCCACTGGCAAGTGCTGTGCTACAAAGCCTCCACTAGCTTTAAAGAAAGATGCAGTCCAAAATTCATAGAAAACTGTGAGCAGCATCACAGAATAACACCCAGAGTTACTACAACAACAAATTAGCAGTGCTTCTGTTGTGCTAGACCAGGTCTTGTCAAACTTGCGGCCTGAGAGCCAGATGTGTTATGCATTGGCCACACCCATGCCTGGTTTAGTGAAGGTGGGGGAAAGGTCATGATATGTCATGTGACGCCACTGTGATGCCACGAGTTTGATACCTCGGGGCTAGACCTTATGCTTCCAGACTGGGGCTGCAGGGTCACCTCTCTATCTACAGATGAACTGCATTATTATATATCTATCTGAACACAAAAGAGTACCACATTCATATTGAAGGACCAATAGTGCTGTGCATTAACTTAAAAGGAAAATCTACCCATTTTTGCAAATTTGTCAGTTTCAGATCAGTTTATCTTATAACTTAAAAAAAAAAAAAGACTGAGGGAAATGGAGTCTTACAGGCCTGAATGTTTATCAGGAAGAGCAAACCAGACATCAAGGGGTTAATCCGCTCCCACTGCCAGCAAAATGACAACAAGCTCTTGGCAACTTTTCCTTTTTCTTTATATAACACTTCCAACCAATGAAGCCTGTATCTCCTAGTAATGCTTTTAATTTGTGTTATGTTGGGGAGAGGCCAAGATTTAATTGAAATCATTATAGCGTCTTTGCCTGAAGTAGCTGGGGGCTTGTAGTAGGACTGGAGGAGGTTAGTTTGGAATAATTAAAAGAAATATATTGGAACCTGAGTGATTCCAGATGCTATATTTGTGAGGGGAAAGATTGGATTTAATGATAGCTCCTCTTAACTTAAATAGAATTCCTGAATGGCTACTTTTGTATATTGTTATTAAACTCTGCCTTCTTTCTCTCTCACACACACACATTTAGGAATTTAGACTTGTTTCAATATTCTGAGTGTAAAAGCTGGGGTTTTCAAAAGGAATGTCCTTGGCATGGAGAATTTGATCTGGTTCCTGTCATTCATGTTTTGGTAACTTCCAGATTACTTTACTGTAATATATCCTGTATAGGGTTGACTTTCGAGATAGTTCAGAAATATTGGTAGAATATGATGCTGACTCCTGCTTATTAGGAAACATAAATCAACACAATTGTATGAGATCCTTACTGGCACAGCTTCTTTCATTAGTAATGTGTTTCCAGGCCAAATCCAGAATATTTTTTTGAATAATCCCTAAATGGTTGGAGCCTTATCCCAGGAAACCATGGGAAGAAAGATGGCAGTGGGGCAAGATGCCAGACTTGATATCTTGCTCTAAGGATTCCTTAGAATGGAATAGCAGTGTGAAAAAGACCTTCTATTGCAACCCATAATGTTTTTTTTTCCTCTTTCAGAGCAAGATTTTAGGATGAGACACACTTCTAAAGACCAATCCAATCTCCTTCAAGCAAGAAAATGACATGGTTAACTGCTTTGCAAAACCCAGATCAATACCTCATCCTATAATGTACGCCTTCTCTCTTGATGGTTGATGCTTTTGAAAGCCAATGGAGTTCTCTGTTCGCTGTTGTTTCCAGTCCATCAGTTGAGGGAGAGAATGTCCTCAGCCTCATGACCTCCTAGCCTCAATGAAAGCTTAGAAATCAGAAATAGTATTGAAATTTCCCAGGGAGAGAAAGATAACGTCATTTTATACTATGCTTTCTGAGCAGGGGTAAAATGCTACCGGTTTGCACTGGTTTAGACAAAATGGTAGTTGGTCCAAACCGGTATTTCTGACGATCAGCTGTGCTACGTGATTTATATTTGCTAGAAAGCTGGAAATCACCACTGTGTCTGGGGTATGCATGGCAGAGGTGGGTTTCAGCAGGTTCTGAACAGTTCTGGAGAACTAGTAGTGGAAATTTTGAGAAGTTTGGAGAATCAGTAAATAGCAGCTTTGACTGGCCCTGCCCCCATCTATTCTCTGCCTCCTGAGTCCCAGCTGATCGGGAGGAAATGAAGATTTTGCAGTAACTTTCCCCTGGAGTGGGGTGGGAATGGAGATTTTACAGTATCATTTCCCTGCCACGCCTACCAAGTCATGCCCACCAAGCCATGCCACACCTACCAAGCCACGCCCACAGAACTGGTAATAAAAATTTTTGAATCCCACCTCTGCAGATGGGTGTCAAACATGCCGTGTCACGTTGCCATCATGTGATGTTTCACAATGCTTTTTTCTATTCATGGAGCTGGAGTGGGCATGGCCTGCGCCCAATGCATCTGACCCATGGGCCACCAGTTTGACACTCCTGGGCTACTGGGTGAAGATAAAAATTAATTGAGGAAAGATGGCTAGACAACTGTTTTGCATTGGCAGGGGTATTGTTTTCTCCTTTTTAGAATATTCCACATTCTTGACAAACAGATTAATGTGAATTATCATATTGGACAGTACTGTAGGCCTATTCAAACTGATTTATGTGAAAGCCATTAATCTGATGATGCAGGAAGGAGATTCCTCTTTGCTTCCAGTAATATATCCATCTCTTAATCTATAGGTGCACCATATGAACAGCAGACATGGTAGAATACTGTTCCAATAACAGAGTTTAAATTAATTTTATTCATAGGAGACCATGCTCAAGATATAGATATCAAAGGATGAAACAGCCTCAGGGAAGCATGATTAGAGGTTGAGAGGGAAACAGCATGATTCCTTTCCTACAATGCACAAACAGAACTTCTGAATTATATAGATTATATTATTGCATGAAAATTGATATTCATGAATCTTTTCATTATCCTAGAATCATAAAGTGGGAATGAGTTATTTAGGTTATCAGGTTCAACTCCCCACCTTGTTCAGTTCAGTTGTTCCTTTACAAACTATGCTCATTGTACTCTGAATGTTAGAAAGACAAAGGATGGCAATATTTTCTTTAAGTTGGCTTGATTCCTTGGAAAAAAAATGCAGACAAAACAGATTTCATTTTGCTCCCATTTCATTTCTAAATTCAGCCGTAAACTTTCAGAGCAGACTTATTTCACAGAATTAACTTAGCAATGAATGCTAAAGATTTAGGGAATTGAAGCTACACTTGTGACCCCAAGAACATAAGGTGGTTTGGTTTTCAGGAGAATTAGTCTAGCTGGGCTAATGGGTGCCAATAAGGGTTGTAAGCTTTGTGTCAAAGACTTAATCTTTTAATTAACCACTGAGTGAACAGTAGCTTGGGAAATGGAAGAAGTCAGATTCAGGTCAAATGAAGCAGAATAATATGGGGGCTTTGGAGAATTAACATGCTAAGGGAATGCAAAATGAATACACAACATTTATATAATCAAGTTGGTGGTAATATGAAAAAGAGGGAGTGAAATCCAGTTTGGGCCTATTAAAAGTCACATACCTGGTAGCATTACTTCATTTTTCCAGTTATTTAAGGTTTTTATTTTAATTTCAACTTCTTCTCATTTATGTTTAGCATGTATTTGTACAACATTGTGCCCCACCAAGCTGAACATTTGCTCAGTTGCTTATTGTGACCTTCAAAGGATTTTTTGTGATTTTGCAAAGGCTGAAATTTCTCAAGCTTTACTGAATCCATAATATGTGCTATTAAGGATGAAAAGCCTGAAGGGAAAAACAGGAATGGGTAAAGAAACAGGGAAGAAAAGATAATTTTCTCTGGTCTCTCCTCATATGACAAAATGATGTTTTTGGATATTTTGTTTTCTATGCTTTCACATTCTTAGATGCTCTTTATGAGATGCATTTACTTGAGTGGATCTATAACTGTGTAGGCCTCACTGAAGTTCTAAAATTGATATTGCTAGCTTGTACTTTCCCTATACCTTGTCAACATTCATTACAGATCTTATGATATAATGATACCTTTGCAGACACATGATATTTATACCTGAATCTAATGTGGCTCAAAGTTACCCCCAAGTCATTTATTTATTTATTTATTGGTTCGATTTATATGCCGCCCTTCTCCGGAGACTCAGGGCAGCTTACAATACATTAAGCAACTTTTGAATATACCTGCTTAGTAGGACTTTTGGGCCCCCTAAGCGGTCTTCATTTTATACAAAGTCAGCTTATTGCCCCCACAATCTGGGTCCTCATTTTACCTACCTCGGAAGGATGGAAGGTTGAGTCAACCTTGAGCCTGGTGAGATTTGAACTTGCAGTAATTGCAGGCAGCTGGCAGCTAAGTGTTATTTAACAGCACTTTAGTCCACTGCACCACCAAGGCTCTTGTATCACCAAGGCTCTTTCTATAGTTGAGGAAGTTAGGAATTGTAACAAAAGTGTGCCTATTATGATATGGGGGTTGGAGTGAGGTAAATGATAATTTTAATTTTTCACAGTTTCTTTGTTCACAATTCCAAATGGAAAAATTAAGATGTGGAATACATGCTTATGGCCAATTGTGTCATTTTACCTTAATCACAGAAGGCTTGGCTTACATGTAAATATTCACTTTATTGAATGAGTATACTTTAGCTATTGGGGCATGCAGTATTGGCAATATGTGGTATTCAAGATGTTGCTGAACTAAAACTTCAAGCTTTACTCAGAATTAGCCAAGCTGGCTGAAACTGCTGGAAATTGTAATTAATCAAGTTCATATTTTCTTTTAAATTCCTTTCTTTAAGAAAGGGGTTTTTCAAATGTTTCCCACTTAATAAGTGTACCCATGAAGACATCTAGAAAGATTGATATTGAACTGTGATATGTAGGACTCACTTGAGAAGAAAATCTGGATAAGCCCAAAGAATCAAGTAAATAAAGCTAGGCCAAGCCATATAGGTGTTTGCTTTTAAAAGGCCAGATCTGTTTTCAGAGATACTACAAATAAGAATTTCTTACACACTTAGTATAACAACACTGGTTAAAGTTGATCACTGCAGAAGAAAACCCGGTGATAACTGGCAATAAAATATGTTTTATTCCAATATACTCCAGTGCAATTTTATATCGAATAGCATTTTAAGTGGCCTAATTTTTGTATGTGTTTTTCTATTGTTGTCCTTGGTTTTTTTATAGCTTAAAAAATAAAGAGAAGGTGTTGGCATGCTCTGCTATTCTGTTAATTTCACATGCCTTAAGGGCAAGTGAAGTACTGGTGTTAGAGATGCTAAATTTGCTACCAGTTTTAAACAAATTTATAAAGGCCAATGTTATATGTGCTTAGCCTGTGTTATTTTTGTTCTGAAAGAACAGGTAAATGAACAACTGGCACTGAACTAATTAGCTTTGGGGTAGCAAAGTAAAGTCACTGGTCCAACCTTAATGATCTTTCTAGTAGTCTGCCCACTCATATACTGTACATCTTCAACTGCTTGCTGTAGAACAATGAACAATGAAGACCTAATAAAATGAAGCTCTTACTATTTCCCCAATTTCATCCACCCACCCCACTAGATTGAACAGAATGAATGTGTTATAGCTTCTATCATCTAGGGAATGACATTTGGCTTTTCTGCTGTGGCCCCCCAAATATGAAATCTTCTCCCCCCACCAAGTGAGGATGGCTTCATCACTTTTAGACTTCCAAAAGTCCCTTAAGAATTGGTTGTGCCAGCAGGCTGAGGGACCCCAGAAAAGGGGTGAACCAGTGGTGAAATCCAAATTGTTTTTACTACAGGTTCTGTGGGCGTAGCTTGGGGGGCGTGGCAGGGGAAGGATACTGCAAAATCTCCATTCCCACCCCACTCAAGGGGAAGGATGCTGCAAAATCTCCATTCCCAGCTCACTCCAGGGGAAGGATACTACAAAATCCCCATTCCCACCCCACTCTGTGGCCAGTCAGAGGTGGCATTTGCCGGTTCTCCAAACTACTCAAAAGTTCTGCTACTGGTTCTCCAGAACCTGTCAGAACCTGCTGGATTTCACCCCTGGGGTGAACTGGTGAGGTGGGTCCATTACTATTAACATCCCTTTGCCTATTAATTTTGTTTTAGCTGTTTTTAAAGATTATAATATTTTAATTTTTTGTTCTTGCAAATCATTTTAGATATTTATTGTTTTAATCTTGGTGCATGTGAGATGGATCGCTGTATAAATTGAGAAAATAAAATAAAATATAACAAATATTTTATTCAATTTAGTGCAGAATGTCTATCTGTAACTTATATATCTATCCATCCACCTATCTATCTTCTATCTATTTAACAATAGATTTATGCAAACAGAGTGAATAATTAGACCAGCTTTGGCTATAGAGTTTACTATTGTACTGCAGGCAGATTCAGTGCAGTGATGGGTTTCTACCAGTTCGCCCCGGTTCGGGAGAATTGGTAGTGGCAGCGGTGGGAGGCTCCACCCACCCACCCACCCGGATGTCATCATGGACACTCTGCGCGTGCCTCACAGTTCCAAACCAGAAGTGAAGATAAGTGAAACCTATTACTGATTCAGTGGCTGTTTTGGTCATCAGGTTGAAGAAGTATGGTGTAGGTTTTGATACAAGGACTAGAACTTATGCAGCAGGCTTACTTGTCACTTTTAGGCATATTTAACTCCAGCACAAATATTTAGTATCAGACATCTGGGCATATAATAAGAAATCACTGGCACAATTCATACATGGGACCTTGCAATAGAAGATTTAGTTCAGATGCTTAGTTGGAATTTCTGTGCTGAGCTGATGGTGACTTCAGACATGACCCTCCTCTATTCTGGGTCCAAAACCAAGCTGCAGAAAACTGGTGGCTTCATTTTCATTCAGAGAAAGAAAATAATGTTTTAAAATTTTTGACAGAACTGAAATTTGCAGGCATAAAGCTGCCTTTTTAGAGGGATGTAATCTGTCAAGTAGAAGATAAATACTTCAGAGGGTTTTTGTATTATATACTTTTCCATTTCAAGTATATTTATTTTAATAATTTTTAGAACTTGGCACAATGGGATGGAATTTGCAAGCATAATTGCCCCTTCTCAGGGGATAAAGACTCTTGCGATATTTTAAGAAATCTTGAAAGTTCAAAGGGAGAAGACATTTGGTCCCCCATTTTGATTTTTGGAGCATAGAGAAGATGCTAAAACTTCTGAAAAATAGGTGCAAGGGTTATAGAATTATGGTCAGTCGAAAATATCTGAATATGTTGCTTTGTTTTCTTTTTCTTTTTTTTAAACTCTCTCCTTTATTTGCATCTTTCAAACTGCTGGAACATCAAGTGGGTAATGGGAGGGAAATTCCACCCAACCTGATCACAAGCAGCACAAAGTCCGAAATACTTGAGTTATCATAAACAGAAGTAATCACAAGAATCACAAATAAATAAAGACAATGGGGAGAAAACTATTTGGCATACAGCAATGTGGGTTCAAAAAGGAATCTCGGTTAGGCAAGGGGGAAAAAAACATTCAACAAAAATGAGAAAATGTATACCACTTTACATTACAAGATAAGGTTTCTGTCCACTAGAAATGTAAAGGGAATGGTGGTTTTCTTTGAGGAGATATAGTCTCAGCAAACTTCAATGTAGATATTCTCGGCAATGTGCAAAACACAAGATGTCCATCCCTATCCAGTATGGAAACAATACCTCTATTTACTTAAAGCTTGTCTCCAGGAATATTAGATTGAGGAGAGAAAAATAAGGGGAATTTGAGTCAGGGAGTGGCCATACAAGGTAAAGGTCCAGGACCAAGTAGAATTTAGTATATCTTGTTAGGGATTGGGATGTTGAGTGATGGAATAGGCAGAATAATCAGGGGTGAAATCTAAAATTTTTTGCTACCGGTTCTGTGGGCAGGGCTTAATTAGTGGGTGGGCTTGGTGGTCATGTGACTGGGTGGGCATGGCTTGTTGGTCAAGTGGCCAAGTCAACGTCACTTCTTGGCCCTTTTTTAACCTTCAAAACACAACACAACACAACACAACACAACACAACACAAGACAAGACAACTGGCTCACCCACAATGTAAAAGCAGCTGTGCTAGACCCAAAATGGCCCCTGCAACAAGCAGGAACCTCACACAGGCACAAAAAGTCCAAAAAACCAACTTTCACACTTTACACACACAAAATTCCACATATAGCTTTGTGAGATTTTGTGTTTGTGTACTTAGAGTGAAACACTACCAAAACACACAAAATCTCAGAAAGCTGCACAAAAATATTTTATTTTATTTCATTTCGTTTTATTTTTATTTTTATATAAAAGCACCTAAATTTAAAACTTCCTAAACTTTAAATGGCTAGGTCTAAAAAAAAGAATAACTAAAAAAAAACCCAATTAACTATTTTTTTAAAGCTCCCAAAGAGGAAAAAAAACTTATCCAATTGAAGGGACAAGGCAGGCAGGCAGGCAGGCAGGCAGGCAGGCAGGCAGATAGAGCTGCTCACCGATGAGCTTGATTGCAGGCAGGGAGATTCAGTTGCTTGCTGATGCAATGGATTGCAGGGATTACAGCAAGCGAAGCAAGGCAGGCGTTGCAATCAGCAGTTCAGGATTCAGTCCAAAGAGTGAAGGTAAGCAAGCTGGAGGCTGGGGGAGAGGGGGAGGGATTTTTGCTACTGGTTCTCCGAACTGCCCCCTGCCATTGCTACCTACTCGCCCGAGCTGGTCCAATCTGGGAGCATTTCACCCCTGAGAATAATGATATATACAAACTGGTCACTTTTTTCAATAAAACAAGATTCACGTGAAGTGACCACTATTCTGTCTGGGGCACAGAAATGATAGACCCCTTGGGGTCATCAAATCGGTCCATAGTCTTGAAGCTCATGATCATGGGGGGCCATAGGTGAGGATAGCAACAAGAAGCAATGAAGTGAGCAAACCCATCCATATTCCAGGAGAAAAGAAACCAGCGCAGTCACTAGCATCAGCAAATGCTTTGTTTTCTACTCAGCTTATACCAATTTATATATTCTATATCAATTCTATATCTTTTCTAAAGCATCTGAATTTTCTAAAAATCAGAATTCTATTTTTCTACCAAAAGTACTATGATTGGAAGTAAAAAGGAAAGCTTAGGGAAAGTAAACAGTTTGTTTAGTGACTGTTCAAAGTTACAACGGTATTGAAAAAAAGAGACTTATGGCTATTTTTCACAGTCACAACCTTGACCCATGATCATGTGGTCAAAATTCAGATGCTTGGCAACTGGTTCATATTTATGAATGTGATCCTCTTTTGTGACCTTCTGAAAAGCCAAGTCAATAGAGAAGTCAGATGTGCTTAACAGCCATGTTACTAACTGATCAACAGCAGTAAGTGACTTAACAACTGAGGCAAGAAAGGTTGTAAAATGGGACAAAACTCACTTAACAAATGTCTCACTGAACTACAGAAATTTTGGGCTCAGTTGTGGTTGTAAGTCGAGGACTATCTATATCCTCTCCATGGAGTTAAAGGTGTAAATATCTGTCCCTCAGCATGCCTTTTACTTTTTTTGTGGGATTTTATAACTGATTTTGATTGCCTGAAATGCAAATGCTGAACTGATTAAGAAAAAAAAATCTAATAAAAGATGAAACCTCTGCAAAGCAATCCACTCGGATTTAAGATTCTGGTTTGCCCAGATGTGACTGCCATAACTCCTGGTTTGTTTTTCATAGGGGCAATAGAAAACATTATCCAGAGCCTCCACATGGAAGGAATATGGTCACACCTAATGTAATTAAATAAGAACTCTGCATTGCTAGTATTATTTCAGTCTAGATCAATGCTTGTCAACCTCAGCAACTTTAAGATGCATGAACTTAGATCCGTGATGGCGAACCTATGGCACAGGTGCCACAGGTGGCATGTGGAGCCATATCAGTGAGCACGTGAGCTCAGCTCTGGCACGCATGCATGTGCCGGCCAGCTGATTTTCAGGCCTTCTGGGCCCACCAGAATTTAATTAATTTAATTTAATTAATCATATTTCTATGCCACCCAACTCCCAAGGGACTCTGGGTGGCTTCAGAAGTCAGGAAACACGCTGTTTCCAGCCTCTGGAGGGCCTCGGGGGGGGGGAGGCTGTTTTTGCCCTCCCCAGGCTCCTAGAAAGGCTCTGGAGCCTGGGGAGAGTGAAAAATGGGCCTACCAGGCCCACCATGCCATCGTGTGCCAAAAGTGGGGGGAGCATGGGGGAGCGGGTTGCATAGAATTATGGATGTGGGCACGCGTGTGTGTGACCCCCCGCACTCCCCCCACTTTTGGCACGTGATGGCAAAAAGGTTAGCCATCACTGATTTAGACAATTCCTTTTTTGTACAAATGTAATGGACACTAATAAATTCTACACATTAATTTTTGTTATATAAATTGTCATTCACACTCTTGCTATATAAATTAAAACACCCTCCCATTATCTGGGCAACATTGGACCGTCTAATTCTTCATTTCCCTCATAATACCTAGGAAAACTAATAGTAGGGTGTTTTTGTTTTTTTTTAGTTCTAATGGTTTAGCCAGTTGTTCTAGTATCTAGTATCTCAGATGTTTCTTAAAAAATGAAGATGCTGCTAGTCCAAACAATATTAACAAATCTAGCTGTAAATATTGCCATTGAGTTACTTCTGGTGGAGGAATATTCATCTTTTAACAGAACGGAAATTAAAAACTCATCAGTTGATCCAAAGTCAACGTGCCCATTTTCTTCCAATTTTTCCATATCAGATTTTTTTCCCAAATTTTTAATGTTAGGTTTCCCCATAAAGTTAGCATGGGGGTCATTTTGAAATTAGTTATTACATTCCACAACTTTCTGACATAATTACTTCCAGAGATATTAGAGTTCTAGTGTATTAGGCAAAATTGCTGAGGTGTAGAATTGTGTTCTAGAATCATGTTCATTACAGCAATAAAGTTGGAGGCAAAATAAGCTTATTGGAAAATAAACATGAGAAGCTTTAGATTTGCATATGTAGAAAATATCTGAAAAATGATAGCTCTAAGAACAATAATAAGTGGTGATGCCACAGACACATTAAGGTAAAGGTAAAGGTTCCCCTCGCACATATGTCCTAGTCATTCCTGACTCTAGGGGGTGGTGCTCATCTCCGTTTCAAAGCCAAAGAACCAGCGCTGTCCGAAGACATCTCCATGGTTATGTGGCCGGCATGACTAAATGCCAAAGGCACACGGAAAGCTATTACCTTCCCACCAAAGGTGGTCCCTATTTTTTCTACTTGCATTTTTTACGTGCTTTCGAACTGCTAGGTTGGCAGAAGCTGGGACAAAGTAATGGGAGCTCACCCCATTACATGGCACTTACAGTAAGAGCTTCACTTACTCGCATCCCTTACAGACACACTAACAGAGAGACAAAAATCCAAGTAACAATAACTCAGCAATAACTGAATGTTATTTAAATAATAATCACCACACTGTGCTGATTATTATTTAAAAAACAAAAACAGAAAAAGGAGTGGGATAGAGACAGAATGAAATTTCCTGTAGGAGGGCTAAGAAATGCTGGTTGGTTGAAACTCTGAACAAAATCTCAGGACTCTTTGGTTTCAATTTATTCTGTAACTTCCCTGTTTAGATTACTTTTTCAATATTTAATACTGTACCATGTTGCATATACATGAGAGAGAGAGAGAAAGAGAGAGAGAGAGAGACTAAATTACATTCAGTTATTTTAAAACAGTGCTGCTGTCAAGTAAGATGCATATTTAATTGTTCTCCATATACTTGGTAGGCTGAAGCATTTCCAGACAGTCCTTCAGTCATGTGCAGGCGAAGGAAAAAAAATCATTAGAGGATCAATGTTTGCTTAATTGAAGATTCTTCTTCCAAATGGGAATGAAGTGAGATATATGACCTCAGATTCACTGACCACGTAATGATGTGAGTTTGTCAAGATCTTGCATTAGGTAGATGCAGGTGGACATTTTATGAGTTGGTATTCAGAAAGCAAAATATAGGGAATGCAAAGGATATAAAAGGCTAATGTTTTGGACTGCTAGAATGGTGGTAATATTGGTAATGATAATAATAGTTACAATAATGCTCTTGTAACTTAGAAGTCATCAGAATGCTTTTAAAGGGCAGATAATCAAATCAAAGTTTAATGAGACAAAATGATCAGAATTATTTATCAGTTTGGTATGTAAAAAGAGGTAAATTGTTCAGAATGGTAAATGGTCTTGCTTAATGCTGGAAATGTTCTGGAAAAAAATATTCCAGAATATAGATATTCAAGTGTGAGGCAAAAAGGAGTTTATGAATGATCCATTCTCGTAATCAAAATGATGTAAAATAGGAGATATTTCTTTTTAGCTGATGATATATCTATTATTTATGAAAAGGCATAATATAGTGGTAATGACTGAAATAAACTAGAAGACATGTGGAAGTATGATTTCATTTAATGTAAAAAAGAAAGAGGAAGTCAGAGTACTGGGCTCCAGGGTTAGGCCTGCATATAATGGGTGGGTTCCTCACATTTCATTGTCCTGCTAAAATTCCTGTCAGCTTGCTGTTTTCCCCAGTAAAAAAAAGATGCCCCTAATACTGCACCATTCAAAGGAAGAACATCAATTTCTGGGCTGAAGCAGATAATTGGGAGAGCTAAATGAGATGAGGTGTGGGTTCAGTGTTTGCTTATGTGCCATAAGTGGGGGTAGCAGTTGTAACAGAAAACAAGGCTATGATATCATATCCTGGCAAGGGTTGCTTCTGCTGGCTACATAACTTTCAATCACTCTGAAACTTCCTGGTTACTCACACTTTGACAAAGCCCAATTGGAGGAGTTAGTTCAGGATGATTTACTTTTAATATTTCATTGATACTAAGAATTATTAATAATTCATTAGTTCGTCAATCACTACTAGGGTTCTACGTTCAATAGATGGCGCCAAGTTTCCAATGTTTACATTGATGGAAGTAATATTAATCTCATTCTTCTATTATCAGTTATTAGCTAGCTTTCCCCTGAAATAAGAGTAATTTTTAACTTGCTTTGTCAAATACATTTTATTTTCATGAAATGGTTAGGAACATTTATATGCACACTTCACCTTTTCCATTAGTATCAGTTATTATATTTTGAAGTATATGGGAGAGGGGAATCACTGGTTTCCCTTCTAATTTAGGGTATTCACTGGAAATTTGAAAAAAAAAATGTTTTTGCTGAAATGTACATGATACATTAAGCTGAGGGATGCGGTATTCTTGTCCAGCTCCTTTTCATTGCATTGGGGCTTGTATAGTACTTTTATTGCAGGATCCAATCTGTCAGAGTTTGTTGCAAAAATCAAATCCAGAAGCACACACAGGTAACTGATTCAGTAGGATTCATTAACTTCTCTTTATATACATAATAACAGATGAAGTAAATTTTACAATACCAATAGCAGAGTTCTATCAAAGTGGTAACAAGCAGAGAGATCAGTTACAAGTTAAACACACAGGCAGCAGTACAGCAGAGATGCAAGTCCAAACTAGTTTCAGTTTCGTTTCTCAGCACAGTACAGAGCTGAACCACGCCCAGCCTCCAAACTGTTTCAGCTTCCATTGGCTGATTTAGTTGCTATGCCTATTCATTGGCTGACCTTGTTACCATGTCTCTGCCAGTTCATGAATAATCTGACTCAATCACCAGGACTAGAGGTTTTGTCTTTGGAGCTTTCGAACTCATGGCAGAACCCATGCTCAGGGAACTTCACAGAAAAGTTCACTTAGGATGAGCTCCAGCATATGTCCAAAAGCTTGGAATACAAAATCTCTGGTCCCGGTAACTGACCCAGATTGTATCCAGCAATATTATCCCGGGACACATACTGTATATTTGTCTTCATTCATGGATATTTTTATTATTTTTTTTCTAATGGACACTGTTTTTCATAATCAGCACAGCTTACAGTATTAAAATCTGTTTAAATCCTATTTAAAATAAGATAATAACAAAGATGCAGAATAAACATTTTAATTAAAAACAGTACCTAAGAAACAGTAAACACAGTAGTTGGAACAGTGAAAAGCTATTCAGGATATACATTTAAAATTGTCACATTTGAAATGCTGGTAGATTGTGACTTGCATTCTGGTATGTCTATGACACTTAGACTCTTCTTTCTCCAGAAGCACAGTAGGAATATAGCTATTACATATGTATGGGAATAAACATCTTCATTTCTGACTGAAGACATTTATATGCTCAAATGATTCCTGAATTCTTTGCTAAGAAGTTTTTGAAGGAAAGAGAATTCTATGACCACCAGAAGGAAAATCCATAACTCAACCGTAGAGTACTTACTTTCCTCAAAACCCCTGAGATTCAATCATGGCATTTATAAATGTCTGAATTCCTCTCCATTTGGTTCCTCATTTTGTGGCCCAGCTGGGGAAGCATATGAATGGATGCTGGCCCAATGTTCATTGGGCCCGGTTACAAATAGGCTATGGCCCAGTAGTAGATTTAGATTTAGACCCTGCTCTAAATCTATTGCTATAAGAGAAGACAGACCTTTACTATAGATAGTCTTCAACTTATGAACACAATTGAGCCCAATGTTTCTGTTGCTAAGAAAGGCAGTTGTTAAGTCAGTTTTGCCCCACTTTGTGACCTTTTTCCATAGCTGTTAAGTGAATCATGTGGTCATTAAGCAAATCTGGCTTTTCCCATTGACTTTGCTTGTCAGAAGCTGGCTGAGAACGTTACAAATGGTTACCCCAGGATAGTTCAACTGTCATAAATGTATGCAGGTTGCCAAGTGCCCAAATTTTGATTACATGACCATGGGGATTCTGCAATGGTCATAAGTATGAAAACCAGTCATAACCCACATTATGAAAATGTGGGAAATGAAAACTAGACAATCACACATTATGAAAAGCCAAAGTAAACTAAGTTATCCCTTAAGCCAATGTGTGCATCGTCCTACTGTTGACAACTCAGATATGATTTTCCTCAGCTGTAAACAATTACTATTGTTTTTAAACAAAGAAAAGTGGGATGACATTTTGTTTAGCTTCTGATATGTCTAATAATTGCACACAATTAACTTCCCAAAATTTAGTGGGCATAAAGATGATGAATTTAGCTGTCATGTAATTCATACAGAACTACACAAGCACTAACTAAATGATTACCCCTTTAATAATGCATTAAAATTTTCAGGAATATTTAGCCATTTATGTAAAATTTAACAAAATCGCCTGTAGCAAGTTACAGTAATTAGATATTCCTACTAAAAATATTGACAGTTCCTAATGGATTTCTTTGCATTATAAATTTAAATGTCACACATTTTCTTTTGAGTGGTTTGAAGAACAATCTGAAATGCTTTAAAACCATAATGCCATCTTAGAGTCAGTACAGAATTATTACTACATTAGCAAAGCCCATCAATCATTTGCGCAGATGTAGTTGGTGTAGTCTTGTTCTCATGAATTAAACCCACTATTCAAAAATTAGTGTATTCACATATGTATTCTACTATACTTGCCAAGACAACCTTTTCACATTGCAGTGATATATTATTGCAGTCCTGTTCTTTCTCACTAAACACTAACACCATAAAAAGTGTTATTTCTTCTTATGGTGAGAGTTCAGAATCTTCTTCCATATACCAATTGACCCAATTTCTTGAAGATTGGTAAAGTCTGAAGCTTATGTCAGGGACCCTATACTCTTCAAAATTACTCTTGCAAATTATTCAAGTAATGACCCTATTCGAAGAATATAAGCACATTAATTTTGAGGCTTTAGATCTCCAAATGCACACATCGGGGTGAAATCCAGCAGGTTCTGACAGGTTCTGGAGAACCGGTAGCGGAAATTCTGACAGGTTCTGGACAACTGGTACCAGAAATTTTGAGTAGTTCGGAGAACTGGCAAATACCACCTCTGGCTGGCCCCAGAGTGGGGTGGGAATGGAGATTTTGCAGTATCCTTCCACTGGAATGGATTGCCCTAGGTTCGAACTGGTTCTATAGAACCAATAGTAAAACCAGCGGGAGGCTCTGCCCACTGATCTAGACGTCATTATAAGTGATCTATGCATGTGCAGAAGCTTCTGTGAATGCGCAGAAGAGCGCGCATGAGAGTGAGCAAAAAGCACGCGTGCGTGGGCACGATGCAAACTAGTAGTAAAGGTAAGTAGAACTCACCCCTGATCCTTCCCCTGCCACACCCACCAAACCACGCCCACCAAGCCACACCACACCCACCAAGCCACGCCCATAGAACAAGTAGTAAAAAAAATTGGATTTCATCACTGTCTTGCATCCCTTAAATCTACAATTGATTGTGTAAAGTGAAACTAATTATTAGAGAAGACAACCTCAATCATGATGCTTTGCTCTATGGGAGTAATAGTTGATGCCCACATTCTAGTCAAGGATAAGAAGTGGAAGGGACAATTCAGTAGAAGTCCCACTGACCCTCTTGACACAGAGAGCCTGACAAAGCTTTCAGTCTTTGGGAAAGGTTGAATTGTGTTGCATATATTGTTCAGACTTTATTTTTTTTCTGTTTTAAAAAGAATAAATTTGTATCATAGTTTCATTAAAATAAATAAACTTTCTAGTCCAAGAAAGAAACCCATATCTGGAGTTTTCCTGCTTACTAAGGCCCTTTGGTTGGTGCCCTGGGGTTTCTGTAGCTATGAGATTAATCTTACCTTGATCCAAGGGAAATACTTCAGGTATCATTTATTGTGTGTCTGGAAAACTGAGCTTGCTATCTTAGAGGCCTTGAAAAGGTGCTAAGCGAGACTTTACCATGTCTGCTGGAATGCCCTATGTCATTATTTTCCGATACCATAATATATTCCAGGATTTTGGCAGAATGCAATGGTTTTGCTTTAATCTCTATCTGAGCTATTTCTACTGGAACTTAATGTTTCTTCTTGGTAGCATTGTTAGGCCTTCAGTAGCACAAAACTTTGGTAATGTCATGAAATAAGACCTGGCAACAGTCACAGTATTGTCCAGGACTGAGAATTTTTTTAAAAAAACCTGTCATTTTGTTGGAGCTAGGAATATTGTCCAGGGATTTAATGTGATGAATTGAAGGCACACATGTATATGAAGTTTCTTCCCTGTTTTCTGGACAAAATGGAAGTGTGTTAATTATGATGACAGATGTCTGTTTTAAAGTGATGTTCCCAGTGTCATGTGCTTTCCTGTTCAGCAAAACAACCATGATGTGACCACAGCAATCTTATGTTGGCATTCCATGTAAAAATTCCATGTGCAGTAGTTAATAGAAATTAAATAATGAATGGAAACTGATCAAGGAGAGATTCAGCCTAGAAATAAGGAGAAATTTTCTGACAGTGAGAACAATCAACCAATGGAACAGCTTGCCTTCAGAAGTTGTGGGAGCTTCATCACTGGAGGCTTTCAATAAGAGATTGGACTGCCATTTGTCAGAAATATTGTAGGGTCTCCTGCTTGGGTGGGAGGTTGGACTAGATGACCTACAAGGTCCCTTCCAACTCCATTAATCTGCAGATCTGTAATCATCAGCATTTCTAGTGCATTTGTCCTTTTGGAAGAAACTACTAAGTATTTCCAAGCCACAAGTTGTCTCTAAAATATTGACCTGAGAACAACTCTCAAAACTTGAGTAACACAGGACTACGTCCCATGTCTAGTAATCTAAACATTTCTAAGGCAGTTCACAAAATAAACCCACCAATTAGCATCAAAATATCCCAGGCTCATCATAAAATATAGCCAAGCATTTGCTTCCAAGTGGAATATTTTAATAAGTTTACTGATCTCAGATAGACTCTAGATTTTTTTTTTGACAGCTTCAAAATACCTTTAAAAAAAGAGAAAAGGAGAAAGAAAAAGAGATTTTGACCAGACAAAGGAAACAAATGATTGTGTCAAGTCTAAAGTGCAAAGCTTTGCAGATGAAGGTAGCCAGACATTCTTTTCTATCCCATGTTTGCACGTTAAGAAATTGACATTAAGAAGTAGGCAAGCAAAAACAGGGTTTTGTTGTTGTTGTTAAATGAGTGAAGCTTGGCAATTGCATGGAGGTCATAGCGCTCAGTCAGTGTCAGTCTCCATTCCCCAGAGTTGTATCCTGTAATGTATTTATTTATCATTACCAATGGCCATTTTTTTTTTGCCTCTCCTCTTTCAGTTTGTTCTGTCCAAGGCTATAAGGTTCTGACAGAGATCAGTGGTGTTCCTGCTGTGATGAAGCAGCTCGTCAAAACCTGAATTAGATGTTAAATCTTTCTGAAGTGGGGAGTAGGCGGAGGAGGGAAAATGCATTGTGCTAAGGATTTATCATGTGTTGCTTCCTGTGAGATAATATATAGGAGAAGATTTGTTATGGTACAAAGTTTCAAAATGCTGTTTCAGGACTGTAGTGTTTGCCAAGTTTATGATAGATGTCCAAAACCTTCCTCCTCACTTCTTAAGGACATGTATGCATTTCAGATGGATGGATACTTAAATGTCCTAGCAGTATGCATATCTAGGCATGGTACCAAAAATGCTGTTGCGTAATGGGACACCAGTGTCAGAGTCAAAATCTTGCATTTATTCTAGAAAGTATTCAGAAGATAGCAACTAAGATGGTATTCCATGGTGTATTCCTGCAGATAAAACAAGCATGCCTAGTAGAATGGTGCTCTTCATCTTTCCACATGTTATTCAGCCCTGTTGAATTCTAGATAGCTATGAATTCACAGAGTAGATTTGTTTGTGTGCTTGTGTGTAAAAAAAACAGTGTCTTCTCACCTCTATGGGTGCTATGTGTCTTGGGTCCAAAGACCTGGTAGTTTGGAGGTTCTGCACAGTATTTAAACTTTTTTAAGGTTCCCAGCAGTTAATTCAGGAAGTGCCTGGGTGGATGATGGGTGGGTGCAATGGTGGCTTGCTCCCGGTTAGGGTTAGGGTTAGAGTTAGGGTTCTTTAGAACTGGTAGTAAAAGCAGTGGGAGGCTCCACCCACCCACCCAGACATCATAATTGATGATCTGTGCATGTGCAGAAGCTCCTGTTGTGAACCAGTAGTAAAGGTAAGTAGAACCCACCCCTGGGTGGGTGGGTGGGTGGGTGGATAGGTAGGTAGGTAGATAGATAGATGATAGATAGACAGACAGACAGACAGACAGACAGACAGACAGACAGATAGATGATTGAATATAGACAGATGATAAACAGGCAGACAGACAGAAAATGAAGAAGGGAAACTCCAATTATTCAGAAACAAGTTTCTTAGCAAATTACTCCTAAAGTTTAATGGTATGATTTGTCAACTATCTGGGAACTTTTAAAATGGGCAATATATCTGGGATAGGAGCTACACATTTTTACTTTCTGGTCTACACCAACAAGGTGAGGCTCTCTGGATCATTCCTGCACTCAAACTTTGCTTGGGGATTGCACCACAACTTTAAGTACACAAACTGGACACAGAGTGATGTGAAAGTTTAGAGTAACAGTAAATCTGTTTGATGATTAACAATTATATACAAATAATAGCAGAAATCAGAATTTATGAATTTGTTCATGTAAAAGTGGAGAAACAAAATTATTTCCTGTTCTATATTTTCCCTAAATTCTTTCATATTACAGTATTTGCAGATACTTAAGACTATGAGAGCTGCTCAAAGTTGATTATAAGACGGGTGGCTATATACATGTTTTAAAGAAAAATAAATAAATATAAAACATGTTATTTATGCTACACTTTGTCTGCATTAAGGAAATTTCAAAGGCTTTTTTTTAAAAAAAACCCATAATTTAATATTGTCAGATACTAGTAAGATGCCAGATTTTGTTGTATTAAAAGAAGGATCTGGATATTAAATGAAGCTGCCTTCTTTGAAGTTTGATTTTCTTGTTTTTAAAGGAGGATTTTCTTGAAAATTCAGTGTTACCCTCTCTGAGCTCAAATATTAAATACATACATAAGGGTGCAAGAGGCCAGATTTTAGAAAACAAATCTAGGGAAAAAATTTGAATTGAAATAAGAAACATCAGCAAAACAAAGTGGATGACATTTCTACAACCATCAGTTCTACAACCAGCTCCTAAAAGAAAAGGGCCAAAGAGGACTGAAAAGAGGAAAATAACTACTAATACGTTATTTCAATATATCCCTCGGGCATTGTCATTGTAGAGTCCTGGCAATATTATTCTGTGGTTGGAAGCTATAGCTGTCAGTCTTAATAGTATTTCACCTTCCAGTCCTTTCCACAGCATTTTTTTTTTGAGAAATCTTGGCTGAAGTTCAGAAATGCTTCATCTAGCCAGTTAGGAAATTATAAAAACTTTCTAAAGAAGGTTTGAACATCTTAGAGTAGCCTATTTCATTTCAGACCTCTTTGGGCAAGATTCAATCTACTTTCGAAGAGATTTTTAAAAATCTTTATAATGCCCCCTTTGAATCTGATATTCTGGTTTTGCTGGAATACATTGTCCCTCCCTCCCTCCCACCTCCTCCTCTAATATCAACTAAGTGGATGCATTTCCTTCATCTATCTGTGTGTATGTTTTAATTAAACACCCAGTGGTGTTGTAATTCTAGGTGTATCATGACATTTAATTTTCTCAATAATATCTAGATCAAAATTTGCTGGTCTGATTTAAATGGGTAAAAGGTCAATAGATTTTAATAGCACAGTGAACATTATGAGTGCCTCAGTAATCAGGCAGGAAGAAAACATATTGATTGAATAGCTTGAATAGCAATTGCAAATCAAAGATTTTTAATGTGCACACATACATCAAATATTTTAAATGTTCATGTATGTAAACATACTTGTAATATCTACTACAATGTAAAAACATTTGGAAAATTTGATTCTTGCTAATATTGGGTCCTGAAACCAGTTCTGCCATCTTTAGAAGAAGCTAATTATTTGGATAAACTATGTTTTTATGTGTGTGTGGTTCACTTATTTAACTGAAAAACTCCTTACAATGAACATACAATATAAAACACAATTAAACAATAGCAAAGCAAAGTTGAGGCTCTCTCATTAAAAATACAGAATACTTACAATGTACAGTGATGCTGAATTTCCCAATCAAACAGCTTGCCTGAAAATGACCCAGGTCTTTATGGATGCCAAAAAGCAAATAGCCATAGTCATAGCACATATATCGCTTCACAGTGCTTTACAGCCCTAAGAGGTTTAGAGAGTCAGCATATTGCTCCCAACAATCTGGCTCCTCATTTTACCCACCTTGGAAGGATGGAAAGCTGAGCCAACCTTGAGCCGGTGAGAATTGAACTGCCAAACTACAGCCAGCAGTCAGCAGAAATAGCTTGTAGTAGTCAACAATAAGGTTGAGGTTCTCTGTATCTGTGTGTCTGGAGAGAGGCTACTCCATAGGGCAGGGTCACATAATGTGTGTTTATAAGGTTGAGAGAGAATAACTGGCCCAAAATTACCTAGAAAACCCTGGCAGCTTAAAATGGTCAAAACCAATGTTACAACCTTAGCAACTTCAAAATGTATGCATTTCAACTCCCAGAATTCCCCAGACCCCCAGACAGCTCTAAACATCTTGAAAGCTACTGAGGTTAAGCAGCGGTCTCCAACACAGATCTTCTAATTTCTAGTCCAACACCTTTATGATTCTTCCATAGTGACTTTCTTCAATCCAACAAGTCATATTATCTGAACAAATGAATGAATATTTCAACAGGAAAATGACTGAAAAAAACCCGCCCCTTTAATGCTTAAGTGCATTGTTCTGGATAGAGCCAAATAAAATAAAATAATTTCTGTATAGCACACCATGTAAACCAGCGGAGCCTGCTTCATGATGAAACGGAAAGAACCAGCAGGCCAGTTGGAAAAATAACTGTTTGGGGCAACAGGGATATGAATTTAATAGATTTCTTATTGTGTTTGGCAGTGTTTCACACCCCCATTGATCTATGGCTATAGTTTAATGGCAGCATGTAGATTTGATCTAACCCTTCCTTGGGGCTTCACATTATAAGAGAAAAACTGTAAATGATGTTGATGTGCTTATAATTGTCAGAGGCACCATAGGGTATAATTTCAACTGGGAGGTGCTTGAAGATTAATTGGCATCTTTAAAATGCTGAGTTGCCCGCAGATCAAGTCAAGGTACTTTTATAATTAGCAGAGGATTGTAAACCGAAGAAGTATGATTGTGTTCTCTGGAGCTGAGTGTAATCGATTCCTGTCTTTAACGAACTCTGCCCCAGGAACTGCAGAAGTCCAGAGAGAGAAAGGGACTGGAAGAGATTTTTCTTTCTTTCTGCTACTTCTATTTGGCTGCTGGAATCATAGGGGTGGTACGTGATATGATCCAGCTGCCAACCTGATCTATCATGCTGCTCTGTTTAAAGTGCCAGGGTGAGATAAACAAATCTGAAATCATCACATTCACCTAGCCTGCTACTGGAACTTCTTTCCACACAGAAATGTATGATTGGCAAACTCTTCTCTTTTAATAATAACACTACTACTACTACTACTACTACTACTACTACTACTACTACTACTACTAATAATAATAATAATAATAATAATAATAATAATAAAGTTTAAATGTGGTGTCATGTAATGAGTAAGAATATAAAAAACCTACATATAAATGCTGGAAGATAGAACCAGAATACCAAGCCAAGCAATATTTTAAAAAAGATAACTGGATAATCAAGGCAGTACAAGGCTGCTATTCAAAAATTCACTCTTGTTCTCATTTTAAAAGCTTCGTTTTTTTACCATTTGATATCTGTCCTCCAGGCAGTTAATAACAGCATGCCTATTGAGATTATAAGAGGAAAGAAGTATATAAAGTGAAATGTCCCCTCATTATTCCCTTTTCTTATCACCACTTACAGAATGGTGATGGTGTAGCCTCAAAGTGATGGTTTCATTCCATTTTATGTGGTATTTTGTTTATAAGATCTACTAAACTGTGTACAAGAATGTGAACTCTGCATTTCACTCTTTTCATCACCCTATTCCTTACAGAGTAAGATATACTTAATAAAATTCCAGAAATAGTTGAGTTTCAGAAGCCACAGAATCTAAAGATTTGGGACTTTATCAAGAATTATTGATTTATGTTCTGTAAACTGTATGACTGCAGTTTCTAAAGGCTTATCTGTGCTGCCAGATGCCCTGTCTCCAGTGTCATTTCTGGGGGGTATAAACAGATGATGTCATCCTCTATTAATCCCCTACTAACTGTCAAAGTAACCTAAGTGTATATTATTCTGCTCCATTTCCAAAATACCTTTAGGTCTGTTATGTTGCCTCAAGTGGTCCTATCCATTTTGGATACCATGCTTCAATTTGTTGTAGGCTAACCTCACCAGTTCATTTGTCACATTGCTGAGGTAAAAAAAAAATCTGTTCTATTGAGTCAGTGCATGCCAAGCTTTCTAATTCCTCCCAAAGCCATACTCTACTATCTTAGTGCAATGTAGTGATGGCACAATGGTTATTGTTCTTGCTTGTAATTAGAAGGTTGGCTGGTTTCAAACCTGATAGAAACTTCACAAATGTTCCCTTCTACTTTTTCTACAGTCTCTGGCGCTAGAAACATTTTACCTTTAAGTCCTTAATAGCTCAAATAACATGTGGGACATTTGGGAGATGATAGCCAGGTGTCTGATAACCTTAAATTGTCTTAGAGAATATAGGTGAATAAAGAAAGCACAAGGAAACATGAGAAAGCCAGAAAAAAAAATAGCAACTTTCCCCTAATAAGGCAAGATTGTGCTGTTATAACACTTACAGTAAGAGTGGGTCTAAAACACTTAAAAAGAAATAAGGGGTTTAAGAAAAGATTTTACAAAACCTGTTTATGGTCCCTATATGTATATGTGTTATGATGATTTAATGTTGTGCTTATAAATTTGTGTATATAAATATGTAAATACATTGCTTTCCTGAAAGAGAAAAATTGGAGCAAATAGCAGAATTGTCCGGTAAGAAGATGTAGTAGCTTGCAGCCTGGGCTGGATACTTTGTGATCTGTTGAGAAAATGACTCAGTTTGGACAAGATTTTCTTAACCTGGCTTATATTCAAGCCCAGATGAACATAGGACACAAAGCAGCTTACACAGTAAATGAAGATATGCTTTTATTGAGATATTTTAACTTCATTTGTCAGATCATCTGTCTGATCTGACCTTTAATTTCACCTGGATAGGAAGTAGTATATGGAGTCTTGTTTGATCAATAGGAACTTTCTGACTGTAGTATGTCTCCACTTTCTCTAGTAGGTCCTGCTTTTTAGCTTCTTTTGTGATCCTGATAGTACTTCTGCCCACTCATGGGTTGTATTTTCTTGAGATTACTGCCCAGATTTTACTTGCAATAATGTCATAATTGAATGTATAGTCTAGACTTCCATGTTCTCAATTATCTAGTCTTATTTCTAAAATTGAAGTGACATGTTAGAAACTATCTATCACATTGGACTAATTATGGATGCTTTTCTTCCTACCTTGCCTTCCATCCTGTTTTTTCTTTCCCTCATTTGACATGCAGCACTGAAAAACCTCACTCCTAATTTTAAATAAATTCTGTAAATTAAAATCAAGACACTTTTATATCATGACTTATCAATGTATAGGAGTGCTTTGCACACTAGTAAAATAATGCACACTGGTATTCAGCCCACAAGTGAGGCTCCTCACTTGTGGGGTACCGCAGGAGTCTGTTCTCTCCCCACTGCTCTTTAACATCTATATGAAGCCACTGGGTGAGATTATTCCTAGGTTTGGGGTCTACATCTCCACCCTGGACCAACTCAGTGTTGCCCTTTCCGTGATGTCCCAATGCCTGGAGGCGGTATGGGTCTGGATGGGTAGGAACAGGCTCCGACTCAACCCCTCTAAGACTGAGTGGCTGTGGATGCCGGCATCTCCTGATCTAGTACCCCCATCACTTCAGATGGGAGGGGAGTTGTTGACTCCCTCTGAAAGGGTTCATAATCTAGGCATCCTCCTTGATCCTCAGCTTCCCTGGTGGATCATCTGACGGCTGTGACAAGGGAGGCTTTTGCACAGGTTCGCCTAAAGCGCCAGTTGCGCCCTTTCCTACCAGAGATCTCCTTTGTACAGTCACTCATGCTCTCATTATTTCTCAGCTGGATTACTGCAATGCCCTCTACATGGGGCTGCCCTTGGTGTGCACCCGGAAGCTTCAACTGGTCCAGAATGTGGCTGTGAGGGTTGTTATGGGAGCCTCCCGTTACTCCCGTGTAACACCTCTCCTGTGCTAGCTGCACTGGTTACCGGTGGCCCTTCAGATCCACTTCAAGGTGCTGGTCTTGAGTCCAGGGTACTTGCAGGACCACCTCCTACCGGCCTCCCACCACCCAGTGCAGTCACATAGGACTGCCCTCCTCCGGGTGCCATTGGCCAGACAATGTTGGCTGGTGGCCCCCAGGATGAGGGCATTCTTGGTGGCTGAACCGACCCTCTGGAATGAATTACCCACCGGGCTTTGAACGGCCCCCAACCTCTGCGCTTTCTGCACCGAACTGAAGACATGGCTTTTTTAGCAAATTCCCTGATCTGTTATGAGATTTTAATTGTTGGGGTTTTTACATTTGGATGTTTTTAGTTTTATTTATTGTCATATGTCTTTATTCTGTGAGTCGCCCTGAGTCCTATGGGAGAAGGCGGCATAGAAATCTAAGAAAATAAATAAATAAATAAAATATTTTAAATGTATTCATGCAAATAGCACAATGTCTACTTCATTAAGAGATCTCAATCCATCGATAATGGAGAAAAGCAAATATAAAATTAAGTGAACAGCACAAATGGATGTTTATTTCAAACTGTGTATATTCCAGTTCCAGATCTGATCTTCAAAATTGTTCTACTTAGGCTTGGAAGAAGAGTGGATGGCAGGATAATATTATCCCAAAGAACAGCAAAGGGACAGAAAAGTGCAAAACCTTCTTTAATTATAGGTAGGAGTCCATGCTTTATTTGGCAAAAAGCATACTTTACTATAAATGGCTTTAATAATAATATTACAATGCCTACTTACTGCCAAAAATAAGAGAACCAAAATTGCTACAGTTCCTATATGCTGATCTATAGGTATATATATACATATACATATATACGCTCCCCTCACCCATATTATTTATTTGCCTAAGTCTGTTGTCCTAATGCTAACTGGTGGTGAGCAATTTCAGCCCCACACTTCAGGTAACTATAGGGACAGACAATTTTATCACTTTACTTTCTAGAATATGACCATCTTTTTCAAGCACAACTTTCTTCTGTCCCCTCTACATCTGTTTAAAACCATGTTTTAAAAATGTTTATATAAACATGTATAGGCATTTCAGGAATATTTTATCTCCCTGAAAAAATATATATATACATATTTTTATGATTTCTTTTGAAAAAAATCTGTGATGCAAATTTCCCTAATGCACATCTTTGTTTCCTATAAAGTTTCCTCATGATTACATTACATACAAAAGAAAACCAAATCAGAAAATTCAGAGAAATGAAATACAAGATCATACCAAATAAATAAATAAATAAATAAATAATCTGGAATGTATTAGTTGTGTTTCAGTTTGTATATGTCAAGCGCTGGGGAAATCAGGAGACACAGGCAGTTCAAATGAGTATAAAGATTTATTGCAAACTTAAGGTCTCTACAAGACTCTGACCAATGAGTGGGAGATAAGAGATGCATTCAAGGTGGGCTGGACATAGATGTCTTGTGCGCACAGAGGAACTCATGACTTATGACATGTTTGACCCTTCCCTCAAGCTCAGCTTGGTCACCTCCTACAATATATTAGTTTTAGAAATGTGTGGGTTAATTTAAGTTGGCTTGAAATATAAATCAGATCAGTTTCTTTCTCATCCCTAAACTAGCCTTGGATAAAATAGACTCTTTACAATTGAGGACCATCCTCTGACAATGGTATTGAAAGGCCTTCCTTTCAAAGGAGTGTCTTCCTTTGCTGTTTCTAATTCCTGACATCTTTTTATTTATTTTATTTATTTTTATTAATTTGTCAAGCATATATAAGATAACAGGTAAAAGTATAAACATAATTTGAATACATGAAAAGAGTAAGTGTAAAAAGGAATATTAGGACAGGAATGGTAGGCACACTGGTTCTCTTATGCACGCCCCTTACAGACCTCTTAGGAATGGGATGAGGTCAACAGTAGACAGTTTAAGGTTAAAGTTTTGGGGGTTTGGGGAAGAAACCACAGAGTCAGGTAGTACATTCCAGGCATTGACCACTCTGTTACTGAAGTCATATTTTCTGCAATCGAGTTTGGAGCAGATGATGATGATGATGATGATGATGATGAAGAATATTTCTATGCTGCCCACTCTCTGAGGACTCTGGGCGGCTTACAACAATTGACAGTATACTAAATAGCATATTGCCCCCAACAATCTGGGTCCTCATTTTACCCACCTGAGAAGGATGGAAAGCTGAGTCAACCTTGAGCCAGTGAGATTTGATCTGCTGATCTGCTGAACTAGCAGTCAGCTGAAGTAGCTGCACTACAGCACTCTAACCACTGTGCCACCTCAGGTCAAAGTAAACTCAGTTTACCTTGAGTTTGTATCTATTATTTGCTTGCATATTGTTGTGATTGAAGCTGAAGTTGTCATTGACAGGTAGGACATTGTGGCAAATAATTTTATGTACTACACTTAGGTCTGACCGAAGTCAGCATAGTTCTAAATTGTCTAAGCCCAAAATTTGAAGTCTGGTGGCATAAGGTATTTTATTGCAGGTAGAGGAATGGAGAACTCTTCTCGTAAAATATTTCTGGACTCTCTCAATTGTATTTATGTCCGATATGCAGTGTGGATTCCAGACAGATGAGCTGGATTCAAGAACTGGTCTAGCAAATGTTTTGTATACTCTAGTTAGTAGTACTATATTACTAGAGAAGAAGTTATGCAAGATTAAGTTAACAACTCTTAATGCCTTTTTGGCAATGTTGTTACAGTGGGCTCTGGCACTTAGATCTTTAGAAAAGAGTACTCCAAGGTCCTTGACAGAGTGAGGGTCATCTACAAGTTCATGTCCATCTAATTTGTATTTTAATTGTATCTTGCCTTGGCTCTCTATGCACAACAGCATCATTACACAGACAAAGAAAGATTTATTTATTTATTTATTTATTTATTTTTGGAGGCAGGAAATCTTCTTCCTTGATCCCATCATTGCCTCCCATTTTGGAGATGTTAAGAAATAGACATTAGGTGAGATCACAAATGTGATAAAGAGTAGCAATAATACATTGAGTTCTGAGATTTGACTGGCCACATCTGTTGGGATTTGGGCTTTATCAAATGCCAGTTGATGCCAACTCTTGACACAACTTTGACAAGTTATGCTTTTGTTTAGTAGCAAATCCTTTCCAGTTCAGAAAAAAATCTAAATTGAGAGACTAGCATCAATATTAAATAAAAATATTTTAAAAGATGGCCTTAATTTGGGGGACTTTGGGCAGCATAGAAGAATCAGAAATGATAATTAACTATGAGCTGTTAATACCTAAAACATTTAATTTGATAAGATAAAAATACAATTATAATACTTTTTAATAGAAATACAGCTATAAAGTACTTCATAAAGTATTTATTGCATTCTAACAGTAACATTTAAAAGACTAAACTCTCTGAACAAATGAATCTTTCATCTAAAATCAAATATCACTATGAAGCTAATTAAAATGAACCAAAATATTAAATCAAATTAAGATTAAATTAGTGCAATTTTAGCATTAGCATTGGTATTAAATTGGAGGTAGGCAAAGAATATCATTACTGGAGAGAGTTAAGGGAATTCATGGGGCAAATGACAAAATGTGTATTATGACTTTGTGTCATAAACACAAGAGGCCAGATAAAGTTACAATGTGCATTCCATTATTTTATCACTATCCTGATTATGAATAGCCATCTCACAGGGTCTTAGATGCAGGTTTTTGTAATAATTCACAAATCACCAAAGATTTTGTCACTCCACTATGGAACAACCAATAATAAACCTTGTAATAATATTTATTGTTGGTGAATACACATATAGACATACAAGCCAATCAAAAATGATTTTGTTTTAATTCATAGTTTCAGATCAGTGGTGCGTTGCCCCTGTTCAGACCAGTTCACAAGAACTGGTAGAAAAACCGGTGGGAGTCTCCACCTGCTGACCCTGATGTCATCAGGAAGCTTCTGCACATGCGTAGAAGCGTGCACACACATGTACGTGTGAGCAAAGCAAGCACACACACAGCCCCGTTGTGAATTGGTAGAAAGGTAAGTAAAACTCACCCCTGATTCAGATCCTTTTCGTTGGAATGATGGGTCATATCTCAGTGTATGCAGAAGACTTATGCTAGGACACATTTATGGATTCCAGGGCCTAATTCTTCCCCTTTTTATTATTATTCAGAAAGAAGCAATTTGGGCATCAGCCCAGACCTATTGGAACAACCAATCATTTTCACTTTTCACTTTCCAACATTGCTAATTCATTCCTTTTTGGCAGTAAGTAGACTTTGTAATCTTACTTCCTTTATGTGGGAAATTTATTCCTCTTATCTAACCAAGCATAACACTTCACCCATTTCCCCCTGTAGATTAGCTATTGATCTCAAAAAGATTCCAAATAAATATATATTAATACATCATGAGCGTGACCCTATCTTATGTGAATTCCTGGTTCTCCTAAATTGCACTAATTACTAGGACTTCTTCTCCTTATCCATCCAAGTTTAATGAAGAAGCTTACCAAATGAATTGGCAGAGGTGAACCCTTGTAAGTCTGGGGAGGTGTCAGATAACTTTGGGTTGGCTATTGATCCCCAGGCAAATATGATTTTCTGTACTTCCACTTATCTTTTGGCTCATTTTCTTCTGAGAGAGTGTTTCATGGAACCTTTCCTTTTCATCAGTCTTCTTCCCCTGAATTGTGATTTCAAGTGTTTTTGGGAGTGATTGGCCTACACTCTGCATCCCCCAGATTCTTGCAAGTACAAAATGTTCATTCTATTTTATATCACAATCCCAAAACTAACAAACCATCTTCAACAGCCATTGGAACTGTTTAACCATTATTGCATCATTAAGTGGCAGCAAGATTCTCCATTATTTAACCTCTTCTTTCAGAAATATTCTGCAATGGCATTTAATTCCATCTGTAGTGCCTTCATGGCATCTGATACTTATCCAAGATCACCTCCTCCTTCTATGAAAACTTTCCTATGAGAATTTAAACTAATTCTTGCTCTCAGTTCCGTATTAGTAAAAAGAATACATACCATTTTGTATGGGAATCTACAATGCTCCTTGGCTACGTGAAAAGCCAACAACAAGCTGTAGTGGAGAGCAAATTTATCAGAAGACTCAAGCTTCAAGCCCTGGTTTCTCCAGGAAAAACTGAAAATATTTGAAGCTTTGGGGAGTTGCTGACAGTCTACATTGACATTACTAGCAATAACAATAGCACTTATATTTATATACCACTTTACAGTGCTTTACAGCCCTCTTCAAACGGTTTACAGTGTCAGTATATTGCCCCCAACAATTTGGGTTCTCAGTTTACCCAACTTAGAAGGATAGAAGGCTGAGTCAATCTTGAGCCTGGTGAGATTTGAACTTCCAAATTGCAGACAGCTGGAGTAGCCTGAAGTACTGCACTCTAACCACTGCACCACTGTGGCTCATACTAAACCAAGTCTTCCTATTTTCTTAATACAAACTATTACTACTTCCAGTTTTCTCAGTGCAAACTATAAAGATACAAAGATATTTGAAGTATCCTGATTTGTAAACCACTAAGCCATCTATTTCATTTCAATTGCCACTGAATTCAGAACAAGTCATTGAGTACATTTACAGACATTTATATAGCTAAGATAATTTTCCATGAAACATGGAAATCCTTTGTGACAGGATTGATTTGAAATAACACCACTAACTCATCATACCATTTGCAAATAGCAAATTAGGCCATTTCTGTTCAGTTTTGGAAAGGGCAATTTTAATGTGTATATTGTTCCAAGTGAACATCACATATTGTGTATAGGATTCCTGCTTTACCTTGTAGAATTCTTATGAATATAAATGCAGGAGGCATTTATATGTGAAAATCTTCAGAAACCCAGAATATACAGTATTCCTGATTTGTTGGCATGCATGAAAAGCAAAACTGTAATCAAATCAACAATACATTATTTGGATACACGAATGGTAAGCCTATAAGAACAAATCACCTAATAGCAATATGGATTTTTATGAAAAAAAAATCGTTATTTTAAGTTGCAATGGTAATGTTTACAGAATTAACAAGACCATTATTTCTTTAGTACAACAGAAACTGTAACAAGAAACCAGACAATATTGTGCAGTCTGGAGAAATAAATCTTAAAAAGGCCAGTGTAATATTCATGATTGAAATATAAATCAAAGCATTTGATGGATAAGGGACAGGTCAATGGTAAAGCTTTTTGTTCTCTATAAAATCCACATGGCAGGCAGAAAGTTTTTAAATTAATTGTTCAGGCATTTTCTTCTGATAGATGGTTTTAAAAATGGGTGTCAGATTCTTTACACTAAATTTTACTGTACACATTTCAGTACAATGTCAGACTAAGCACACATACACAGGAGCATCAAATATACCATCAGGTTTATATTTTTCAGTAACATAGTTAAAAGAAAATATACAATGCTACCCACTCAGAAATTATGAGAGTGACAATTGTGCATCACAGCAGATGAACTATGGGCAAGAGATGTGGTTGCCTAACTACATTTGCCATCTATGATACTAGCTATATTAGGAACATATTTGCCTATGAGTTGGGTTACACTAATTGACTTATACATCCAAACCTTTTGCAATGCTATGGGAATCCAATAGAGGGACTATTCATGCTGGGATTCAGTTATGAAATGAATAGATTATATAGATGGTATGTAGCAATTACTTTAACAAGTATAACTCCTCCCCACACACCCTCAACCTCATCACATCTGAGGTAGTGCATAGTGATAAACAGAAATAAGTGATTGTTTGTTTGGTATTGAAGTTCACTTCAGCCTACAATGAATGATGACTTTCTTAAGCAATCATAATTATGAGGGATATTTTTAACTGAAACATTACCCAGCTAACCACACTTGATTGATAACATCATAGTCCTCAAGCAACTATAAAATAAGCAGAGAATGACTAAACCTCAAAAACTGATATTTTGGCTTTCCATTGTATTAGGTAGATTCTCATGGCAAGACAAAAAAGCAAACAAAACTCAGATAGAAAGTGGTTACCACTTGCCTACACAGATCCATAAGCTACTTGAAAGTGATCAAGGCAAGACTTCCAATCAAAGAAAAGATTTTTAATCATAAATCAGAGGATTCTGACTTCATCATTTATTTATTTATTTATTTATTTATTTATTTATTTATTTATTTATTGGAATTTGTCAAACAAAAATGAGAACAAGAATAACAGAATAAAAATACAATGACAAGGACAATAGGCACGTTAGTGCACTTATTGTTGCCCTCTCTACTGACCACTTAGGTATGAAATAAGGTCCACAGAATAATTAGTAAACAACCACCATCAGATAGCAAGTATACAAGTAGTGGGGAATCACAAAAATGGCTGTGAATTCTTGCTATACACAGGCCTTAGTGTATAGTGAAATGCTATCCCTTGGCAACAAATGGCAATTAAAAATAGCAATTGCCCTAACTAATACTGACACCTGACTGAGAATCTTGGTTGTTGCTACCAGGCCTAAAGCTTTAGTCTTGGTTGTTGCTATTAGGCCTAATTCTTCAATCTTTGACTAGGCCCAAATAATTTGTGAAACATACAGAATTTAGAAAATATTCATTTTGAACCAGTCTCAGAAAAAATACTAAATCAAATACCAGTGGTGGTAAGATTCTAGGTGTTACCAAGATATTGTTTAGGTTATAATTAGGTAACAAATAGTTTATCTATTTGTTACCTAAGCAAACATGAAATCAACTCAGTCTCATTTTCTAATCTTGGGTTATTACCTGTGTATGCCTGTACATATGCTAGAATATGGGTGTTCCCCTCCCCTTACTTGAGCTGTTATTACTAACCTCTCAGTACTCTTGGTATGGTAAGGCTGTAGCCATCTCTATTGATCCTAATTTAAAGCTGTAATTGCAAATAAAAACATCATTATTTCCCCCAGCAGCCTTAATTGAAAGGATTGATTCACAGCAAGCAAAGCATGATAAGAACTTCTTCATGAACCAAACTGCTTACGGACAATTTAACACCTTAATTTCACAAGAGTCCTGTTCTGGATTGAAAGGATAGGATGGAGAGGGGAGGGGAGAAAATCTAAGCTTATGTACTCTGCCTTACTGCTAATATATTGATTAAAGATGCAACCCTGTAGCCACTAACTTGGAATAGGTTTTGTTAAACAGAATGGGATTTAGGAGCTGATGTGATAGGATTGCAGTGTAAGATAAAGACTTGAAATATCTCTATTGAAATTTAATTTGAAACCAGCAGAATTCAAGAGCCAACCAAATCACTGTTCACTTTGGAAATGTCTGAACCTATCCTTTTTACAAATGAACTGCTGATATAGATTCGAGAACTTTTAAAGCATTTCATTTCAACAAATATTGTACTGAAATATATCTCCCAATTTTCTGAAAATGAAAGGTTTTGTTTTCCTACCTTATTTTTAGGATTTTAGAACAATTTTTTGATGTGTGGCATTATTCCAGACTATAGTAAACATGATCATGCTAGAGCACGGGTGTCAAGTTCACGGTGTCATGTTGCCGTCACGTGATGTTTTGTGACATTTTTCCAATTCACGGAGGTGGGATGGGTGTGGCCTGGCCCACGGGACGTCAATTTGACACCCCTGTGCTAGAGAGTTAATCTTACCTATGGTAAATAGGTAGATATTGTGGCAAAGTATTGTGAAATATTGTGCTAAAGTATTGTGGTAAAGTATTGTGATCTTCAATATGATTTCCAGCTTAAATTGAAATGTTGTAGACCTCTTCAGGTTTGTCCCCTGCAAAAAGAATCAAGACTGACAGAAATATATAGTATGCCTCCTTCCCTTTAGCCAGTCTTCCCAGTGATGGGACAGATCTATAAAAAGTGCACTCCCATTCAGATGAATCTCTCAATGAATCTCCCAAATGAAAGATAATCAGCTATATGGTAAAGGATTGTAATTATATTCACCAAAATATAGTTGTGTTGTCCTATATACTTTTCCTATAGGAAAAAAAGAGAAAAAAGGGCCAGGATGTCTGTTATCTTCCAATTTTTTGTAAAATGTTAGAACAGAGCTTTTAACATTCATAGGTTTAAGCATAGGTTCAGGCATTCAGACACTGTTGTTCTCTTTGGCTCATCTATCACCATTCACATACATATTGCTCTGGGGAACTAAAGCCAGAAACGAATCTGGTTATTCCATATATTTGATGTGCATTACAGAATATTTTTTTTTGAGTCACTTAGGTAACTTTCATCTTACTAGAATGTGAAAAGCAATGGATCGTCATATGTTGTTTATACAAAATAAAACAACATCAACCTCTTTTTTATCCATGTTATCTATATTCAACAGTTTGGTGCCTGTTGAAGAATATCAGAATATCCTACCCATCTTTTCATCTGAAAAACAAAGGTCGTGGCCTTTCTTTCCTTAAACAAATATGTGAAATAATCTTTTTCTCTTTCCATCTGTCTTTCTCCAAAAATATGTTTCACCAACATGTACAAATACAAGACAACTATACTGTTTTATATTTAAGCTATTTCCCCCCTCCTTTTCTTTCCATAGCCTCTTAATAGCTTGACAAGAGAAATATCGGGAAGATAGAACCATATGATTAACAGTGATGAATGGGGGTAGGGGGAGAAGCTGAAAAAGAAAGATGTGGCTTAAAGCCAAGTTCCAAAGAGAAACAGAATCTCTGGCTTTTTCTTATCTCCAGAGTAAAATTAAGTTACAAAAACCTTTAGTGGAAAGTTTGCACACGTTCAGTACCATTGGCATAGTTGACAGAAATAGCATATATTTTTCTTAGTTTATATGATATAGATTTAAAGGCACAGTAAGCTCCTTCACTACCTATTGACTTGGTAAAAGTCTCTTAAACCCTGACGTAAAAGTCTCTTAAACCACACTCATAAAGTATGGGAAAGGAATGCTGAATGCAAGTAGAAATATCTTGCTCTTGGAATCAGCACCAAACTGCTGGTTGAAGCAAGCCATTTTCCTCCAATATGTTGGGCCTGCAAAATGAGATGGCATTTATGGTTCTTTCTGTTGAAATGTGTATGGTCTTCTCTATATAGCAACATTGTGCATGTCTATCTAAAAACTGCAGTTCTCAGAAATGTGACATTAAAAAATAAGCAAAGTCCAACATAGTCAAAATTTCTATTCAAAGATTGTCTTTTCAAACTGGGGTGGGAAAGACAAGTGCCTAGTATTATTCAGTTAAGTTCTTAAAGGTAAAGGTTCCCCTTGCACATATGTGCCAGTCGTTCTTGACTCTAGGGGGTGGTGTTCAAAGCCGAAGAGCCAGTGCTGTCCGAAGATGTCTCCGTGGTCATATGACCAGCATGACTAAATGTCAAAGGTGCATGGAACGTGTTACCTTCCCACCAAAAATTGGTCCCTATTTTTCTACTTACATTGTGCTTTCAAACTGCTAGGTTGGCAGAAGTTGGGACAAGTAATGGGAGCTCACCCCGAAACGCAGCACTAGGGATTCCAATCGCTGAACTGCCGACCTTTTGACAAGCTCAGCCACTGAGCCATTGCGTCCCTATGTTCTTTCTTATGTTAAGTTCTTACATAACTTTAAAATTGTATGAAACATAGTTTTGCAGAATTTATTTTGCAAAGTTAAAAAAAAACACTTTTCTTATAATTGTTTTATCGTGATTCTTACCTGCCCTTTGTGGTTTATGAGGTTAGGATGCTGGGTTGGAGGTTAGCAGGACTGTGTTTGAGAGCTGAGTGCTGCTGTGTAGCAGGGTGACGTCCCATTATTCACTCCAGCTCCTTGTTGGGGACATGAAAGGAGCACCCACAGGTATCCGGTGGCCAATGGTGATGTCACTAGCTAATCTTTTCAACCCAGAAGCACCTTAAAATGGTGCCTCCAGCAGGAATTGGACAGGGATCTGGCCTTTGAGTCAAAAGTGTGATGATTAGAGTTGATTTCCAAACCTTGGACTAAGGGGAGAAGGGTAAGGTAATTTGGATTGAGTTCTCATTTCTAGTCATTGTAATAGATAAGGAACTAGTTCCATTCTTTTGGCTCCACAAAGCTGATTCTGATCCATTTCTCCAGAACTCTGGGTCAACAGAGAGTGAGAGTATGGGAGTTGCAGAAAATAACCCTGTAGTACTTTACATAAAATACTGTAAGAAGGAGAAGAAGAATTAGTTCAGTGACAGATAAACAATCCCGAATTATTTCTGTGTTCTGGCCACCATTGTAGAGAATTTTAAGGATGAAGAGATCATAGCAACTGAAATTCTTATTTACCATAGTCCAGATAGCTCTGCTTCATTAACAGCAATCTGACTTCTTGGGTGGTTTCTAACATGGTATTCTCTGAACTGCATTAGATACAGTAGTTAAATTAGCATGCTAATTATTCCACAGAAAACATCTTGCATTTCCCTCTTAACCCCATCAAGCAGCAGCATTATAACTTCTTGCAATTATCTCTTCCCTTTTTTTGTCTCTTTCTCACACTGACACAAACAAAAACCACTCAGGCTATCTATGAAATAGTTCTCATTCTGCAATGCTTCATCCCAATTCTACGCCAGCTGTAATCAAAATTGTTAAAATATAGTCCTCAACCTACAACAGTTTGTTTAGTGACCATTCAAAGTTACAACAGCACTGAAAAGTGACTTATGGACATTTTTCACACTTATGACTGCTGCAGCATCCCCATGGTTATGAGATCAACAGACACTTGGCAACTGACACGTATTTATGTTGGTTGCAGTGTCCCGGAGTCATGTGATCACCTCTTGCAACCTTCTTGCAAACAAAGTGAATAGGGAAGCCGGATTCATTTAACAACCATGTTACTACCTTAATAATTACAGTGATTCACTTAACAGCTCTGGCAAGAAAGGTTGTAAAATGGGGACAAAACACACTTAACAAATGTTTCACTTGGCAACATAAACCTGAGGCTCAATTGTGATAATAAATGAAAGATTACCTATATTTTTTCTCTGTCTGGTTGCACAGTCTGCCAAATGTTTAGAATGTATTTTGTGCACCTATCAAGACCTTCCCAAGGACTTTGGAAAAGACAGATATTGTTGTTTGATGGTGTCAAAGGTAGCGTCACAGAATGTAAACTGCCTTTTGCAATTGAATGATGGTGTTTTTGTCAAAGCCAATCGTGTTCTACTGGTACGCCAGATGTTTTTTGATTATACCCAAGGCACTACCATGTTTTCCCAAAAATAAGACTGTTTTTTAAATTAATTTTTGCTCCAAAAGACACATTCGGGCTTATTTTTTTAGTTAGGTTTTATTTTTGGGAAAATATGATACTAAATGCATCTGTCTGGCTGATAATCTTACCTGGGGTTTATTTTTGGGGTAGGGTTTATATTAGAAGCATCCTGAAAAAAATCATGCTAGGGCTTATTTTGTGGTTGGGTCTTTTTTTTCCCCAGGGAATTACTATTAATATTATCTTTGCTTTCTTTTGTCACAGTTGTTCCACTTCTATTTAAAAGTTTTTGTATTTTGTTATTTTCTCCAGTTCTTTCTTTTGTATTCTGCTGTCTCCAGTGCTGCAATATCCAATATCCAAAACTTTTTTTTTATTATTACTTTTTTGTCTTTCCTATTGATAATTATAAGTCTGGTGTGTTACATGGCAGATGATTCTCTATTTGAATTCTAAAGTCCTAGACCATTTAAGTTTCTTCATTTTTTTATTACTTTGTCTATTTTATGGCCCCAGTACTTCTTGGTTGCAGGCAAATGGTATTTCTTGCAGGTATTACAAAGCACCATTGTTGTTGCTTTGTCATGCTGTTGTTTCTAATCACTCTAAGTCGAGTGTCAGCAACCTGCGGCTCCGGAGCCGCATGAGGCTCTTTGGGCCTTCTGCTGTGACTCCTTGTCAGGTGATCCCACTACTGGTGGCCCCGCCCCTCGCCTTCCCCTCCCAGTCACTCCTCGCCTGGCCTGAGAAGGTAAAGGCAACAGTGGGGGATGGAGAAGTAGCCGGGGCAGATATAGAGAGATACAGAGAGAGGGGGAGAGAGAGAGACATAGAGAGATACAGAGACGGGGGAGCGAGGGAGGGAAAGAGAGACGTCAAAAGGGTTTTGTGGTTCCCTGTGTTTTTTAACAACTAGTTCTCTGCCCTAATGACTGGCTGGATAGGCATGGCTGGGGGGGTGGTCATGTGACATCAACTTGGCCATGCCCACCCAGGTTTTGTGGCTTCCAGTGCTTTCTTTTCTGTGAGAAACAGGTCCAAATGGTTCTTTGAGTGTTTAAGGTTGCAGACCCCTGCTCTAAGTTCTTGCAGCAGCTAGCTAGGCAACCCTCTTTTTCTTCAGCTTCTTTGGAGAGATTGCTTTCTTCTCAATTCTGGCTTTGTATGCATTTGTTTATAAGGCTTGGTCTTGTACAGCCAGAATTAACCTTTCTGTCTCTTTTCAATGTTCCTGCTCTCAGCCATTGCCAGGTCTTATTACCTGCTATTTTTATTTATTTTTTTGATGATGATGATGATTTGTACTTGTGACCAAATTAGAGTTCATATATACAATATATTGGCTTGAAAATTAGCTGGCATTTCTCACACATGCAATAATAATGAATTGTTTAAACATAAGATTGTTATGTGTCAAACAAACTGTGCATGTTGACAAACAACTATACCCAGCACATCAAATTTATTCTTTAATAGTGTGTTTTAGTAAATGCATATACTAAGACTTTTGTAAAAACTACTTTTATGTGGAGTCACTCAATATTCTGTCTTTTTGAGATGTCATATGATTTCTTTTTGCTGCTTGCTGATGCTAAAGGGAAATTAACGGGTGTATTCTTAGACAGGAGGAAATGTTTCCCCTCTATACTCTAAAGTTTCCCCAGAATATCACAAGTGAAAAAGGCCTTTCTCACATGATTCATTTAGCAGCCACATCTGAAGGGAACATATTCCATTTCTAAGAATGTAACTGCCATGTTTATATGTTTTTCCCCAGTGAGAGTTCAGTTTCTCTTTGGCCACGGGGACCTTACCACCAGCCAAAACACAAGATGGGGCTGAAACTCTATGCTCTCCCCAATGCACCATATAGATAATCCCACCATGGAAATAAAAAAGTGTGTGTGTGTGTGTGTGTGTGTGTGTGTGTGTGTGTGTGTGTGTATTAAAACAGATGTATGTTGTCACGAATAAATGAGGCTATTCAGAGTGTCATGAAATGGACAATTTATAGACAATTTTGGTAATTACTCAAACCCCAAAAAAGGGCCTTAGGTCGCTATTAAAAACCCAGTTCTTTGTTTTTGTTGAAAAAAAAAGGAGGGGTGGGTGAGAAAGAGGGAGTTCCAGTTGATGAAGAAAGATAGCAAGAGATTTTAATGAAAGGGAAACAATCTTTGATGTTTGTCTTATTACACAGATTCAGTTTAGTCTATTATGCCTTTCCACTCCCTCACTTTTTGCTGTTGATTTTCATTTCAAGACCCAAATATTGAGAAGACCACCCCCACAGAAAGAGAGAGGGGGGGAAGAGAGAGGGAGGGCGGGAGGGAGAGAGAGAGAGAAGGAGAGAGGGAAGGAGGGAAAGAGAGAGAGAGAGAGAAGGAGACAGGGAGGGGGGAGAGTGGGGGGATCAGTGTATTATTCCCTAAAGTTAAACACTTCCAGAAATAAGTTTTAAGAAATTCTCACACCAGAACCAAACCAAAATGCCTCTCAATAAATGACTCAGACTGCTCTGGCATATCTGAAAGTTCACCACTGTTCCAGAGGTGACTGTCTTAATTTCTCTGGTTCATTAAACCAGAACTGCACTAAAAGGAAATGTACAGTCTCCAAAGGAATATTCACCCAGTTAACCTTGCCCTTGTGTTTCAAACTTTGTGTGTGTGTTGTATGTTGTGTGTTGTGTGTGTGTGTGAGTGTGATTTCAAGTTATAGAAAAGAAGCTAACTAAGTGCTCTAAGGATTCCTATATACCAGACAGGATGCAAAAGGCCAAATTAGATATGATTCCATTCATGTGATCAGCAAGTGTGAATGGCTTTCAAAAACTAAATAGCAACACATTTTCTTTCTTATGCAAATCCCTTCTTATGCATACTGAATTTGGACTGTAAAAGGAAATAAGTAATTAAGACTTTCCACTGCCTAACAGGATCATAATCCAGTTTGCTCCTTTCCCTATGGCTGCTTTGAAATAAATTGTTTGGATCCAAAAGGCAACCAAAATATGTTAGTGATAAATAATATCATGTGGCTTTGATGGGCATTTTTGAAATATATTAAGCCACTGTATATTAGCATTAACAAAAGGTAAAATATTAATCTGTAAACATCCCTGATGGCAAACAGCAATCCCTCCAAATCCCCCCCAAATCAACAACAGCAATGATCAACTGTCTTCTCTAGCCATTCGTCCAGCCACTTTTGATGTCTTTTCTGCTTTTTTAAAAAATTTGATTTGTTTTGCTGAGAAAACTCCCTTTGATGCATAGTAGCTCAAAATGAGACACGTTGCAAAATGAAAAGACTTTGCATAGCTCTTTTGTTTCTGTGAAGGAACCACTTCAGACTAGAACAAGGAAAAATGCTTCTTTATGACCATTTCTGCTGTCCAGCTCTATATCCAGAAGGAGAGATTTAAGTATTTAGTTAAATATAAATATTTTTTTCCAGATTAAGAGGCTATATTTAAGGTAAGCATATTAAGACAAACTGTGCCTTTGGTCTATAATGAAGGCTTTGTACCTTACTCAAAATTTTAACTTTAATTCAGGTTCAAATGACATGAAATTCCTTAGAAAAAGATAGGTAAAAAAGATAGGAAAGTTATATTTTTCAACTCTATGGCCAAGACTGCCTACTACCAACTTTACATATTATAATCAGGAACTAATCATGGCTATGGTTGTTACCCTTGTAACTTCAGACTTATATTACTTACCAGTGTAAAATTTGGATGGTCAGTTGGTAAAATGGGACACGGGGCCAGGCATGCACTAAAAGCTACTGCATTGGCTGCTAATTAGACCTAAATAATAATTCAGTTCAGTATTTTAGTTGTGGTATATAAGATCTTAAACAATTTGGGATTAGAATATGTGATCGGTCTAGTCCAGGGGTGTCAAACTCGATTTCATTGAGGGCTGCATCAGGGTTGTATTTGACCAGGGAGGAGCAGAGGGGCATGGCCAAGGTGGGTGTGGCCAGCTCATCACTCATGTGGCGGGTGCCTGTGGTGGCCCGAGCACTTTGCCAGTGAAAACAGGCTCCCGAGCTCCGTTTTCAGGAGGCCTCCTGCAATCCTCTGCCAGTGAAAATGGAACTTTCCCTCCCAAGCTCCATTTTTGCTGTCAGAGACATCGCAGGCTGGTTCTTCGCTGTTTCCAGAGTGGCCCCCATGGGCCAGATCTAAGCACCCTGAGGGGCAGATCTTATTGACCAGGCCTTGAGTTTGACACCCCTGGTCTAGTCAATCATAAGATCATCAGGAGAGATGCTGGTATGTTCAGTTGTTTCAACAAAGACATAATTTGCATAATTCTGTCTGGGGTAGTGTCAAATGAATATCTCATTTACAGCATCAGGCCCAGCTGCAACAGGGAAGGAGGTGTCTTGCATTCCTTCCCTTGCAACTCACTGGATTAAGCACTTCACTCATGCAAATGTGCATTTCCTGGTAATGATGGAGCTGCTGTGCCATCCAGACTTGTTTTTCTCTAGATCCTTCCATTATCCTAAAGTGCTTTTATTGATCTGTGGACTCTTTGTCTCCCTCCTTCTCTTCCTCTCCCCATCCCTGCTGAGCGCCTAAATGCTGCTATCTTGTCTCAGACAACCACTGTATTTTAAAGGGGTGAACAATGATTTCAAAGTCAGATTTGACAAGCTGAACTTGACCAGTGCGAAAAGAGATATCCCCTGAGTGACATCTGTTTCAGACGGATGAGGGATATGTCTGCATTTATCAACAGCCCTTTCTTCCTTTTATCGCCTCTATCCTCCCCTTTTTTTGTCCCTGTGATCTTGAAAATTTGGAAAATGGACAAGATCCTTTCCAGAGCATCTGTTCAATTATATTCCAAGTCTCCTGTGTATTAATGTATGCCTCGGAGGAAAAAAATGCTTTATAGCTACATTTCTCTCTGTAGGTTAACAATATTTGTAGCTACACACCTAACATAAATCTATTCCAAGTATATTTATGATCAACTTTTTTCAAGTGAAGTTATTGCAAATCTTCCTAAATCAGTTTGAAAAGGTTGTTTGACACTTCCCAAATACAACCAGACTAAACTATGTAGAAGAAGGTGTACATCCAGAAGGGTGCAAGGAACATGTACTTATCTCATTTATATGAATAATGTATTGATTATATTTTTACAGAAATATTTAAGACATATATAATAAAATAAAGACTAATAATGTAACAATGTGATAAGATGATTACTGCTTACTTTTCAACTATCTGAAACCTGAATATTTTATTCCAATACAATCCTTTTCTCCCACTTACTTCGGATTTGTTCTGTGCAAAAATTGTTCCTATAAAACTAGAAAGTAATAATAACTATCAATCAATGTCCATATACAAAATATGTGTTTTAATTGGCCCTTGAAATTAGCCTTGCAACAAAAAGAAATCTGCTATATGAAATAAATCTTCAACAAAAATCAACAGTGAAATATTCTGAAATTCTGCCAGAGAAAATTATTTAAAAGAAGTGGCACCCTTGCCAAAAAGAGCTCTTCATTGACAGTATCTGGAGAACAGTTTTCTAAGAAGAACTTAAAAATTAACTGGTTGAAATGGAATGATGCCATATTTTAAGCTAGCTTGTCCAAGAGCATTTGAGGGTTTCAAGGAGAATATCAGCAAATTGGTTGTTGTAGCAGTTTATCAGCTGTATTGTTTCGAAAATAAATGCACTAGCACATCATAGTCTAACGGCTACCAGAATATTTGATCAGCATGGCTTTGCTGTCTCTGAATATGTTATAGCTGGAACACCTAAGCTGGAGAAAGTACTTCAGAATATTAGTGTCATGTACTAAGCTGGAGAAAGTACTTCAGAATATTATTCTTTCAAAATAAAAGTCAGATCCAAAAGCACAAGCTACACATATATTTTATGAAGGGTTATACAATACTTAACAAGACAGTGTGAATCCACTTTATAGAACATTTGTGCTACTTCTCACCAGAAACCCATTTCTCATTTTCCTGAAATTAGAGGAGTATTTATTCAGATTCACCTATATTTTCAAAGGAGGATGTCCAGCCTAGTAATAGACAATGCATTTCCTTGTTATGCACAATATCAATTTGATTTGAGCCTGAAAAGGAAAGAAAAGGGAAGGGAAGGGAAAGGAAGGGAGGGAGGGAGGGAGGGAAAGGGAAGGAGGAATATATCTGTAATGGAATAGTTGAAAGGATAAAGATCTATGCATACCCACTGATAGGAATCAAGAAGCATTGTATAATTTAGAATCTCATCTGATATAATACAGTTGGGTACCCAGATTCTCAGTATTCTTATCTGGCTTTAAGCTTGTTTTACTATGAGACCTTACGAAGTTTTTGATAATTTACTGAGGTTTTTAATAATTGTGGCTTTTCGTTTGTTTGTTTGTTTGTCTGTCTGTTTGTTCATTTGTTTGTTTATAACTTTATTGTGTTCTGTTCAGAGACCCATTTGATTGGGGCAGACTATAAATATTAAAATTAAATCATGGTTATAAGACAAACGCTTAAGAGTCATTTTTGTACATCGCTGCTAATAACCCAAGGGCACTTTAAACAGACTTTAACAGCATTTCCTTGTACAGAAATATTATATTAGAGCCAGTTCATTCTGTACTGACCTTGGAGCCAACCTTGTATCCAGATAAAACCTGAATCACAAATGCAACTGAAAATATTGTATTTGATTTTTTTTTAAGCAGATTGTTGAGGCCTGAGTGAAGATGAAAGTGCTTACTCAAGAGAGATTCTGACTTACTGTGTTTTGAGGCAACTCATCCATCTTGGGTAATCATCTTTCTTTGATCCTTCATCATCAGTGAGTGATCTTGCAGTGTTTCTAGAACAAAAAAATGTAATTTGGCTGCCACTGACAGAGCAGCAATCAAAACCAGCTGATTCCAAGTCCTTTGCAAACCTTCCCACTTCAAGTCACTGATGTTTTACATCTTCCTAGTAAAATTCTTTTAAATCTTGTAAACCTCATAAAGCATTTGGACTAGCTTGTAAATCCTGATGTTCATAAATATGTCTTCCAGGAAAGAGGGGTATTATTGTTGTTGCTGAGATCATCTCCTACAAGTTTGTCCCATCAGCTATTGGATTATGTTCTTCCTTCTGTGTATACAGTACATAAGAATTTCAGGTGCATATATGAATATTTTCCTTTTTTCAGATAGAATCTAAAATAAATCTTTGTATCTTCATATGACTGAAAGAATTTTTATAACACTACATGCGTTAACCAGCTTACTAATGCAAGTTATCCAAGGTCTGGATAACAGCTAACAACTGTTTTGTTAATAGCCACTATCAAGAAGACAATTAACACTATTTTCTGTGTTTGCTTTCCATATTAGCTCATCACTTACCATTCCATCCACAAATAAGTTAGGATCTATATAAAACAAAACCTCAATTATTCCATCAATTTATTTAATAATAGAGGTATATATAATTGTTGGTCAAAATAATACTGCAAAAAATAGTGCCCTATAAAACTGGGGCAACTACTATAGAATATAAGATAAATATTGTAGTATATTTGTTGATCTTTCAAAGACAAAGATGAAATATTAGTGACTTCATGGATCTGGAGATATAATGTTATTGAGAACATTGATGGAGTGGTTTGTCATTATCTTCTTCCAGATTTTTTCTGCCAACTTTCCAATCTAGTTTATATGCCAATTCAAATACTCAAGAAGTTTGATCCTTAGTTTTTTTTTTGGGGGGGGGGGGAATCAACCAATGCTAGCTGCCATCCATATTGTGACCTTTCATTATTGTGAATCTTACAGGCATTGAAGATATAGTTTTAGGTAGAAATGAACCTTTCTAACAATGAAGTTAATATTTAAGCTAAGTTTTATATTTATCAGTTTTTCAGTAAAGTAGACTACTTTTTGCCTGTTAGGCAAAACTCATTAATAAAATCCCTTATTATAGAACTGATCCTAAAACTGGTCAGAGATTCAATGTTTAGGAGCATTGCCATTGTTTCACCAATAATAATTAATATTCTACTGGATCAAGATTTGGGCTGTAACTAGGCTTAAAAGTGTATTATTAATTGTTTCTCCCACTAATACCACATTCATATTTTTTTTTCTTGTAAACATCACAAACATGATGCTCATTTCTAGGGGTGAATAAATGAACTCTAAATAAATTCAAATCAAAGACTGGATTTGATTTTCTTGTATACCTTGGTGGTTCAAATGATTTTCTGAATTAATTCTACACACACACACAAACAAAAATAGTCCTAGGGGCTCTTGAATCTTTGAACTGTTCTGAAGAACACAGATCAAATATATAATTTTATCCAGTTATCTTATTCTACCTGGAAAATTAATTAGATATAAATCAAATTAGTTTTGGATGAGATTTCCAAAAGTAAGCTTTGGTTTTCCCATGAGTCTCTTTGTGACTTATTCTAAGGACCCATATTTATCATTTAAATCAAATACTTAGGCTTTTGTATAGGTTTTTGGGTCATTTTTGTAAATAAACATTTTATTTACTAGACATGTAGAGTTGTATAATTGTAACTATTGTTGATGGAGGATAGATAGACCTACAGAGTTTCCCACAATTACTGATCCATGCTTCTGAAAGTGGGTGGGGGTTAGTTAGGTCTTTCGCAAGAGCTCTACTTAGTTATAGGATCTAATTTTTCTTTTGTGCTTTGACTTTCTCTAAGCACATAACAGTAAAGTGAACTTCTAAAATACCAGTTCATAGGTAAGATGGCATGCCTCTTTGAAGTTCATCTCTAGATCAATACATAAAATCAGAAATGCCTCTATATGCATGATACTTTTGTGCTGACTTTGACAAGGAAATGCCATGTTACATGCAATTCCAAACAGCAGAACAGCATTGTCACCCCAGACTGCAAAATTATGAAAAAGGCTACCCTTCAGAGGAAAAAGTCATTACTTCTTCAGCAGCCCAGAATATAAGAAGCCAATATTCTGTAAATTCTACTGTAGTTTAGGGGTAAGGTGTCTTCTGAGATGAAGACACAACAGGGTTGCTTAACCTAAAATTGTATCATTGTGATTGGGCAATCTCAGACCCCAACCAGCAAATGTCCCTTTTTCTTCCGTCCCGTCCTTGCTCCCCATAAAGTGAAAGTTTTTGACAGGTATTCAAGGCAAGAAAGGAATTCATTCTAGACCAGACTGGATCTTTATAATACAACTTATAGTTCTAGCAGAATTTCTTCATACTTCGTTTTTCCAAAAATAAAAATCATGTTAAAATTCTGCAATCATAAGTAGCTGCAATTTCAGTGTTTCTAATTCTGTCTACAGGTGCTGGGTTTGAAAGGCATCACATGCCATAGTGTAATCTCATGAAACAGCTAATTAAATCAAAATACAGATGTGTCAGTATCACAGTCCCTGAACATCATACATTCCCATGGTATTTTTGAAAAGGCTCCAAACAAAGCTGTATTCACTTCTCTTTGGTTAACAACACCTACTAATAGTAATCTTTTTGAAAAAAAAAGACTTGTGAATGCAAACATCTGTTCTTCAATTTATTTGTTACAACAGACAGATTTTTTTTTAAAAAAAAGAAATTCTAAAGATTTTCATGTCTCTGTCTCTCATTTTAACATTTTTCCTCCTATACATTATGTTTATTTGGTTGTTAAGAAGTGACAGAATTTAGGTCTTCACCCCAAATACTTACAAAATATTTGTAAGGCATTGTTTACATAAATATACAATCTGCTGACTGATTGCCTTCTGTCCCTTTTCTTCTATGTCTGCACAATCCCAAGGGCAAAATCAGCATCTTAAACTTGATTTTCAGTGCAATTTACAGCCTGGATTAAGTCAGAGAATTCAGAACTACATAACCCCTACAACTGAAGGGTGACCAGAATCCTATCTTTCCTTATTCAGTCTACTTTGGCTTTGACATAATGTCTAGGATCAGAATGTTCTTCATAATAATTAGATCTTCCAGACCAGACTATCACAAATGGATTAGGCCTTCCAAGACTGGTTTAGCTTTTATTCCCAGCACTGAGTGAAATTTAATTAGAATTTAGTGCTGTTGGATTCTCCTTGCCTTCAAAATAAGATGTTAATTCATATTGCATACTTTTATAGGAGGCTTTTTCTTGTTGTCAAAGTTGAGTTTAGCAAACTTTCATTTATTTATGTTTTTAAAAATATAGGTGCCATTGCATGCCTGGTTAGCAGATGGTGATATAACAGAAAATGAAAAATGGTCATCCAGACTGCCCACTGGACACACAAGCTGTAGGCTAACAGATATCTAAGAACATCCTTAGTAAAGGTAAAGGTTTCTCTTGCACATCTGTTTTAGTTGTTCTGATTCTAGGCGGTGCTCATCTCTGTTTCAAAGCTGAAGAGCCACTGCTGTCCAACGACGTCTCCGTGGTCATGTGGCCGGCATGACTAAATGCTAAAGGTTCATGGAACACTGTTAACTTCCCACCCAAGGTAGTCTTCATTTTTTTCTACTTGCATTTTTTACGTGCTTTCGAACTGCTAGGTTGGCAGAAGCTGGGAAAAGTAACGGGAGCTCACCCCATTATGTGGCACTAGAGAATCGAACCACTGAACTGCTAACCTTTTGATTGACAAACTCAGCCACTGAGCCACTGCGTCCCTGAGAACATTCTTAGGTATGTTAATATTACACTGAAGGATTTCTGTGACCCATTGAAGCTTTTCTTCATAGTACTTTTTATTAACATTATAGCGTAATTTTGTTCTGTGCTTAGTTAAGGGTACAAAGAACAAATTAAGGAAACAATGATTCCATTGGTTTTTTCAGTAAAGGAAACTGTTTGAGTAAACTGTATTTTAAATATCTCAAAATTTAAGTAGAGTCTCTCGCAATCTTATTTTAAACCATCTTCTAGTACTTTCAATTATTGAGAACTGTATTCTAATTTCAATAAGTAATTAAGTTTTGATTTAGTCCTTTGTCTGAGAATATCTACTGGATTATTTTCATATAAATAGGGAAATATCATTCTTCAATCATTCTTCTGTATGTTTGTGTGGATTAATTGTTGGAAAACACTTTCACTGTGATTAAATATTTAGTTTTTGAGTATTAATCTTGTATATTTTAAGAGGCAGGGAGAAATATTGCCAAAAAGGTACAAGGCTCTTGAAGTACAATGAAGTAAATTAAAATGCCATTTTTTCACTAGATACTTTTCCTGTATCTCACCAAGTGATCCAGTTCTTATGAGGGTAAAAAAGCAAGATTGTTTTTTTTATTGCAGCCATGCGATATTGGCTGAGCATGTGAAAAAAAGGAAGCACTTTTAAATCACTAACAGAAGATATATAATTATGCCTCGCAATTCCCTTTTAATGCCAAGGTTGGGGGAATGGCAACTGACTCCCTGAGAGTGGCAAGAATTGAGATGAAAGAATCAAACAGAACTTCTTCACAAGCAGAGAAGCAACTAAAGAAGACTTTATAGATCAGACTAGAGTGACTGCAGATGGCAATTTTATTCTCTCTAAACTAGGCCGCTGGATATTGTGCCTTCCTTATGAAAAACGACACTTTGGCACCAAGCCACCAACTTCAAAAAACTTGGCAGAGATGGAGTAGCACGCAAGCCTGAGCCCCAAGCTTGGCTTGGCTTGGCTTAGCTTGTCAGAGTGTTCGACTGAAAAGAACCTTTATATTTTCAGTCTGTGCTAGGCAAATAACAACCCAGGCAACCCCACTTGTCTTTTGTTTAGCAAAAGGCTCACTGGGGGATTCTCTGCACCCATGCTGTGCAAGATATAATTTTTTAATTGCTAGTACAGAAGGATGGCCCATCAAACTGGACCCTCATTGGCTTTAGTCCAAATCCCCTTGGATTAATTGGCAGGCAAAGCTGTTCTCTTGACATTGGTGGTACTTAGATATCTTAAGTGGCCATACGCTGACAGAAGTGGTTTGTGGCTTGTGCTGTTAGGATGCCTACTGCATCAGCAAATGATCATTTCCCTAAATGAGGATCAGCTTCTTTCTGAAGTAAGGATGTTATGTTTTGTTTTTAACTGTGATGCAGAGTGACATATATAGCAAGGACTGTCAGGGTAATCAAGTCAGCCCTGTTTCAATTTGAATAAGCTGGTAATCAAGTCATTTGTTTCAGTCTGGATGTGACATTCAACAAACTGGTCTGTGGAGGGCTGAAGAACTGAAATTCAGATGCGCATTACTGAATTGTAAGCAGTAACCTTACAATTCCGACTAAGTCTTCGTTGGCCAACATCATCCTTCTCGTGCTGGGGCTGATCTATTCATGCTTTCAAAATCAGTCAGGAATTGGTTGGTTTTTACATGTAACAGTGTATGGATAATATATGTAAGCATAATAGTGTACATAGCCATTTCATGTGGTTTATCTGTTACCCATTTGGTCGACCTAATTAAAATTTACTTTCAAAATTTTGCTGTTTGGACTTGATCATTATAAACCAAGCTTGACATTTTAAATCCAGCAAAAATGAAATGAAATCTAAAACATGTAAGCCCCTTGTTTTGGTGGGCTTGTGAGTTGTGAGAAAAAGAGAGGCTATTTGCCACACCTAAACAACTTAATTTGAAGAAATATAGTTTTATTTACCCAGTAAACCTCAATTTTAGACATAACTCAGTATAAGAGATCAAGGAAAGGGAGAAAATTTTAAGTGAAAGATTTGGAGGCCATGTAAACTTTAGAAAACAAAATGAAAAACAATCTCAAGGAAACTGGCAGATGTTTATAAATGATGACTCTGAAACAGTTGTGATTTGGGACATTTCTATAGACTGTACAGATACCATCATATTGAAACTATACTGTAGAGAGATAGAAAGCATTTTTTTTCTGCCAAGACCTGCATTCCTATGCAATAATTATTTGAGATTGCATTGCATTTAATGAGGATGTGGATAACAGCTACTTTTTTGGGAGCACTGTTTTCCTTGGAATTCTTTTTTCTATTTAACAACCCTTTTTCTCCTGCTCCTCCTCCTCCTCCTGCTCCTCTCTTTTCTTAGATGCTTGATTGCTTCCTACTGAAGGCTTTTATAAGAGAGTTGAGGACCAATGAAATCAGGCCAAAATGACATGTGTACCGTTGGTTCCAAGATTTTACAGGCAGCTAAAGAAGTATAGAAACAAAAATGTTTGGCTAAATTTGAAAAGAGCTGGTTAATTTTACCTTGTAATAAGAATGCAAACTTCTCTGACTGAATGCTATATAATGCCCTATAAAGAAAATTAAAGAACCTTTATTTGTTTGGGAGTTTGAGTCTGATAGTAGGGTAACTATAAAACCACAAAATAACAATAATGATGGCTTTAGTTTATATCCCACTTTCTGTTCTAGAAGACATTTAAAGCATGCATTCAGAATAAAACCTGGAAGAAAGTATTGGTCCTATTTACTTGTTACTTAAGTAACTTAAGATCTTTATTTATACCATTAGCATTAACCTTCATTTATATATCATTTGCTGAAACATAACACAGTGCATAATTAGCACATATCATCAGTGGAATGATATGAATTTGACAGGACCAATGTAGTCTGCTAACTTGATTTATTTAATTCCTTAAATAGCTGTTCCTCATTAAATTTAAAAAAGTGCTATAGCATATTTTTCATTAACACATAGCATTTAATGGATAAGCCTTAAGTATGCTATAATTTAATTTAGATTCCATAGTACCATTTTTCCTGTGTTAATTTTATGACTGTTAATTAGAAATTATTTATTGAATCACTTGGTAGCTATCTATCATGTTACTATTTAACTTCGTTAAATAATGGTTTGATTGCAACTTGCTCAAATTAAAATAATTGTGCCTATTAAAACATCAAGATATGATAGTTATTGGGGAAAGAGTTGTATGAATGGAAATTTCTTGCAGTTACAGTGGTTTAGGAAATAGTTTTATACTGGGTCAAATAGCTAATCACTTATTTATTTATTTTATATATTTATAAAATTTATTGGCTGCCCATCTTACCACAAGATAACTCTCGGCAGCTTATTGTTATAAAAGAAGTGTGTGTGTCTGTGTGTACATATACGTACAAATAATCATCGATTTACGACCACAATTGAGTCAAAAGTTATGTTGCTAAGTGAAATGTTTATTAAGTGAGCTGTAGCTGACCCAAAAGGATATCATGGTCAATTGTATTGAAAGCTACTGAGAGGTCAAGAAGAGCAAGGATGATTGCACAATGCCCATTCGGCTCTCACTATTTTCATTCTATAACCGGCCCTGAATCCTGACTGAAAGGAGTTCAGATAATTTGCTTCATTAGGATCCTGTAAAGCTACCAGGGCATCACTTTTTCCACCACCTTTCCCCCAAACGGGAAGGTTGGAAACTAGATAAAAGTTGTCCAGGCAGGTATCCAGTCATGGTTTCTAAAGAATGGGACGAACCATGACTTCCTTAAGAACCTATGAAAATGTCCCCTCCTGTAGTGATGTATTAATCACTGCCTGAATCCACCTGCTAGTCACCATCCTGGAGGAACAAGGATAGGTTGTGGCACAGACAGCATCAAGGACCCTGTCCACTTCATCAGCATTTTGTCTTCTCTAATATTCTCCAGCATTTGAAGCAGATGATTTTTTAAAAAAACATCTATTGGAACTTTTAAACTGGAAATGCAGGTACTGAATTTAGAACCTTTTCCCTTTATTGTGCAATAATCTCTCCACTCAAGGCAGAGTCACGCAACAGGACTAAGAACAGGACTTTCCTAAGAAAAAGTGTTCTCACTCTCTCCAAGGTCTGAAAATGAATATCCTCCATTGTGTTGCTGTTAGGATAAGGGGCAATTGAATTTGGCTGGAGGATAACGAAAAACAACTATTACTGGCTGGCATCCAACAAAATTTATAAACAACCTAAGGACTTCTATATCTATTGGAAAAAAAGTACATAGGTTTTGCCTGAATTCTGAATCCCAAGAGAAAGCTGGTAGTATGGAATAGATTTCAATTTTTCAAGATTAAAGCAGAAAGGGGTCATAACCTTTCTATGCTCTCATTCTGAACGTTCACAAAACTGTGGTCCCAGTTTATTGTTTTACTGATATTCAATGTACTACAAAACCACCAGTGAGACAATTGTAGAGAAACAAAAACAGCAACCAAAATAAATGAATAATACTGTACTCCATCTTTTGTCATGAAATGCCATGAAGGGATGGGAGGGAAGGAAAATAGTTTTGGATTTATTGACTTCGAAATCATAATGAGTCATGTAGTCAGACCATGAATGTTTGGCACAAAATACCTTAGCAAATAAGTTCTTAATTGTGGAAAGAATTTCTTAGCCATGCTATCCACTCCACACCAAATCTCTGCCATATCATCACTCTTGACATATCTATGTGTTTAAGCAATCTACTAAGCTGTTCTAGTTTAGTATCTGGTTATTTTGTGGGTAGAAACTAGTAGTTCACTTTTCATATTTTCAGCATCTTCAAGCAATACAAGGACAATCTATGCAGCTATTTCCATCTTGATGTCCTAGTACATCTTTTCTTAGAACCAAGCATTATTCTATTTATCAGGACTTGGTTCTAGTTATGTCTGGGCTGCAAGAATAGAATGGAATGGAATGGAATGGAATGGAATGGAATGGATCGGAATGGAGTGGAGTGGAGTGGAGTGGAGTGGAATGGAACGGAACGGAACGGAACACAACACAACACAACACAGCAGAGCTGGAAGGAACCTTGGAGGTTTTCTAGTCCAGCCCCCTGCTCAACCTATACCATTTCAGATAAATGACCGTCTAGTCCATAGGTATCAAATTTGCAGCATCACGTTGCTGTCACATCACGTTTCATGATGTTTTTCTCCTTCATGGAGCTGGGGTAGGCATGGCCTGATGCATCTGGCCCATGGGCCACCAGTTTGACACCCCTAGTCTAGTCTCTTCTTAAAAACCTCCAGTGATGGAGAGTCCATGATTTCTGAAAGCAAGCTGTTTCACTGGTTAATTGTCCTCACTTAAATTTCTCCTTAATTCCAGATTGCTTCTCTCTTTGTTTAGTTTCTAACCATTGTTTCTTGTCCCGCCCCCTGGTGCTTTGGAGAATAATTTGACCCCCTCTTATTTGTGGCAGCCTTTAGCTACATTTTCCATCAGTGTATCTGTTACATGCAAATATACAGTATCTGGTCATCTGAACAGTGTTATTCCATAGGAATCTAAAGAAAACTGATATGGAATTATGTTAGAATTATTAGCTGAAACCAGGCTAATCTTCAGTTGAGGACTTAATAAGACATACAATAGATAACACTGATTTCAAGGGCAATATAATGCATTTGTCTGAGTGTACAGTATCTGGCAAAATTGGTGATATAAGCAAAGTAGTCTATGTGCATATTGGAAAAACTGAATCCAGGCTTTTTATAATTACTGATATGTCCATACTTATTATCTCGATATTATAGCCTTAAATTTGCTTTCTGGGATTCACAGTGAAATTATTTTTCTTTCCCTTACTTATTTTCTTTCCCTTACTATTTCCCATTAGTTATGATCATTAACATCTTATCTCACAGTTTTAAAACTGTGCAAGAGAGTCATAAAAAATTCCAAAGCAATTTTGGAAGTGGATGGATGGATGGATGGATCTTCTTCACCAAAACAGCATTTTGTTGCCAAATTGGAAAATCTGCTCTTCAGGAGTTCATCTTAATTAAAGGTTTTTCATCAAGTTTTGCAAACCAAAGTACAAATGTCTTTTGCAGTCATTTTACTTTTATTATTATATATACTGCACAAAAAGTACAAGTCAGATCAAATGTACAGTCATGTTTGTATAAACACACATAATTTAGTTTTTCTCTTTCTCATCTTCTGATCCCCTCTCCTAATTTCCTTTGTTGGCTTGCTAAATTTAGATCTCTTTTTTTATTGCCAAATCACCAGCTGGGTGAAGAATAGCATCAATCTGAGCCAAGTAAATCAAGAGGACAGAATGCTAAGACATTATGTGAAGATAGCTCGTTCATTTTTATGCAAAGGTATCTGTTTCCTTCTTTATCTTTTGTCTGGTATTGTCAGTGAAGCGGTATTATTCTCACAAGTGATAACGATGATCCAGGTCCAGGGTGTTTACATTTTGTGAGCTTCAACTCCAAGAACTCTACAAGTTGAAGTCCTCAAGTCTTAAAGTTGCCAAGATTGGATTTTGGATTGATTGATATAGGAAAAACAAAGCAGTCATTTCTTTCATTTTACATGAATGAGTGGTTAAAAAACCCATTCAGTCATAAAATCTGATACTAGTAGATGGAGGGCTAGTTGTATGGGAAATCTTGGATCAATTAACTCCTTGAAGTGCTTAGGATCCAGAAAATTCAGTTGTATAACTTTAGCTTTTTCCATTCCTCTTTATGCTGTTACACTGTGGAAGAAGTTGAGAAAGTTCATCTATATACTGTAGAAGCTACATTATAGTCAAGTTTCTCCAGCCTTCTAAGCATTTGTCTATTATCTCCTTTCATTGTGTTTCATTTATTTGGACTGAGAATCTTTTAAATAGTACTGTGTGGGATTCAAGTTAGACTGTGTGCAGATAAATGACTGAATTCCTGCATTTTTCTTCTGAACAATAAACATTCAAAGGATTGAAATATGAAGTTCTCCATAGGTTTGATTAGGATTAACAGTCTGGAGAAAGATATAATTTACTCTTCTAACTACGTATATGTACTAATACCAGTACATGTTATATAATCAACCACCAGGTGGCAACCAAGAACATATAAGTTTGGTCTGGGGATTTGTCATGGCATTAAAAAAAAGTTTATTTTACAGTTTGAAAATCTTTGTATAATTTTTAGTACAAAACTTTCCTATAGTATTATGATTAAATATAACCACCTACATTTGTGGACACCATGTAACCTATCTCAATATTCTAGAATACATTACATTATGGATGTTATTGAAAACTGGGAACATTGTAATTATTCCAGAATTAATTTATCTATTGATATATTTGACACTTAAAGTGATCTGAGTTAGGAAAATTTCCACACTGCCATTCTTGATGCAATGAGACATCCATAGTAAAATCCAACCAAGCACTGTGTGAGATATTATCTAAAGCTGGCTATGGAATACTACTTAGTATACTGAAATTCACTCCATGATTTTGCAAAGTAGAAAATGGTTTTTTCCTTCAATATGACATAGGCTGGCATAGTAGCAAGAGAGCCACATTGTCTTTGGTGGCAAAAGACAGAAGTGCAGCTCATTTCATCAGATTATTAAAAGTTATGCCTTTTAATAAAATGTATTAGTTGGAAAAGATGCTACCAGCCCCTGATTTTTCATTCCAGTATAAAATTCTAAGCCTTAGGGACATTTTCTATGCAAACATAACATGTAAGGCTAACATTAACCCAAACAAGCTGACCCATTCATCACTACTTGGAGTTGAAATAAAGAATTCTCCCTTTGTACCATATTTTTTGAAATAATGTACTTGCTATAAGACAGTGGGACAGCTGAATTGTTGCTGTTTCTTTTTTTTTTAAAATAATGTATAGTATCAGAAGCATTTTTCTTCTGCAGTGAGAAATGAAATCTTCATTCCATCTTTTACATCCCATTTGAATTGGACAGTTTTGTAACAGAAAAGAAGTAAAATGACTATTGTTTTCCATTTGAACCCAGAACAATGCTTCCTCTTTGCTAGCAACTGAAAAACCATCCAACCAGAAGAATAATCTGAGAAAAAACTTTCTGTAGATTCAATAACTTTTTAAAAGGCTTGCTTTCAAAAGAACCATTAGGAGAGGAAAAATGCTACCTAATAATCCAGCTGTCAGGGTTCCAATAACACCCTGAGGCTTGAAATTCCTCAGTTTTTATTAGAGATGTTATATTGACACATCTGGGAAAACTCGAATCTGAAAACTTCCAGGTTTCCCCACTCAAAGGAAAGTCTAAGTCCCTGCCCAACACCCATATGTCCATCACATGGTCCAATCAAAGCACTGTCCCATCTGGAGATGCCTCCCAGTTACACCTCTCCAGGTACAGGGCAAGATGTCCTTGACTCTCTGAGAAAGGAATGTTATTATGACTATATATCGCCCCTGCTCCATACAATCCCCCCTCCCAATTTTCCACAGTACTAAATATGGCAGGCCCAATGCAAAAAATGGCTTCCAGGCCTAATAAACTTTGGGAAGCCCACACTATTATACTTTTTTCACCCAAGAAGTAAAAGCTATGTAAATTGATAACATATGTATGGCGCTCGACAACTGAATACAGAGATAATTTAATAGAAATCTGTGCTGTATTATCAGATTTGTTTTCATTTTTCTTCCTCATTTACAGCCTGCTTTCTAATTTCTCTGTTGGTGTTTATGTTTGTTTCGAGATGGCTTCTCCTCCACTTTCAATTACACAGCTCTATATTGCTCTATAATTACTTTGGACATGAAATGTTTCCACAAGGTTTCATTTTCAAGCTGAACATATGGGAGTGGGTCTATTCAGGCTATGGAAATATGAGGAAGGAATGAAAACAGTGATGGTGATCTTATCAATACTTATAAGTTGCCCCTTTGCCAGGATAGGTAGGCAATCATTTCTAGAAGGACAGAAATGAACAGCATAATCTGTTAAATTCTCCTGTCATCTTCAAAGTGGCCTCAGAACAGTGGTGGGATCATACCAGTTTAACAAATGATTATTTTAAAATAAAAAATTATTTTATTTTATTTTTATTTTATTTAAAATAAAATAAAATAAAATAAAATAAAATAAAATAAAATAAAGTAAAGTAAAGTAAAGTAAAGTAAAGTAAAGTAAAGTAAAGTAAAGTAAAGTAAAGTAAAGTAAAGTAAAGTAAAATAAAATAAAATAAAATAAAATAAAATAAAATAAAATAAAATAAAATAAAATAAAATAAAATAAAATAAAAAAATAAATAAAATAACAATAAAATAAAATAAAATAAAATAAAATAAAATAAAATAAAATAATAAAATAAAATAAAATAAAATAAAATAATAAATAAAATAAAATAAAATAAAATAAAATAAAATAAAATAAAATAGTGTTCCTATCTATTTCAGGCAGTGTGCTTCAGATTGTTGTAGGCTGACTCCAGTAGTCCATTGCCTAGTTTTCAGAGGAAGGAATATCCCTCCCATTCAATCGGTATGTACCATGCTGTCTAATATTTTAAAATAAGCAATAGCTATTTTTCTTGCTTTTCAAAGAAAAGGTTGGTGGTTTGAATCCCAGCAGAAAATTTATATTATTGTTTTTCCATTGAGTTCTCTACTTTCCCCTTTGCTTTCTTTTAAAACCAATCAACTATCCAACCCCCAGTAGTGGTCTCTTTCACAGATTTTCCAGTCACCTGAAGAAGAAGGCTTTCATCTTTGGAAGAAGAAAACCACAATGATCAGCCTCGTCCTTTCCTCTTTAGGACTTTGAGGCAGTTAAATTGGTTGATCTATACCTATGAGCCAGTGGTAGGATTCAAATTTTTTTACTACCAGTTCTGTGGGTGTGGGTGGTGGGTATGGCATGGCTTGGTGGGCGTGGCTTGGTGGGTGTGGTAAGGGAAGGATACTGTAAAATCTCCATTCCCTCCCCACTCCAGGGGAAGGTTACTGCAAAATCTCAATTTCCTCCCGATCAGCTGGGACTCAGCTGGAGGCAGAGAATAGATGGGGGTGGGGCCAGTCAGAGGTGGTATTTACTGGTTCTCCGAACTACTCAAAATTTCTGCTACTAGTTCTGCAGAACCGGTCAGAACCTGCTGAATACCACCTCTGCTGTGATCCAACTGTAACAGGATAACACTTCTGCATCTGTTTGTTTGCTGAAAGATGTCACCTTCACTATGTAAACCAAAGCAAGATATCAACTCCATGCAAGGGCAAAACTACCTTTAATAATACTGGATATAGTAACAAATCTGACTGTATTTTACTTTCTTCCTCACCCCTATACTCATGTGAATGAGGGAGATATTTAAATTTTTTGTGCCTAATCTTATTCTTATTTGGGGTTTAAGAAATACTTTCTCCTAGGGGCATATGTCTATCAGGGTTATCTTCCTTACTCTCTTTAAGAGAGGGGGGTGCATTTGTGTATAGAGAGGACAAATATCAGGAGAAAGGAAGTTTGGTGCAGCATGTAATAGATGACCAGAGTGTGGATTCCAATGCACGAACAGTGGAAAGCTGAGTAGAGTGGTAGAGATTAGGAGCCACAGCAATTCCTTCCAGTAATGCAACAGTCAACTGGCAGCTGTTAACAAACTTCCTCCCTCTCAGCCAAAGACTGAAAAATGCTAAAGTCTCTGTAGCATTTCATGATAGAGGCAGGTAACACTTGGCTGAAAAGATTGAAAACACCACTAGCAATCAAGTAAGTGTAATTTAGGGTAGCTAAAAGTGAGGACAAGGGAGGCTAATGAGATCCTAGAATTCAGGCTGAGGACTTTCCCCACTTCACCTGAAACCTGTCTGTGATCTGCCCAGTTCCCAACTAGGAACTCATCACACACATCCATTTTCAACTAATCAGTTGGTCTGGCTGATGCAATTAATGTATAACTATTATTTCTGTGATTTGGAAACTATAGGTCTGTGCTGATAATAATAATAATAATAATAATAATAATAATAATAATAATAATAACAACAACAACAACAACAACAACAACAACAACAACAAAGATTTCTTTTTTTTTCCCTGTGGAAAAAGAAATTGTGCGTTGTCCCGATTGTAATAAGAGCCCTTGGAGCAATACCCAAAGGGCTACCCCACTATTTAATTCTAAATTTACTGGACTTGAATATTTTGACTCTACAAAAAACCACCTTACTCGGAACAGCTTACATCCTCTGACGATATCTTAACAGTTCCTAGGTCCTTGGTTAGGATTCGAGCTGCTGAGCTATTAACCAGCCTTAAAAGCTGTGAATCTCACTACAGATTAACCAATAATAAACAACACAACAACAACAACTTTATTGTCATTGTATGTGTATACACAGTATATCCATACAATGAAATTCACTTAACACCCAAAGACCAGGTCCAACACACATAACAATCCCCAAACACACTCCCACCTACCACAATTCCCCACCCCTGAACCACCCAAAAATCCACACAACAGACCAAGTAATACTGTCCAACAGCTCACTGATCGTGGCCCTTTAATTCATTGTTAAGTGCAATTATAGCTCTGGGATAAAAACTATTCAGAAAACGTGATGCCTTCTAAAATTGTATTTTATATTCAGTTTAACATCTGCTACTATTTGAAGATATCTTTCTTAAGTACTTTTACCAAGTTAGGTAAAATCCAAACTTTTATTGGTCAATTTAATTTTTGCTTTGTAAACAAGGAATGTTATATTCATCACTGCTAAATTTCATTCTGTATTTTTTTTAGCATCTCTGCTGGTAGGATCACCTAGCTGATCTTGATGGGCCAGAAGCTAAACATGACTGGGCTTGATTAGTACTTGGATAGGATTGCACTAGGGAACCACAGAGCCATAGATTAGACTGGGAAATTAAGAAAGCAACTGAAAACCAGTTCCATTCTGTTGCCAAGACAACTGCATAGACGTATCCATATGTCTGACTCAAGGGCATCCTTTTTATTCCAGCCCATTTCTCTAACCTAGGAGCATCATTTTGAAGTCTATTTCTGTCTTCTAAGGTCTTAGTTATTTCACCTAGTTCTGTGCCATCTGTAAACTTGATAAACACTCTGTCTTCTTAATCCAAGACAATAGAAATGTGAAAGAATAGAGTTCCAGATTAGACTAAATCTTGTGGTTCCCCATTTGATATTTCATTTCAGCTTGGATAAAAAAAATAATTGGGGAACACTCGCTGAGTTTGATTTTTGATTCAGTTACCTATCCATTTAATTGGTATGCCATCAACTGAGACTTAAGATGAATTCTACAGGTATTTTAACCATGAAGGATGCCAAGGACCATATGGACTATTTTTTTTGTACTTATTTTTAGAATTAGAAACATTTAGGGAATTCAGTTTTTATGAATTCCAATGCAGATTTACCCAATTGTTAATTTTTGGCCCAATGTCCACATGAAAACACATTTTTTCTTCAGTTTTGCAAATTCTTTGCAATGCAAGAATTTGGCTTAAAAACTATCAAATGCTTGAAATGCAGATTTTAGGATAAAGCACTTCTAGAAATAAATCTATGCATATTTGTGAGAAAATATGTTCAAAATACATATTTATGTAAGCATTTTTGTACAGATGTTTTTAATTGCACATATCATGAGCACATAAAAATCAACAGGAAAGTAAATGGCTTGATGTGATCATTTTTATACTGAATTCTTTCCTTCGTAATATCTAGCTATTAGAACATACAAATGAAATTGTGATATTCCATCCAGTATGAACAAGATGGAATGAGGGAATGAGGGAGTAGCTAGAATAATATCATATTCTACAATATGGTATCTACAGTCTGTATAAATGCAAATTTTGAATATTCAAGATTTGAGAAAGTAATATACTTCTGGGCAGCTCAGGTGATTCTCTAGTACTAAGATTGAAGACCATATCAACAATGTATGTGCCGCTCACATAAAACATGGGAAACATGAAGTGAAAGGCAGTCAGATAACTTCTACTACTACATGGAACTTTGAGGACTGTTGTCATAAATTGCTTCTTTTTTCTTCCACATTTGTGCTTAACTGATTGATTTCCTTATGGAAATTTCTAGAATCCTTATAATGAGTCAAGGTAATTTCAGCTGCTTATTATCTAAATCAGGGGTCTCCAAACTTGGCAACTTTAAGACTTGTGGACTTCAACTCCACAAGTTTTAAAGGTGCCAAGTTTGGATACTCCTGATCTAAATGCTTGAAACAGTTGAAAGGCCACGAGAAAATTTACATATACTGAAACATCTATAGAAGAAGAATAAACCAAAAGAATAAAATCAGCGGAAGACTGAAGAATCTAAAACTGTGAGTAAAAGTTTCATCAATTGCCATGATCTAATGTTGTAAGATTCAGCCTTCAACAAGTAAACCCTGCACTCTGTAAATAAGCACTGAAGACTGAATGTTTACCTTATGAACTTTCCCTGCTCTTAATTATTATGTTTACCTGCTTATGTTTTTTTTTTAAAAAAATGCAGCAATAATATTCTCCAACTGTGCAAGGCAAAAGTATACATTGGCCTCTGTGGTCAACCTCTGATTCTTAGAAAAGGATTTTGAATAATCAAGAAAAATTAGTGCCAGGCTGTTAAGAAAAATACTAGTTCTATATTAGTGGATAAACCTAGACTAGTGATGGCTAACCTTTTTGCTGTCGTGTGCCAAAAGCGAGGGGAGCGTGGGGGGGGGGGTTGGGCACGTGCATGCCCACACCCATAATTCAATGCACCCGCTACACATGTGCATGCTACCTCCCCACCGACCCCTGCTTTTGGCATTTGATGGCCTGGTAGGACTGGTAGGCCCATTTTTTGCCCTCCCCAGTCTTCAGAGGCTTTCTTGGAGCCCGGGGAGGGTGAAAACAGCATTCCCCACCCCCTAGATGCCCTCTGAAGGCCAAAAACAGCCTGTTTCCCAACTGCTGGAGCGCCCAGAAGATCCAAAAATAAGCTGGCCAGTGCACCCATGTGCGCTGGAGCTGAACTAGGGCAACGCTCGTGTGCCCACCAATATGGCTCCACGTGCCACCTGTGGCACATGTGCCATAGATTCAGCCTCATAGACCTAGACCATTGCGGACAAAGTTATTTGTGTTTAAAGTCTATATGTAGCAGAAGAAGATAAGATTAACCCTTTTCCATATTGGCTTCGATGTAACCACTTTATAGATTTTTCTGTAAATTGTGGCTAAGCATGATGGAATCTATGTGAGGCTTATATAAAATGCAGTCATATTCTCTGTTTGAATATGACTGCATTTTATATAAGCCTCACATAGATTCCATCATGCTTAGCCACAATTTACAGAAAAATTGTGTCAGAGTATTTCTCTGTTTGAAATACTCTGACAGAAAAATAAGCTTTTTTGACTGAAAATAAAAACAACTTCCTTGGTATGAATGGGAAGAAACAGTATTTGATTACCAATAAAGGAGAATATTTGTAGCTCACAAATTGAAATTAGGGGTCTTCGATGTTGTCTGAGCTTGGTTGTTTTCTTGCAGTTGTTTCATTGCCCAAACTAAGCAACAATACTGATAATGTTGCTTACTTTGGGTAATGAAACATCTGCAAGAAAACAGGACCCCTCAATATTTGATTACACCTCAATATTTGATTAACTGGACAAGTACTTATATAACGAACTCATCAAATTTGCAGGCAACATCAAGCCAGTAGGAATAGCCAACACTCCGGAAGATAGGCTTAAGATACAGAAGGATTTTGACAAACTTGAACATTGGGTGATATCTAACAAAATGAAATTCAATGGTGAAAAAAGTAAGGTTCTACATTTAGGCAAGAAAAACAAAATGCACAGGTACAGTATATGTGGTACCTTCCTCAATAGTGGTGACTGTGAGAGGGATTTTGGAGTCCTAGTGGACAATCATTCAAATATGAGCCAGCAGTGTGCTGCAGCTGCCAAAAAAAAAAAAAAAAAGCCAACACAGTTCTATGCTGCATAAACCAGCTGATATCTTAATGATTGATAAACTGGGATGACATTCCATTGTATCTGAAGTCTAATAAATTGGAATCCACTAAGGAAAGCTTAACACACACACATTCAGATAGAACGTTAATCATTCTGAAATAGGAAATTAGATATGTTGCTGATATTTTAAGCTAGTTGTTTGTGGAAAATCAAATGTAGGCCTCACTTTTAAAATTCTTATCTTCAACCCACCATTTGCTGCTTTGTGTTGTAGTTGCTGATACAACACCTACAACACCTTTATCCCTTAATATAAAGGTCTTCAGGATCTCTAATTTATAAATCAGTACGGAGTCTTTGTATGATGATCCACCTCTTCTGGGAAAAATCTTGATCAATCTTTGGTTACAACAGCACAGTTTAAGATTTTTGGAAACAAACATTAACATACTTGATCTGAACATGCCTACATAGTTTTGTTCTCATTTAGCAACTTACTGCCTACAAATGCTTTGAAGATTATCTCTAAAGGCACACCTAGGAACAGATGCTTTCATGCCCTGCTGCACCATCTGTCACAGGAAATCATATAAGCTTCACCTAGAATGGCTCTTGGGAGACGTTGTAGAGCATGGCACTCAGAAGGCATGAAACAAAGGTCAAAACTTCCATAGCAAGCCAGTATAACTATGGGCATCATAAAGCATGCCTGTTCAATTTATTTCAGGAATCTAAGGAACAAATGAACATGCTGCATTCCTGGAGCCACGTTCTGTCTCACCTGTCAACTAGTTTCATATTTTCATTATAATATATGGTAGGAAATGAACTCACTAACTAGACCTAAGTGGCAATAGCAGAGAGGCTTTCCTTGATTGGATATTTCTGACTTAGTCTGAGGACTAAGTGGGTCTTAGAAATAGTTAAACTAACACCATTCCAGTACTACTTCTTGGGTGATAGTGCCAAGAAGATAGTGGAATTTAACCTTGTGAGAATGGCATGTTCCCTTTTTTATTTTTAACCATTTCTTGATGTATACAAGCCCCCTTATACATGTATAATAGCTCTTGCAATCTATGTTTTCTCCTCTATTTTTATTTATTTTTATTACTTATTGATACCATGAAGCAAAAGATCAGCAGGCAACATGTGGTTGTTTAGATAGTTTTTGCAGAGTTTAGTGACTGTTCAAAGTTACGATGGCACTTATAAAGTAACTTTACTAACAGTCTTCACACAACAACCATTACAACAGCTCTACAGTCATGATTGCCATTTGTATGCTTTACAGTTTGCTTCTGATAATCAGGATCAGTGGAGAAACTGGAAATAAAATCACAAGTCATGGTTGCATGCTGACATCACAATTGCAATGAAAGTGATGTCGTAAGTTTATTGTGGTCACTTGTCTGACTTAATGACAATGTCATTTACCCATCTATTCATATGGAATTATGGAAAAATATTGCTCAATGCCCTTGGTAATTATTTGACTGAGAAAAGTTGAACTAGCTGAATCTCTTTTCGATTAGCTGACTTTTCTGTGTATTTAACTATGTTGATGATGCCGAATTAGAATTGCCACAATGGCAAGTGAACCAGTGAAAATCCAGTCGAAAACATGAACTCCAAGATGTTCAATTTGTCTTATGCCCAAATAAATTAGTCTAGGAAGGCAATCTCATTTATTTACGTTTATATTTTTCTTTTTAGTTGCATGAAAAGTGCAAAGAAACTTCCAAAACTGCAGTAAAGGCTGTAATTTAAAATCTAATAACAAAATAAAATCTAATAAAATAAAATGTCTATCTGCCTGTTTAACTTGTCTACCTTGTGTGTATGTACTTTACTGTTTTAATAGAAGTCTCTGAGTGCATTGTTTTCACACAGCAATAAAATCAGTATCGATATAAGATCAGCCTAATAATATAAGCTATACAAATCTATTACCTGAAATTGATTTACCTGTATTAAAAATAAACATTTTAAGGTTTGCCTATGAGGTCACTAAAAGTTGACATCAACTTGTTGGTACATACTCAAACATTTTAAGGTCAAGTTCTTTAGAAAGGGACAGCATACATAAAGGTGTTCCATTTACTCTTGAACCAAGTTTAATTAACTTTTTTTCAAGTTCAGCCAAGATCACTGCTACTTAAGTGGGAAATTTCAGCATTACACTGTTATTGTTGCATTAAACTAAAACTCGTTGTGCTGGAGCCTATAGGCTCTTGAATGTAGATCTAGATCTTTGGAAATTTTTGTGTCTAATCCAAATTCAAGAGGGCTGTTCTGTAAGTAAAATGGGAGGAATAAAAAGTGAATCAAGAGTTCTCTTTGAATTGTTGCTCACCTTCAACTCAGAATCACCTTGAGTAATTTCTTTTCATAACTTGAACATGTAAACAACTCAAAGGTTTAGGTTAACTAAGGCATTGTTTATTTTAGATGGTTGGTTGATTACATCCTTATGATCCTTATAATAGTGGGAAAACAATGGAACAACAAATGCAATTATGTGTGTGGTCCAAAGGCCATACCATTTGAAAGGGTGTAGGAAAGAGAATGATGTCGAGAAACAGGTAGGATGTAAAGAAACTAATGAGCATATCAGTCAGTCAATCAAATCCAGATACCGCCACCATGGTTCCTTTGGGTAAAACAGGGAGAAATAAATTCAATAGTTACATTGTTAAAATAAGAGCTTGACCTGTAGTTAACTACCATTTTCAGCCTTTGGTCATCAGATAGTTACAAAATAATTTTCCTTTGTGCATTAATAAAAGTGGGAAAGTATCCCTTAATTTGATATCAGTTACACTGCATGCTCCCAGAAGGAAGCAATATTAATAAAGTTGATCCCTATTCATTTTACATAGATTTTAGAGCTGGATGGTATCCTTTCCACCTTGGCTTTTAATCTGTGCAGGAAAAGTAGTCTTTTAAGACAAGTATTATAAATGATCCAGGTATGCTTAAGAGCACTTACTCATAGCTGTATTAATGTGCACTCTGTTCATCCTTGAGTTGGTAGAAAAGTATGTCAACATAAATTGCACTACCTCCATGGACTATGTTTAATATGCTTCAGCAATGATGCCAGTGATGCTGTCCTTACAAATTTAAAGCAGGGCAGTTTTAGGGCAACAATTGGTGAAGGCCCTAGATTCTTTTCTCCTTTAAGTCAGCATCACCTGTCAGCAGAACAAATCAATCACCTATCACTCTTCATAAAATGTAGCAGGGGATGACACATTTTACGAGAAAATATGTTCGACAACGGTGCTTTATTCGATGTAGAAAAGTTTTTGATCGATACATGCACACACATTCATAGCACTCCTATAGAACATAGATATTCCCAAGAAATGGTGAGACAGAGGATGGCTGGAAAGACAGCAATAGCAATAGCACTTAGACTTATATAATGCTTTACAGCCCTCTAAGCAGTTTACAGAGTCAGCATATTGCCCCCAACAATCTGGGTCCTCAGGATGGAAGGCTGAGTCAACCTTGAGCCTGGTGAGATTTGAACTGCTGAACTGCAGCTAGCAGTCAGCTGATGTAGTACTGCAGTACTGCAGTACTGCACTCTAACCACTGTGTCACCTTGGCTCAAGCTCATGGAAACCTTGACAAGGTTCCCTCTTACGTCATCCCAGATACTCCTCCCCCACAAAAAAAATTAGCCCGACATTGTTTTGTTTTACACAGAGTTTATTTAGCCAAGCAATACAGAAAATAGCATTAAATTGCAGTAACAACCTAGTTCCACCTCTCCTGTGTCTGTCATGAATGAAACAATGAAGCTATCAGATGAAGCAGGCAGCTATTTTGTTCATGGCAGACACAACTGGGAGGCTCTGTGTTCATTTTTCCCTGGACACAAATTTTGCTGAATGAACCATCTATGATGACTCAGTAATGTTGTGGTCAATGATGTGATCAGAAGGTGGGATCGATTTATTGCCTGTTTTAGATTGCTATTATGACTCTTGGTCACTGCCAAGGACTTATGACTTCATGAATTTAGTTCCTTAATTCAGGATTTTAATCATATTGGTTTCACATTTAGGAAAACTTCTCATGAAGGAAATTATGTTATATAGAATGGTTATCTCATGAGTTGCATATAGACCTCCAACTCCCATTGTGCACCCACCATGTCACATCCAGATCATATTGTTAACATTTGGTGTCAAAATAACCAGTTTTGGGCAGCATGAATAGTTTCATTTATCCTTAAATGATAAGGAAAATGAATGTATTAAGCCATTTTGAGCATTGCATTTATCCCTCCCATAGTCAAATCAAGAAATAAGACAAAATATTTTATCTTTGTTTGCATACCTTCATTAATGGACACGCTTACTTGCAGCCCTCAAAAACCTCATATTCTAGGCCAATAAGACACCTTAATATGACCACTTGTTCACATTGTGCTATCTCTTCACCAGTATGATGTCCGAAGAAGCTAAATACTCTTCCTTTTTTACCACTTTATTCACTTTAATAGTTTCATTAGCACTGGTGCTCATTAGATTGCAGGCATTTGTCATGCTTGGGTGTCCATGTCCAGTTTGGCTGGTATGTCCCATGTAGTCCTTCCTGGAACAGAAAATACTGGTAATAGTAATTCTTGTTCATATCAGTTATAGGAGAAATTATAAATAGGAGAAAGTATGCAACATGCTTTATTATGGGTTGGCTTTCAAAAGTATCTGAAAACTGCAGGTGGTCTTAAAGGAAGTATCTTCTGGTATATGCGACTTATAACATCTGTATAACAATAAGTGTCTGAGTACAAAGCAGGTCTGAGGAGAGAGGAATGCAGCCGGTACATTGTTCTGGTGCCCATGGAGCTCAAAGGGGGCCCATGAAGGGGAATTTTTCTTTTAAAAAATACAAAACCAAAATTTTAAAAATAAAAAATAATATTGGATATATACTTCATGCTCTAACTTTGTGTGTATAGTAAAACCACCTTGCAGCCTTGTTTGACATAACCTCTATTAATCTGAAACTCAGTGAACAGTTATTTGTGTAATTTATTGAATTTTAATATCATTACTTATTTATTTAAGTTTGCAAGTTTAGTTTCATTTCATTTATGGATATATTTAGTTTATGAATGGTTGTGAAATGTCATCTCAAAAATCTGGAGCTCAAAAATGCAAGGAAAAACAGAAACTTGAAGAGATTAATAAAAGGGGCAACAAACGCTTTTTCAATTTGGTGTTAAATGCAAAACAAGCGAAACTAACCAAAATGTAACTTTAAATTCAGAACAATGTGAGACAAGTTCAAAACTGAAACAAAGGCCGGAATCTCATGAGGCCAGTTTAGATTTTCAAGAAACATCAAATCAAGTAAATTCTCAATTTAAGATTTAGAGAAACAATTGTTAGTGATGAGAGTACTTCACTGTCTACAGAATCTGGGCATGGCAGACATAGTGAAGAGAAAAGTAGGTCAAATACTGGAAGTGATACTGGACTTCTTATAACAGAAGTGCCTTCTCAATTGGAAATAGAAAACTGTTATTAAAGGTCATACTGGCTTTCCTAAAACAGTTCCCAACGATATAGATAGCCAGATACATATATATAGTATATAGATATTTTTTCCCGAGAGTATTCTAACATTCTGAAGTTTAGTATTAAATTCATTGCTTATGTATGTTTCATTATTGTTTATATACTAATGTGTATTATTGTTTTTATTATCTTTTACAGAAGTACCTGTCCTCTTTTTAATATATTTGTAAGTATGTTTGGATGTAATTAATAAATGTGCAATTATGACATTACTGATTTATGTGTCCATGTGTAGGTGAGGGGGCCCATATTAGTCTTGTTCTAGTACTTAATAATCCTCTTGGCGACCCTGATTCAAAGAACTAATTTTAACTTATAAAGTCCTTCATGGCTTGGCTTCCAGTTATCTTCAGGATTATCTCCTTCAAGTAGAATTTTCCAATCACTCCTAAAATAGGGGTGTTTATGGTCCATATAGTGTATTGTCTACTGATGTCTCACTCATATGGAATAGTCTTTCCACAGAGATTCAGAGGGGTCCTCTCTATGTACATTTAAAACACCAGTCATCCTGGAACTATTTTACAAACCTTTAAATTAATCTGTAAGAGCTGTCATCACTAATGCTAAATTTTGAATATTTACCTTTTGTATCATTTGTTATTATATCGTAAACTGCCAGGGACACTTTGAAATGCCGCAGTAAATAAAATTGTAAATAAACAGATAAGGCAGTGTTTACTAGTGATGGTTTACTTCAATGTTGTTTGGAAATCTGATGAAACAATTATAAACACACATGCTGAGATAAATATAAGTATAAATCTAGTTTGCCACCCTTATTTGTCAGAGTTTAACTGCTATTAACCACATAGCATAAAATAGGTGCTAATGTTTTGATTTGTTACAAAATGTGGTGAAAGGCTATCAGATAGGACAATTAAAGTTTTCAGTCTCTCAAAATGTTGGTCTTAAAGTCAAAACAAAGTAAAATGGAGGAAAACAAAGTAAAATGGAGGAAAATGGATTACATTTTATTATTATTATTTGTATAAAAGCATGTATTTTATGACAAATACAAGTATAAACATAATTATAAATACATGAAATGGATACAAATAAAAGGAAACATTAGGACAGGGACAGTAGGCATGCTGGTGCACTTAAGCATGCCCCTTAAAGACCTCTTAGGAATGGGGTGAGGTCTACAGTGGACAGTCTAAAGTTAAAGTTTTGGGGGTTTGGGGAAGAAACCACAGTCACGTAGTGCATTCCAGGCATTGAGAACTCTGTTACTGAAGTCATATTTTCTGCAGTCTAGTTTGGATCGGTTTACCATGAGTTTGTATCTATTGTGTGCTCTTGTATTGTCTTGGTTGAAGTATTCATTGGTTGGTAGGACATTGTAGCAGATGATTTTATGTACTATGCTTAGGTCAGACCGAAGATGGCAAAGTTCTAAATTGTCTAAGCCCAAAATTTCAAGTCTGGTGGCATAAGGTATTTTGTTGCGAGCAGAGGAGTGGAGGACTTTTTCCGTGAAATATCTCTGTACTCGTTCAATTGTATTAATGCCCGATATGCAGTGTGGGTTCTAGACAGATGAGCTGTATTCAAGAACTGATCTGGCAAAAGTTTTGCCTGCCCTACTTTGCAGTTCAATATTACTGGAGAAGAAGCTACCATCTCTCTCTCTCTCTCTCTCTCTGTCTCACACACACACACACACACAGACACAGACACAGACACACACCAAGTTTATCTGGTGATATTTTTAATCTGAATTTATTATTTAATCAACATTTGCTTTTCTATCATGTCAACACCCATGGATAGCTTAGAACAATTACAAAATATAAAGTATAAAGCAGATCAAAATTAAAATCAAAATCAATTGTCTTAAATAAAAAAAAGTTTGGCTAAAGAGAAGTTTTGTTCTAGTAGGATATAAAGTTTTGGGTTCTAAAGCACAAAAAGTGTTTCACAAACTTTCTGTCTGTACTTTAGGTATCTGATGATGCTTCTCTGAAGAAAGTCTACCTTTTTCTGGGCTTACATAATAACACTTATTTAATCCAAAAATATACATTCTTGGAATTACACAATTATCAAGCAAGTCCAGGAAAAGTTGTGGCTGATAATTGCAGCGAGTCCCTCCATATGCTCTCCGCACAGCATTTTACCCATTTCTGAATAGCAATAGCAATAGCATTTAGACTTATATACTGCTTCATAGTGCTTTTACAGCCCTCTCTAAGCAGTTTACAGAGTCAGCATATTGCCCCCAACAATCTGGGTCCTCATTTTACCCACCTCGGAAGGATGGAAGGTAGAGTTAAACTTGAGCCGGTGAGATCTGAAATGTCGAACTTCAACTAGTAGTCAGCAGAAGTAGCCTGAAGTATTGCACTCTAACCACTGTGCCAACTTGGCTCTATTTTTCACTGCCTATCTCTATTTTTCACTGTCTTTTTTAATACTAACAATGTGCACATCATTCGAAAGTGCTTTCCATAGAACAGGAGAAAGTAACCAATGGTTGATATTTTAGCAGTGGGGCATTCTAAAGAAGGGCTTGCTGATCTAACCAGGTAGGATCATCTGAAAAATGCTATCCTGTGGATAATTCTTTCTTGCATTGATATTAGGACAGAGAAATGGCAAGGTATCTCTACTCTCCAAGTTCATAGCACAAAGGGACAAATTCATAACAACTTTATTTCCCAGAAGCTCATTTGCAACATCAACCCATCAGTGAAAAAAACATGAACAAATTAGAAGTTCCCAGGTTCAGCTGCCTCATTGGCAGCAGAACTGAAGCATTTTAACCAAGTCAAGATTGAAAAATCTGGAACTGTTTTCAGAACCACAAGTCAGCAGATGTGCTTTCGTATAGATTGGATTCAAGGTTCTCTTCCCCCCCCACTTTCAAACTGTTATTCTTTCCTTGTTACTCCTTCAGTTTTTCTGTCTGCTTTCTCTTTCCCTTTTGTGTCTGCATTTTTAAACCCATATTGGAGACACTTGTTGCCTACTCCCCTCTGATCTTCCTTGTGCTTTTGCCAACTCTTGCTGCTGCCAGGGAATAAAAATGCCTGAGCTGTATCCTTCCTTTCAGGTCACTGTTAGCTTGGCTGCCTTGTGGGGTGACAAAGCCATGACCATCATGAAGAAATCAAAGACCACAACAAAAGAACAAACATTATCATGGGGACCTAAACATAAAGCAAATACTAGAGCCCACAGAGGTGACAGCAAAGGGGCTTCAAAGCATTACTCAGTTCCCAACCCTTGATTCACTACATCAAAGGCTAATGCTTCAAATGGCATCAGACTGAGATGATAGTGGTGTTGGAAGCAAAGATAGAAATAGTCAAGGAGCAATGACATCCTGTGATTTTAGCTCTATCAGCAACTTGCAGAGAAATAGGCTCAGCATTCACCTGTAAAATCAATTGGATCATTATGATCACTAAAATAAATTGCCATTTCACTTCCCACTCCCCCACCCACTCCAATATATCTGAAGATTCAGATTGGAGTTGAGAGGAAGTGACTGACGGATCAAAATTCCTCGATGAACTCCGTAGCTGAAGGGAGATTTAAACCTGGATTTCCCTGGTCCAAAATAGCATAACCATCACGCCACATTGACAAATATTATTTCCTAAGTTCTGAATGTGGAAAGTAAAGGATAAATAAATAACTGAGCTATGCAAGCATACCAAGCCTGGGTTCACGCCATGCATAACCATGTTTTTAATCATGGTTTATTAAAATCAGAATTATCTGTGATTCTAGGATTATTTTAAGAGATTTATTCTACCTCAGTTTTTAATACTCTTGGCAGTCACCGGTAATAATATAAATAAGGTAAATAATAATAATAATTACAAATATGAATTTATAATTAATATTAATTATAATATTAATTTAATTATAATTAAAACTCATGTTGGCACAGATCACTCAATCAGTCCCCAAAGCCTTTCTGAATATGCGGTACACTATATCAAAAACCATTTTTTGCTAATTTCATTGCTAAACCCAATGAACAAAACCCCCTATCTAGAAGAATAATTGTCATCTAAATTTTGAAAATTGATGAATGGATAAAATGAATGAATAACAAGATGCAAACAAGTTTTTTTTAAAGGTAAATGTAAGAGATTTCATTTTGCTGTAAGAATTTAGATAGTTAGAGATCAGGTAACCAAATTGTATATTTAGGATAACTAAATATAAGTAACGTGGGCTGTTAATTTTTAGTTAGATAATATTATTTAAATGTATTTTTCCCCCCATAAATTGAGTTTCCAGATAACAGATATGTACATTTATTCACAAATCTATTATATCTCAGTGGAATGGAAGAGTTGGTATTTCAATCAATACTCACCAAAGAATTAAGTCCCTTGTAAAGCTAACTCCAGAGAAGATATGTGTAAGACTGGACATGGTTCCATATTTTCTCAGGAGTAAGTCTCACTCAGTTTCATGGGATTATTCCTATGGCAGTAACCACAATACAGCAGCCTGTACGTGATATGAGAAGAAAAAAATATATAGAAAGATAACATTTTAGCACAGTCAAACAAAGAAACCAGAATTCTGCTTTTCAGTAAGAAGGAAGATTCATTCTCTCCATTTTAAACGGCATGTATTTTTTTGCACACCAAGTATAACAGGCAAAAGGGGCCCTCTATAAAAGAGCCAAGCCTCTAGATAGGAGATTTTTCATTTGCTTGCCTCTTATAGAGAGAAGGGGAGATCAGTTCCCATTTGCATTGTCCCTATTTTGAGTAATTAATGTATATGGGTAGTCCCCCCAACTCTTCTAAGGTAAAAAATGACCTTGTCAAAACTTAGATTACAAAATCTTAGTTACTAAGCAATGGAGAGGGCCCCACTGGGATGGCATCCCAGCTCCTGAAATGGTATGTATAGTAAAAACTAATAAAAATGGTGTCAGAGGCTTGCAGGCTTCCAAGTCCCCTGCTGTGTGACCCTCTGATCCCAATTTATTAGCTGAACCCAGGGAAGCAGACAAACCACTCTGGCTCCAGACTGTAGGCTCCAAGAAAGAAATAATGCAAGGCCCAAAGCAATGGCTCCAGAGGACAGGAGGGAAGGGGAGGGAACTTGCTGGAAAGTTTTCAGATGAAGCTGAAATGAGGGGGCGGGGGGGGGGAGCGAGGCAAGATGCATCTGAGGAGCGAAATGGTTTGTCGATCTCTCAGGGATTTACTGAGCAATCCTCCCAACATGGAAGAAAAAACACTTTTTAAACAAAAGCAACCCATCTCTCCTTGGTGTTTGGTCAGTTTTGATTTCAGAAAGGAAGCCATTTTCTTATAAAATTCCATGTCCAGAACTTTTGCATTTAGTCCAGAAATCAATAGAACCCATAGGATGAATGGGCTGTTTCATTGCCTTCAGCTGAGAAGCAAATTGCAGGGCCCTAGTGTGGAAAAAAAACCCAGAATGAAAATACAGGAAAATTCTTTGAAAGATACAGGAAAACCAACTTGGATAGATGAGACTAGTATTCACAAAAGCTTTGTTATACTTGTTCCAAGATTTAATAGCACTAAAGGTGTCCAATAGCATTGTAACATTGGTAATTTGTGTTCCACATAGAAACTGAGTTCCATTCCAATAACATGGTCACTAAGTGAAATGGTCACTAAGTGAATACAAGAGAGGGAGGGAGGGAGGGAGAGAGAGAGAGACTGACTGTGGGGCTCACTGCTCTCCCATTTAGATAAACTTCCCTTGTACAATTATGCCACTGTTACTTTTACTCCAGTATGCATTGTTGTAACTGTCCACAACTGTCCACAGTTGGGAAATGATGTATTTACAAATTATATTAAAATTTATATTTATATTTACATTGATTGTTTCCTGATTGTTTATTTGTACCCTATGACTATCATGAAGTGTTGTACCTTATGATTCTTGATGAATGTATCTTGTCTTTTTATGTACACTGAAAGCATATGCACCAAAGACAAATTCCTTGTGTGTCCAATCACACTTGGCCAATAAAGAATTATCTCTCCCTCCCTCCCTCCCTCCCTCCCTCCCTCTCTCTCCCTATATATATATATTTATATTACCATTTATTTTCCTCATACTTGAAAATGATGACTAACCCAGTGTGGAATTCAACTTTTTAACAACCGGTTCTATGGGCGTGGCTTAGTTGGGGGTGCGGCTTGGTGACCATGTGACTGGGTGGGTGTGGCTAGCTGGCCATGTGACCAGGGTGGGCGTGGCTAGCTGGTCATGTGACCAGGGTGGGCGTGGCTAGCTGGTCATGTGACCGGGTGGCCGTGGCTACGTGCATAGGGACTACTCAGAGGGCTGAAAAAAGTCATTTCTGACTGGTCCTCGCACTTTTGACCAGTCCTCGCACTTATGACCATCCTCACATTTATGCCCATTGTGGCATTCTTAACAACCGTGTCAGTCATTTCACAACTGCTTCTCCACACCATGGTGACAAGATAGGGCAAAAAACGTAAAATGTGAGAACAGTCGTAAGTTTGAGGACTGGTCAAAAGTGCGAGGACCAGTCAAAAGTAACTTTTTCAGCCCTCTGAATAGTCCATATGCACAAAAGGACCACCCAGAGGGCTGAAAAAAGTGATTTCTGACAGGTCCTTGCACTTTTGACCCATCTTCGCACTTATGACTGGTCATCATTTATGCCCAATGTAGCATTCTTAACAACCATGTCATCATTTCACAACTGCTTCTCTACTCCATGGTGATAAGATAGGGCAAAAAACGTAAAAAGTGAGGACAGTCGTAAGTTTGAGGACTGGTCAAAAGTGCGAGGACCAGTCAGAAATAACTTTTTCAGCCCTCTGAGTAGTCCATATGCATAAAAGGATACATCAATAGAGAGGGATGAAGGAAGGGAAGGGAAATTAGGGTAGGAGTGAGGGTAAGAGAGGGAGGAAGAAAGGAGGAGAAGTAGAAAGGAAGAGGAAATAGGGAGGAGAAGAAGAGGGGGAGGAAGAGAAAGTAAGAAGGAAAGAAAAGAGAGGTTTGAGGAGAAAGATTGCTGTACAATAAAAAAGATGAAAGGGAAGAAAGCCAACCCCAAACAAATATAAAGATATTAAGATAAAGAATGAATTGTTAAACTTTAAAGAATAAAAGAGAACAAATATGAATAAGTAACAATAATTAGAAACACACATACAAACATACAATGTATTTTCTTTGAACAGAGTATTTGGCCGGTTCACAAATTTAAACAGTGTTTAGTCATTTCAATTAAATTTACAATTTCTATATTTCCTTTTTGCCATATTTATTCCTCATCTATTTTTGTAAAAAACCAATATTACCTTTCATCCTCATCTCTAATCTTAATCAAATTCAGTTTTTCCCTTCTATTCTATATTATACCGCTTCCCATTGTCATCTATTTTTATATCCATCCTCACGTTGGTTAATTATGTAATATTACAGTTGTTTAATATAAATTCAACATTTTAATATAAATCAATTAGTTATATAACTACCTTTTTTGTACATTAATCAATATGAACATGAATATTCCAATTATTTCCATGCAATCCAATTTCTTACAAATCAATTAATTATATTTACCAATAATAATAAACCAAATAATTTCCCCCATATATTCCTCCAAACCACAACTTAACCATCTCTGCTTTCAACATAATATACAATTAATAGTATCTCAATTATTACAATTCCCTAGTTAAATAGAGCTTTTTTTCTTTTGTGTTTTAAAATCTTGAACTCTCCTCTTCTGCCCTAAATTTCTCATTGTTTGCACCTATCGTTTTTGGTGAGGAAAAAGAAAAGCAATCTGCCTGCCTAATTTTCCAACGTTGTAGCAACAGCAAAGCCAACAGCCTGCTTTACTTTCAGTTTCCTTTTTCAGCAAAGCTAGCTCCAGCAAGCAGCAGAGCCCTGAGCAAAACAGCTGAGAGTCGGGAGCCGATCTAATCAAGGGCTAATTAGCCTATGCTGAAGCTCCGTGGGCCAATAAAATTACAAAAAAACACCGAACCCTTTGTTAAATTGCTGGCTCGCCCGCCCCTCGCCCACCACTATTTTTGGCAATAAATAGTGGTGCAGAGGGGCGGGGCGAGCCAGCAATTTAACAAAGGGTTCGGCTGAACCCCCTAGAACCGGCAGAATCCCACCACTGGACTAACCAGAGGAACTGGTGTACATTATATATCATCAATATCTGCAAGATACAGGCCATACAAAATATGTGTATTAACAGATAAATAAGCAAGCAAATAATCAAAGTAGCTGTAGTAGCTGAAGTCTTTAGGAATTTTGCGTGTTTCCATCCTGAATTTACTTGTTACACACAAGGTTCATGTTCACCACCTATAAGGTGTTCCGTGGTGGAAACAATCTTCATCATTAAAGTTTTAGGGAGACATAGTATCAGGGATCTTATGTTATGAGACCTGTTTTTCTAATGAGAAAATGGTGGGTGTGATATTTCAAAGAGCACAAAAAATACTTATCTGAACACACACCTGCATCACATGGGGAATGGGGAAACTAAATATATATACATAGATATACATAGATATTGTTGGGAAAGCTGCTATAGCACAACGTAGGCCTAAATAATTATTCAGTGGCAAAAGCAATTCAACAACAAAAACAAAAAGCCTCTCCTCATTTTAGATTTGCCATTTAAAGCAAGAAACAATGCAAGAGTTACATATGGTTTAAACTGTTTTATTTGATTTTGAGGTATAGATTAAAGAGTTAACAGCCATGGTACAAATGATTAACTGTTGCTTCTCTCCCAAAACTGCAGATATTGACTTTGAAGCTAGTTATATTTTTCACAAGGACCATCACTGATTTGTTAGGGACTTACTGATACTTTATCTTGATGTTACAACATAGATTAGATGTGACTGTTCCTCCTCCATTGCAACTATTTAGTTCTGTCTCAATAAAAAGCTAATCTATTGTTTTATTTAAGTCAAACTGCAGATGTTTTCACACATGGTGTTTAATGCAATACCAGGTTGCATTGCATCTACTCCCACAGTAGGCTCTGTGCTTATTACATAATCATAAGAAACACAGAGGTATATTGGAACCTGCTGAACTACTTCAGACTATTTGTTCATCTAGACTAAACAGTTTTCTCATTGCTTACCACAGCTCAAGCTTTTAGAGTAGTGTTAGTGTTATTCTCCTAAATAAACAAATAAACAAATAAATAAATAAATAACTTTATTGTCATTGTACATGTATACACAGTATACCCATACAACAAAATTCACTTAACACCCAAAGACCAGGTCCAACACACATAACAATTCCCAAACATACTCCCACAATTCCCCACCCCTAAAGCCACCCAAACATCCACACAACAGACCAAGTAATACTGTCCAACAGCTCACTGATGGTGGCCCTTTAGTTCATTGTTGAGTGCAATTATAGCTCTGGGATAAAAAATATTCAGAAAATGTGTGGTCCGAGTTTTAATTCTTCTGTATCTTCTGCCAGAAGGCAATAGTCCAAAAAGATTGTAAACAGGATGGGAAGAGTCTCTGAGAATGTTATACAACTTTCTCAAACAGCAAGATTCGAAGATGTCATCCAGGGCTGGTAGCTGGAGTCCGATGATATTCTGGGCAGTTTTAATAATTCTCTGTAGAGCCTTTTTGTCCACTACAGAGCTGCTCCCATACCATGCAAGAATGCCGTATGTCAGGACACTGTCAATGGTACTGTGGTAGTAGGACAGAAGTAGATGCTGAGATAGATTTAACTTTTGGTATCCTTATGATATAGTGAATCTCCTCTTCAAAAGATTGTAACTGATGGATGATGAAAGGTTTGATTGTTTAGTAAATAGACATTAAATGTTCTGTCTGGGACATTTTTTTTTAGGACTGGACCATGTCCACATTACTATTAATCACTTCTGGTTCCAGCAGATTTACTTCTGGAAAACTAATGGACTACCTTCAGAATAGTTGGGTCAGTATGGTCCAGTAGTGGGATTCACTTTCTTCCCTACCGGTGTGCAAATATGAGCACGTGCGCAGGCCTTCTGCGCATGCATAGTAATCGTGCATTATGTCCGGGCGAGTGAGCGGAGCCTCCTGCAGTCGTCGCTACCAGTTCGCACAATCCAGGAAGAACCAGCTGAATCCCACCACTGGTCTGAAGGAAGAATGGCATGCTCCATGTTTTCCTTAGTATCCAAAACCTTGTATGACTTTATTATTTAGTCAATAAAATGTGATTAACTTTTAATTAAAAAAAAATAGATTCCTGGTGGCTAAAGGGGCAAAATAAGATCAGCAGGTGCTGACCTAAACAGCACCTGCTGAGTCAAAATTAACGTTAATGTTTATATTAAAAATTAATAGTTGTGTATCATTTCCATTTATATATTCTTTTTTCTTTTTAGATATTCAAGAAGATGTAACTGTAAAGATGGGTAAAAAGACTGAAGCTGTAGGAAAAGAGAGAACCCAGAGGAATTTGAGGTCTTCCTGAGAAATATATTCCTAATAAAGTGCTTTAGTTTTAGCTAAACAGACACCATCATTAACATGCAAGGTTAGCATGAAAATGCACAGGTTAAGTAAAGTATTTGTTATGTTTAGGCTGGTGCAAGGGTCCAGTTCGAGTGAAAGGGAACTGCGCAAATGTCAACATAGATAATAGGATACACCATATAGCAGATTGCTATGGAAATGCCACTGTTATATGCATGTTGGGGGATTTTTTCACTTGCTTAGAAACATGTAAATGACCAAAAGTGGATTGGCCAATGTGATTGCACTGAACATTTGAAATGCTTGTCTGAAAATTAACTAAGAAAACTTGCTTGTATATGTTTCAGGGCCTTTCATGTGTCACATGAGACCATAGGAAGGAATCATAGAATCCTAAAATATAAGAGTGTGAAGAGAGTTTAGAAATCATCTAATTCACCCCAGTGGGTGATATCCAGCTAAAAATCTACTTCCTTCTAGTTTAAATCATTTTTAAAAAAATATAGGGCCCTGGAAGAATGCTAATGACTTCTTAATCTTGTATAGCTCTTCAGATATATCAAGATAGCTACCATGTCTCAAACAGATTTCCCTTCTGGCTAAACATATTCAGGGCCTTTTACCATTTCCAATTTATTTTTCTTTTCAAGCCCTTTATTTACTTCAGGGGTCCCCAAACATGGCAGCTTTAAGGCTTGTGGACCTCAAGCCTTAAAGCCTTCCCTCATTCTGGGAATTCTGGGAGTTGAAGTCCACAAGTCTTAAAGCCAAGTTTGAAGATTTACTTGGTTCTCTCTTCTGAGCATACTTCAGTTTTCTAAAACAGACTGCCCAGGACTGGAGGTACAGTTGCATATAATATTCCAGGTGCAGTCAAACCAATACAGAATAGAGAAAAACAATGTTTCCTCTTGGTCTTGCAACTATCTTAATAAAGCCAAGGGTAGCATTTGCCATCTAACTCTCTGTGTTGAAAATTGTTGGCTCCTGCTCAACTTTTGATTCACTAAGACACTAGATTCCTTTTGTCCAGTATGGTCCCACCAATACGATTCCTCCCACCCTATGAGCAGGATCATAGCTACACAGGTTTGCAGGAATGCAGCCTAAAGCAGCACTGAATTTGGAGTTTATATGAACCATCAAAGAAAAAAAGAATGGTAGTTAGACATGAACAAACATCTTATAACTTGTACAGTAGTACAAAAGAAGCAAACTTTTATGCTGATTTCAATATGAAAAAGCAATGTGAGTTAATCTTTATTTGCTGGATTCCAAAATTTCTTTTCTTTTTTTTTTTCTTTTGTAGCCAGATTAGAGAATTTTGCTTGGGGCCCCTTGTCATTTTATTCATATTACTTCTACTCATTAACTTCCAGTGACCCCTATAGTTGCTCTTGTATAAACAAATAAGAAACACTTTTCCATTCAACCTTCAGTGAGGAGGCAATGAAACAACAATCCTCTTATGACAGTTGGTGAAAACAGCCAGGCTTTATATGGGCTGTGTGTGCCTATGCATGTGGGCACAGAGGCATTCCAAAACCTTTTGCTCTCACTTTCCCATGACTTGAGACTAACTATTCCAGCACTTAAATGAATGATATGTTCCTCTTCATTGTTCAGCTTCAGAATCAAAGCTCCAAAGTTATTATAAAAATCATCAAGGCTGTTGCAAAAATGTCCAGCTCATCTTGAGAAAACCAATATGCATGTGGGTTTGGGGCTTTGATGGGAAATATCTAATGTCACTTTTTTAGACCACAGTTCAATTCTCAGCATGGCTCATGGATGGGCCACCATAGAAACCTCAAGAATTGTCTGTGCATCTGTATTTTGTGCCAGATGTTGCTTCTGCATTCTCTTTAAGGATAGTCCCTTAAATGTTGTGCAAGGGCTCTCCTAGGAACAACTGCCTGCTCTTCAAACTGGAGTCATGAGTCCAAAAGAACCTCCAAGTTGCACATTGGGATAGTGCAACCCATCCATCACAAAAGATGTCAAATCTCCATGCACCCTTAGTCTTACCAGTGTTCAACCAAAGTTTATTGTCCCCCATCCAGATGCCCATAGTCTCTAGGGAATGCAAGAGGGAAAATAGCATCACTTGGGTCACTGGGCATGAAGATGCAAAGTTGAATATCATCAGAATTCTGATGGTACCTCACCCCATGTTCACAGCTAATCTCACCCAGTGGCTTTATGTAGGTGTTAAAAAGGACTGGAGAGAGTACCAAGCTCTATGGTATGCCACAAAAAAGTGGCCATGGACTAGACCCAGGAGTGGGATCCTACTGGTTGAACAACTGGTTCACTGAGTGCTGCACATACATGCACAATTTCCATAAAATTGAACTTCTGCATTGCAAACAAGCAATGAAAACAGCTGAGGAGGGCCAATTTAATCTGCCGCCCCTGATCAGCTGGGCTTCAGAAGCAGAAATAAAGGTCAGTATAACCCAGGGGCAGGCGGATGGTCCCACTTTCACAGCAACAGAGAATTGGTTCGCTCTCAGCAAGAAGTGGGAACTACTGGTTCAAGTGAACCAGACTGAACCAGTAGAAACCCACCACTGACTAGACCTCTCACTCCCTAGCAACAGCAAAGAAAACCAGTGCAAAACTGTATTGCCCAGATCCAAATCCTGCAGCTAGCCCAAAAGGATAATTAATGGTATTGAAGACCACTGAGAAATCAAGAAGAACAAGGATGGGTGCACTATCCACATCCTGCTTTTGTCTGAGTTCATCAACAAGTGTGATCAATGCTTTTTTTGTCCCAGAGTTAGGCCTGAATCCTGACTGGAAGGGGTTGAGATAATTCATTTCATTCAAGACTCTGCCAAGCCACCGTCACTTGTACATCTTCTCTAGAAAGGGAGGATGGGAGGTGGAATAAAAACTGTCCAGACAAGTGGGATCAAGAGATGGGTTTTTTTGAGGAGGGGGCAAACCAGGACGTCTTTAAAAGGTCCTAGTAAGTAAAAGGTCTTCTATAGTAAAGCATTCATTACTGCCTGAACTCACCTGGCAGTCCTCCTCTTGGAGGCTTTCACCAGCCAGGAGTGGTAGATCTAATTGACGGTGGTTGTTCTGACAACACTGAGTCCCTGTCCATTCCTCAGGTCCAAAAGGATTGAACAGTTCCCAGATAATTAAGTAAGTCCTTTAGCCAGGCATTTCTAATTCATTCATGGGTTTCAACTCAAGTCACAAATCCAAGTGACTTTGTAAGGTGTTCAACAAATTCTTCTGCACAGTTCTGAAGATAATCATTCAAGACCTCCTCACTCGGGATGGACTGGGTGATCCTGATCAGAGTTGCCAGGTGAAACTCTGTGGACACAATAAGGAGAAATAATGGTATTTCATCACTTTTACTGCCACAAAATAGGCCTCAATAGCAGCTCTCTTGCCAGGCCACAGGTGTGCTTGCCTCTTCTTCTGTTAAAGAAGTCTCATTCTTTTTCCCATCACTTGATTGCTTCACTTGGAGACAATATCTTGGCGGGGAAAAACAGATTCCCAAAGTTGCTGTTTGCATTTTTAAAAAATTCCAATACTGAAAAACAGGAAAATGTATTGTAACCAATCAATGCTGTGTAAACACATATAAGGAAATATGTAAAGAAAAAGAGTACAAAAAAGAGAAAAAAGTGCAGAAAACAATACAATTAAAGAACTATAGTTTTCAAAAACAGAATGCACCCCATGGACACAGCTTCATGAGAAATCCAGTATCTGGTCTTTATAATATAAACTCTAAACAAATCCCATTCAGTGTAATTATCTTTATAGGTAAAGTTCTTTTACAATTTAGTCAGGAACACCCCCCCCCCCAATAATAACAATTTATTGATTGGTTGATTTATTGATTGATGCAAACACACAAATTGCTAGTAATTGTTGGACAAAAGCAAATGGTGACTATAAATGACCTTAAAGACAAAACATAATTACCTGATTATCAAAAGTGTGGATCTTAAATAATAGTGCCATGCTCACTCCTTCTATTGTTGAATAGTCAAACAACTTTTTTTTTCTTGGCAGCTGGGTGAAAAAGAGGGAGAGGGACACACAAACTCAGTTGCTTATCTGAATGGGAATATGTTATCTTTTCCTCTCTCACATTTCACTGTAGATAGTGGGGGAGGAATCAGAAGAGTTTAAAACCAAACTCACCTTCTGCTGTTGCAATGTTTATTATCTTTGAAATGAGCCATGGCTTTTTGCAGTCTGCATGTACAGTATATGGGAACAAGGCTAAACAGTATTGTTAGCCAAAAACATGTATGTTTTCACAGGATTTAAGAAAAAACTATCCATCCTTTAATCTTCAGACAATTGTTGGATAAAAGAGGATTGAAGAAAATTGGATGGGTTTTTACTTTCTTTCTTTCTTTTTCTTTTTTGCTAGGGCTCATAAAAACTTTAAATAGTATGTTAAATAGTCTGATTTCTTGAAAGTTTACATTACAATAAACTCCTCTACATTCATTGTAATTCATCACAGGATTTGAAGATTTATAGAGACACCTGGCTGGAAAGAGATGGTATTAGTGAGTTGTTAAAATAAGACAGATAGATAGCCAGACAGACAGACAACAGAAGCCATGTACTGAAAGAGGGAAGGGGGAAAAAAGGCAGAATGGTAATCCATTTTAGGATGATTATGGTTCTAAGGAGTTTACAAACATTTTAAACAAGAAAACACATGAAGTAGCTTCTTGTTGCCCTAATGACTTTCCACCTGAGATGAGAGCACATTTAGAATAGAATAGAATAGAATAGAATAGAATAGAATAGAATAGAATAGAATAGAATAGAATAGAATAGAATAGCTTGACTCCCTCTTCTTTGTGGCAGCCCCTGAAATATTGGAATACTGCTATCATGTCTCCCCTAGTACTTCTGTTCATTAAATTAGACATACCCAGTTCCTGCAACCGTTTAGCCACTAAGGAGAAAAAAAAAACCTAGGGAAAATCAGATAGGAACATTTTATGCAATTGCTTTGAGAAGAATCAGTCTATCTGATCAGGAGCAGGTCAGAACAGAAACACCTGAAGGGCCACAACTGTGTTTAAAACAACTAGTTATTATAGGTAGAATTAAAAACCTACAAAGCTAAAGCTTATTGCTAAATTAATGAATGGGTACTGGGAAATATGTCCCCATATATTCAGTGGGGATTAAATGGATAGATTTATACATATTTATTTATTATTTATTTAGTTTGTCAAATATATATGAGATAACAGGAATAAGTATAAACATGCATATTAATACAGGAAATGGGTATAAATAAATGGGGACAGTAGGACAGGGAAGGAAGGCATGCTGGGGCGCTTATGCACACTCCTTTCAGACCTCTTAGGAATGGGGTGAGGTCAACAGACAGTTTAAAGTTATGGGGGGGGGGGGGTTGAGGATGTAACAACAGAGTCAGGTAGTTTATTCCAGACATTGACCACTCTGTTGCTGAAGTCTTTATTTATTTTCTGGAATAACAGACCACAAAAATTTTAGGGCCATCATCTCTGATATAAGGAATGTAGAAAATATTAGTTCTTTGCTCACATTTGGAGGCCATCTGTATTACTGCAACCTGGATGTAATAGCCCTAAACATTTTTAAAATTTTGAGCTAATTTTTAAAGGCTGGTGATGGTTGGCAACAATTCACATATTCAGAGTAGGAAAATTTGTGAATAGATATTTACGAATCTAAAGCATTATGCAGAAGAAGGAAGATATTCTTTTCCAAGGGTCTAGAACAACACTGATCTCAGAACATGTTTTGCACTTATTAGAAATGCTTGCATTTTGTTTTCAAACTGTGTGACAATGACTAAGTGCAATGGTGCTTAAAAGTTTTTGAATCTTTCTGAATGTTCAGTATTTCTACATAAATCTGTCCTAAAATACGACATCTTCAGATAAGTCTTAAAACTAAAGAGAACCCAGTTGCACAAATGAGCCAAAGACATTATATATTCATTTGTTGAGGAAAAATTATCCAAGCCTCATAATTATTTTTTAAAAGTTCAAAAAGGTTCAGAAACATTTAAGCACCACTCTGTATCTCATTTGAACAGATGTATGGACATGTGTGGACACATGCACTGTATATAAAAGAGAGAGCAAGAATAATATTTCAAATGTCCAAATAATATGTCAAGTTTGTTTTTAGTGGAATGCTTTCCCCAGGACCAGCACTTTAGTTCCTCATGTGGAAGACAGAAATATTCATCAGATTAGATATAACTGGCTTCTGCATCTTGAAACTGCTGGTCAATGGAATATTCAATGAGCAAACTGAAAAAAAAAAGTTCCAGAAATTCTCTGAAGTTCATAGTAATAAATTAGAAGGAAAAAAGGGGGAAAAAATCTGAATCAAGTGAGAGTTTAACAACCAAACAATAAAGAAATATGTTACTTAGTTAAGTTTATTGTTACAAACTTGTGCTTTCAAATTACACCATCAAAATTATATGGGAGGAGGTTTATTTTAAAAAACAATGGGAACTAGAAATAGAAATGAATGACTTTAATGTTATATACTTAAGTGATTTGTACTAAGATATTTGATTGTAGCATTTGGGTAAATTGATAAAGGAAAGAAATGGAAAAGAGGGAAGGAAATGGGTTATATATGTAAAATTGTATGGACATTAATATTTGTGATTGGAACAATGGAATTTAGGGGAAACACTTGAAACTATGTTAGGTTGTGAAAAGGGATCAGTGGGAAAACATTTGAATATGATGATTTAGAGTTAGGGTTAGGTATTAGAAAAATGACTGATTTCAAATTAAAGGGTTTTAACTTGGAGAAAGTAATGAGAGGAAGGGAAAAGGGAAAATTGATTAAGATTAGAGATTAGGGCAAATGGTAATATTGGCTATATATTTCAGAAGAAATAAAGAAAAAAATTAGAAAGAAAGAATATTATTATGGCAAAAACTGAAATATAAAAATTACTAAAAACTGTATAAACTCGGCCAATACTCTGTTCAGAAAAAATGCATTGTCTGTTTGTGTAAAAAAATACAAAAAAATACAAAAAAAATTATATGGGAGGGATTTTCTGGATTTCTGAACATATATCCAACTCCCTTCTTGCATTGGAAGGCGATAAAAGTAATGCTAGTACACATACTTTAGTCATGCCCTTTGGTTGCATCTTATTGGTTGAATACTCTTTGATGGTGAACTAGATAGCTGGAAAGTTAGGCTTTAAGGCTGTTAATATGTCCCTAAGTGGTATGCCAAAAATTGGAAATTTGTTTAACTTGAAGAGGTTTGGATTTACCATGATTGGCCTTTTGTCAAAATGATCATAAAGTTTTACTGGAAAGAATGTAGTAGTGTAGCAGTTGACCAACATCAACAAATTGACAAACCTGGACAAATGTGTCAACATTCAGTTTTTGAATTGGCCTTTTGCAGGCATAAAAGAAAGACTGGATGATATGATTCCATATAGACAAGTCTCAATTAGTTGTTTGAAAATTGAGCTGTAGCTATATTATTGTTGTTTTTGTTTTAACTATTTTTTCCTTCCTTGTTAGTTTGCCTTATTTGGTACCACCCAGTGGTGGGTTCCTGCCGGTTTGGCCCAGTTCTCCCGAGCCAGTAGCAGTGACGATATGTATGTATGTATGTATGTATGTATGTATGTATGTATGTATATATGTATTTATTTATTTATTTATTGGTTTGATTTATATGCCGCCCTTCTCTAGACACTCAGGGAGGCTTACAATTCATTAAGCAATAGCCTTCATACTTTTGTATATATCTGCTTAGTAGGGCTTTCGGCCCCAATAAGCCGTGTTCTTTTTTATATAAAGTCAGCTTATTGGCCCCACAATCCGGGTCCTCATTCTACTTATCTTGAAAGGATGGAAGGCTGAGTCAACCTTGAGCCTGGTGAGATTTGAACTTGCAGTAATTGCAGGCAGCTGGCAACTAAGTGCTACTTTAACAGCACTTAGTCCCCTGCGCTCTTATGACGTCACCGAACTGGTTCTGCCCACCCGCACACACCGCACCCCCACCCCCATCTTATTCTTATCTTTTATTTGGCCCCACCCCCAATCTATTGCTGCCTCCTGAGTCCCAGCTGATGGCTAGAGGAGAAAAAAAACTGTTTAAACTCTTGTCATGGGGCTTCGAATGGCCGCCCTACAACTGATCAGTGTTAAAAGAAAACAAATGAGTAGACCAGTGCCTGCAAAAATACATGAGTAGTTCAGTGCCTGCAAAAATACTTGAGTAGACCAATTCCTGCAAAAATAAATGGGTAGACCAGTGCCTGCAAAAAATAATTGGGTAGATTGGTACAGCTCTGCAAGCAGTTAAAAGCCTGGTAGACCAGTACCTCTGCTTAATCCTAAATAATTGTCACATGACCATCAAGTCATGCCTACAAAATAAGCCACGCCCACAGAACCGGTAGTAAAAAAAATTAGAACCCACCCGTGGTACCACCCATCTGTCCTTCCATGACTTTTTTAGATTATATCAAACCTAACAGTGAGCAAGCTGTCCTATACTTTTTACCAAGATGAACTTGGTGATTTTTTAGTGAGAGTATGAACATTGTCCTCACTTTGAATTGGTTTTCTGACATCTTTTCATAATATGATCTGACCTTAAATAAATAAATCTTACCAATATACTTAAATACCCAAAACACTGACTAGCTTCCAAATCTTACCAGTTAAGATTGTCAATTATCATTGAATTTAATCCTGCAGATTTCCCCTAACCAATACATCCATGTTACATACTGCATTTCTTGTAATATCTTTTTTTTAGCTTTTTCCAGAAGCTCAAGGCTAGCATACTGTACCTAGTATTCTTTCCCTCATTGATATTTGTGTGCACTAAGATTGGGAAAATACATAAGATGATCTCTAATAGAGAAACAGGTACAGATTTCATTATTGCTTTGATTGAAGACAATTGGAAAATCTACGGATTGTAGGCTAGAGTAGGAAATCAAAAGCACAATGGCAGAGAACAATGGCAAATGCTACTGGGTTGGGAAACAAAACATTCCCATGAAGCCACCAAATTTATTTTTATACATGGCAGAAGTTTAGCCTTCATTTTAGCGATAATCCAGTTTTGAGACTCTTCCTCCCTCCCTCCCTCCCTCCCTCCCCTCCCCTCCCTCCCTCCCTCCCTCCCTTCCTTCCTTCCTTCCTCTCAACTGTTGGAGCTGCTTCTAACAACAGGCATACTTTTTCTTTTTCTTTTTAGGAGGAATAGTCAATAATTTTTCCAGTTACTTGCTCTTGATGTAGAGTTGTCCCCAATGCATCAGGTTTAAAAGGAGAGCACTTTGAAATACAGTAGCATATGTGCTCTGACACATACATTCACACAACAGACAGATGCTGCTACATGCTGCCTATTAATCATTTATCAGGCAAGAATGCAATACAAATCCATCCTTTTTACTTATTCAGACCATTGTGGATTCAAGGGCCCACATAGACCCACTTTATAAACTATGACAAGCAAGATAAGATAAGCATTTTGGATTGTTTTGTTGGGTTTTGCCTAATTGTGTCAGCACTTTTGTTAACTCCTTGATGCCAAATATCATTTGCTTTCTGCATCATGGAAATATGCTTAGCAGATGAGATTGGTCCATTCTCATTATGTTTTGATGGCCTTTGCCAAAGGAACCATTTACTTCTGCAAAAAAGACCCTGAAATAAGTTGCCATTCATTTCCTTAATGAGTGCTGATCCCCACTTTTTAAAGAAGGATATGAAATAATGTTTCTTTGACAAAGTATTGTTGGTGCAAAATTGACCTAGACCAGTAGGCTGCTGAGTTTGGGATTTAATTATTCTTGATTGAATAATTACAGTAGAACTTAAATAAAGGCAAATATCAGTTGACCCCTAACAACAAAGTAGCCAAGGCCAATCTTCTTAACATCTGAGAAATGTTTGAGGGTGCTTCCACCGGTAAAGGCTAACTAGATTTTCTAGGGTTTCTTTTGCATAATATAGTCCTTCAACATGTTTAAATCATCTAGTAAATAACCATATTCTGTAAAAAGTGAAACCTCACTTCAGAATTTGAGGAAAAATGAATCCCAGTGTAAACTGAACTATTGTCCCATTTATGGGAAATCTTACTAGAGGGAGTTGAACAAATAGTTTTATGTACAGTTCTCCTATGTTCCAAGCTTGGGTGGAATTTTTGCATCCATTAGTACTTGGCTGTATTGCACTTACTGATTTGAGAAGGTTGAAGGGTGTTCAAGAATTATAGTTTTAAAGTTGTATTCACTCTTGCTAATTTGCATAAGTACTTGAAGTAAAGTTCTCAAACTTGAAGAACAACTGAAGAGTAATATTTTGTTGGCTTTAGTTTCCATCAGTTAAATGGTGCCCTGCTTTTGTAGTTTGCCTAAAGAACATAAGAATGTGGTTGCAGTGATAGAAAAGAAGTGCAAAAAAGGGCAAAGACCAGGGCCGCAGCAGTGTGGAGCAGATGGAGATTAACCCAGGAAGGGATAGAAGGGAAGGAAACCCAGAGGAGAAACAAAATGTCTTAAAAAAACCCAACAACCCAGAAAGTCCATTTGCCTCTTGAAAAAGCACCTTTGGGACAACCATGACCTGGATGACTGAGATTCTCCATAGACAAAGGAATGAAACCAAAATCACCCTATTGTGGCTTATGGGAGTCATTGACTTAAATGGGTGGCTATAAAATTGAACCAATAAAATAAGTAAATAAAATCACTCCTATTTCTTGCAGCAAATACAGAATGATTTTGTCTTTGTTCTCAGGGTTTGGGGTGCTTCCTTTGCATTAAGGGGTCAAATAAGTTAACAGGCAGTAATTTAAATGATTAAAATTGCAGAAAATAAAAGAGTTACTCTCAATATTTTATCAGGTACACTAGCTACAATATGTTTTTTCCCAAGTGTAGATTTCTGTTTAAAATTCCATATTTAAATAATCAAGAATGTGAATCTTGTAAAATTGGTCAATGTTTACTGGGTTGAAATAAGTATGAAGATGCATTCACAACTCACTTTTCTGGAGCCAGCAAAGATACTTTTAAGATAAGCTAAGCAATTTTAAATAAAAAATCTTCTTGCTTCTTTCAAAGAGCTTATGCATTAGATGATGCCTTACATGATAGGGATCACAGCTGTCTGTGCATATTATATAAACACTAGCCTCTTTGCCACTGTTTATAACTTAAATATTTTATAAGAAAATATTGAACATTTAATTTATCTTGTGTTTCTGAGGCAATAACATAAATATGCTTTCACTGGGCCTAATACTGGGGAAACAGATCCGACAGTGGACCCATTTTATAAGTTAAATAGGATTGTTTATCTCAATTAGAATTAATATGGCAGCATCTAAAATCTGATGGTGATTTTTTTTCATCAAGGGGAGAATCCTCCAATTGGGGGGGGGGGGAGAAATGATAAAATTTGTATTGTAAAACTTTTTCAATAAAAAAAAAAGACAGTAGTGAAGTGGTAATGTGTTGGGGCAGGTGTGTTTGTAGTTTATAATATAAAGAATAGAAACTTGTTACTCAGAAATTATTTTAAGATATAGCAGCATTTTAAAATGTTTCAAAACATTCCATTCCAAAACTAAAACATGCTGCATAACTTAAAGCTCATTTTCAGTAGTAATGATCTTTTGCTTCATTAATCCTTGGACCTTTAGGATCCATAAAAGATCACAAAATGTCTTCAAATTAAGGATTTTCGTGATTCTGTCAAAGTAATAAAGCATTAAGACGGTATAAAAAGGCAGCTAATCAAACTTTTCAGATACTGTTGTTCTATTGGGAAAAAATCATCTGCTGCTCCATAGAACATAGAATAGAACATAGAATAAAAGAGTTGGAAGAGACTGTCAGGCTTTGTCCAACTCTGAAGTAGAGAAGAGGTACTTTTACTAAGTTTGAAATGATAGTAGTGAAAGAAAAGCAAGATCTGAGCCAAAAGGCACGAAAGTTACATATTGAATGTTTCCCCAAATCTCTCCCCACAGGGAAGCAGGCTGAGCATCCAATCTATGTCCCATAAAGTCCAGATGGACAAAAACAACTTCAGATGTTTTTGTCCATCTGGAGTTCTAGAACAGTTGGCCTTGACTGGGTATAAACAACTCCATTCAACAGCGCAGTAATTCTAGAGAGCAAACCAGCACACTTCCCAAACCCCAATGTCATGCCTCTCCTCCCCATTACTATGACAGCTGATAACAAGCAAGCATCAAAGGGAAAACCCATGCTGGAGATCTGGCTGACATTTGGCCCTCCTGCAGTAGAGGCGTTAGACCTAAGGAAAAAAACATAAGACAAAATAGACAAGATAGAAGCAATCTACTATACAGGGGAGTAAAATAACACTAAGGCTTGTCAGGGTATTTAGTGTGAAATAGTTGTAGGAGTTTAGGGCAGGGGTGATATCCGACCGGATCGGACTGGTTCTGGCGAACCGGTAGGGACGATTGGCATCAGTTCACCAAACAGGTGAACAGGTAGTAATCATCCCTAGTTGGCCCCACCCACACCCACCCACCCAGTTGCCCAGTTACCCAGTCGCCACTCACCTCTTCCAGCTGCTCAGCGCTTTTGGCTGCCTGGCTTCTTGGCATTCCATTGCCACTCAAGGGGGAGGCTAGGCTTTGGCTTAATCTCTCCCAGTGGCTTTAGGAGGTTGGTAATGGTTAACACAAGTTTATCAAAGGCAGGGATTAATTGTCAATAAAAGTTTGCAAAACCCAGAAAGCTTTGCAACTGATTTCTGGTGCAAGGAGGGGGGTGCCCACTCCATGACCGCCCACACCTTTCAGGGTCTATTTTTATTCCCTCATGTGATATGTGGTAACTCAAATAGTCAATTTTATCATGGTGCAATTCACACTTTGACAATTTGGCATACAGTTCAGCAGCCCTGAGTTTTTTCAGGACTGAGTGCACTAACTTCACCTATTCCTCCATAGTTTTGGTATAGATAAGAATGTCATCTAGGACCCTCTTGTACAAATGCTGATACAGCACCTCATTGATCAATTGCACGAACACAGCAGATGCCCCTTGTAATCAAAATGGAGATCATCTAGTCTAACTCCCTGCTGAAGCAGGAGATTCTATACCACTTCAGACAAGTGGCTGTCCAGTCTTCTCTTAAAAGCCTCCAATGAGGGGGCATCCACAACTTCTGAAGGCAAGCTGTTCTATTGGTTGACTGCTTGACTGGTTTATTTCACGAGAAGACTGCTCCACTCCTCTGCTCACAATGGAATACCTTATGCCACCAGGCTTGAAATTTTGGGCTTTGACAACCTAGAACTATGCCACCTACAGTCTGATCTAAGCATAGTACACAAAATTGTCTGCTACAATGTTCCACCTGTCAATGACTACTTTAGCTTCAACTGCAAAAATACACAGGCAAACAATAGATACAAACTCAAGGTAAACCGCTCTAAACTTGATTACAGAAAATACAACTTCATCAACAGAGTGTTGTGGCCTGCCAGTGGCCTGCCCGGATTGTTGCTGATCCTGATGACGAGGAAACTGGTGTGGTGCTGCACCAGCAGCCTGTGCAGCCGGCGCTCGAGTCGGACAGCGAGGAGGCTGAAGAAGAGGTGGTGCCAGAGGCAGGGATTCAATCAGGGCCTTCAGAACCTCCAGAGGCTTCTTTAAGTGAAGAGGATGAAGAGGAGGAGCCTCTTCTCAATGCACGGGCATGCAGAGCTGCCAAAAGGCAGGAGTGGTTCCTCAGGAGGAGGTATCCTCGAGAGTAAGGTTTGGGGCTAATTGGCCACTTCCTTAGCCTATTTAAGAAAGTACACAGCTGGTAACAAGCTGCAGGAAACAACTTTAGTTCACTAACCATCGTGTTGGGATGTCTCTGCAAACCTTGTTTCTGGGCTTTCTGCCAACTTCAGTAAGACTCTGAATATCTTATCTATGGAATTCTGGCAGACTGTTAAGAACACTTTATTAACAGCTGGCATTTGCTAAAACTGCATTTTTGAGTAAACTAAGTTTTATTCAGAGTTTGTGTATGCTGTGTTCTTTGGGATCCATAGCTGGGGCAGAACACAGAGTGGTCAATGCCTGGAATGCACCACCTGACTCTGTTGTTACAACCTCAACCCCCAAACTTTAACCTTAAACTGTCTACTGTGGACCTCACCTCATTCCTAAGAGGTCTGTAGGGGGAGTACATAAGCGCACCAGCATGCCTACCATCACTGTCCTACTGTCCCGATTTATTTGTACTCATTTCCCGTGTTCATGTCCATGTTTATACTTATACCTGTTTTCTCATACATGTTTGACAAACTAAATAACTAAATAAATAAATACCGTATTTTCTGGCGTATAAGATGACTGGGCGTATAAGACGACCCCTGACTTTTCCTGTAAAAATATAGGGTTTGGGCTATACTTGCTGTATAACACGACCTCTCTTCCAACACACACCAAATAAAAATTAAAAAACATCAACTGGCTCACCCACAATGTAAAAGCAGCTGTGCTAGACCCAAAATGGCCCCTTCAACAGCAGGAACCTCACACAGCCACAAAAAGCCCCCCCCCAAAAAAACAACTTTCACACTTTACACACACAAAATTCCACATACAGCTTGGTGAGATTTTGTGCATTTGTGTAGTTAGAGTGAAACACTACAGAAATACACTAAATCTCAGAAAGCTGCACAAATATTATTTTATTTTTATTTTTATTTTTATATGAAAGCTAAATTTAAAACTTCCTAGCCTAAAACTTAGACCTATCCTTTAAATGGCTAGGTCTAAAAAAGAACAACTAAAAAACCCCGCAATTAACTATTTTTTTAAAGCTCCCAAAGGGGGAAAAAAACTTACCCAATAGAACAGGGGTCTCAAACCTTGGCAACTTTAAGACTTGTAGACTTCAACTCCCATAATTCCTCAGCCAGCTTTGCTTTGCTGGCTGAGTAATTCTGGGAGTTGAAGTCCACAACTCCCTGCCTGCTTGATTGCAGGCAGGGAGATTTAGTTGCTTGCTGATGCAATGGATTGCAGGCAAGGCAAGGCAAGCATTGCGGCTAGCAGCTAAGGTAAGCAAGCTGGAGGGGGGTGGGATTTTTGCTATGTACCAATTAGCAGGCAAAAATTAGCAGCTGGGATGGCCAGCATTGTGTAAAAGGAAAGTTTTTCCCTTTTAAACAGGGCTTGGCCATCCAAGCTCTGGCGATCCCAGCTGAGTTGCCTGCTAATCAGGCAACTCAGCTGGGATGGCCAGCCTTGTGTAAAAGGAAAGTTTTTCCCTTTTACACAGGGCTTGCGTGTAACTCATCTGATTAGCGGCAATTCAGCAGGCAATTCAGCTTGGCTCCTTAGAGCCATTTAAGGCTCGTCAAAGCCTTTCGGGCTGGTCTGCCTGGTTACAGGAGACCGACACCCGGCGTATAAGATGACCCCCGACTTTTGAGAAGATTTTTGTGTGTTAGAAAGTCGTCTTATACGCCGGAAAATACGGTAAATTCTTCTCACTGTTAGGAAATTTCTCCTTAGTTCTAGGTGGCTTCTCTCCTTGATTAATTTCCATCCATTGGTTCTTGTTTTGCCTTCTGGTGCTTTGTAGAATAGGTTGACCCCTCATCTTTGTGATGGTCCCTCAAATACTAGAACACTGCTCTCATACTCCATGTATGAAAACCAAGAGATCCTCAGAGTTACAAACATATAAATTTTGTATAAGTACATTGTGAGACATATATAAAGTAGCATCATCTACATCTACATCATCTACAATTCTTTTTTTTTATTGAAAAAGTTTTACAATACAGAAATTTTTCCATTTTCACCCCCCCTCCCCAGTCCCCCTCCCCTACCCCTCCCATCCTCCCTCCCCAACCCCTTCCCTCCCTATCCCCCCCCTGACTTCCACTACAAGTTAAAAAAAAACCAAAATTTAGAACAAGGGAAAAAGAAAAAGATTATTAAATATTCAAATTCTAAATTAAACAAATTTCGAAAGAGGAAGAGAAAGAGAAAGAAGGAAAGAGGGAAAAAAAGTAAAAAACAAACAAAAAACCAGACATTAATATATTTAAACAATATTATAATAAAAAAAACCATTATAATTAAGAACACCATTATAATTCTATCCTAACTACACCCTTAACTAAAGAAACAAACCCCAAAAACATAAAACATAAGAAATATATATGCATATGTAATTATAATCATACAGTTATATCATAAAGAGAATTATCTTTTATTTAATTCATTTCTCAGTCTCTATAATCCAAATTTCGATCTTCTCTTCAACTTGATTGATGTCAAATATATTTCCTCACATAAATCCGCTTCAATAATCTTCATCTTGCCGCTGCCCCCATCAGCAAAGTAAAACATTTCTCCACACAACCCCCCGAGTGACTTTATATGAATAAAATCCAACCACGAAGATATTCACTCCTCTAGGAAAATTCATTCAAACTAGCTTATACTATACCTAAAAATAAGCTTTTGCAGCCTTTCCAACCTAAAAAAGAAAAGGAAGAAGAAAAAACCAGCCAAAAGCTGCATTCCCAGATGTTCCATTAAAGTTATTTCAAATCCTGCCACCCTTTGCAATTCAATCCTTCGGGTTATAAGATATTTTCAAGTTCTTAGTCTTCTCCTAGAAGATAAGGTCCACAAAAAATATATAATTGGGTAACCAGTGATCGCTGCTAATTTTGCAGCAATCTATCAAAACTCAGGATATCATGTCCAATCCAGGATAAACTTCATAGTAAAAATTTTTATAATCCATTTTAATATATGAGTTTCAAGTTAATCCAATTTAGAATGAACTTTTAACAAGTTGTTGTACTTTTTTTAAAAAAATTTTTGTAATCCATTTTTTCCAAATCTTTCAATGCTTTCTGATTCAGTATCAAGCAATTCACGATGCTCTTTAAATTTATCACCTGTGGTTTCCAGTCGGATTTCTTCGTTGATTTCTGGTTCCTGGTCTTGAAAATTATTGGACCTCTGCCGCTGGTCATCTCGAAGTAAAACTTTGTTTTTTGAATCTTCCTCCAGCAGTTCAAGATCCTGTAATCCCCCAAGGGCACTGGGGTGTTCAGTTTTCTCATCCGAAAAATCCATAATAGAATCCTCTGGACAACCACCAAATTCTCCTTTTACTTTTAACACACTTTGATTTTCTTCTTTCTTTTCACATTTTATAAACTCTGTTTTTGATTTTTTATTCTTGAGATGTTTCGGTGCTCCCTTAAAAATATTTTGATAAAAATATTCTGCTTTTTCAATAGTATTCAAACAGTGTCTCACACCTTGATATCTAAAAGTTATACCAATTGGAAAATCCCATCTAAATGGGATATTACTTCTCTTCAATTCCTTCACCAAAAAATCAAAATCTTTCCTGTCCTTTAAAACCTTCGATGGTAACTCTTTGAAGATCCTGATTTGTGTGCCTGCTACCTGCACTCTATCAGAATAAGACTTTTGTAGAATATCATCTCTCAGTCTTTTATCAGTGAAGTAGACAACGACATCTCTAGGCAAATTCCTTTGTTTAGCCAAACGTGAGTTAACTCTGTAAACTTTCACTATAGAACCCAGAATTAATTCATCTTGTAACTTTAATAATTCTGCAAAGGCCTTTGCACAAATTATCCTTAAGTTTTCTCTGTTATTTTCTTTTATCCCTCTCAGTCTAATTGCAGATTCCATAGTCTTAATTTGAAGCATAATAACATCATTCTGAATGTTATGGTTTTTGGCCTTGCTTCCAGGAGTTTCATTTGTAACTCTTGTATTTGAGATTCAAATTTACTACTCATCTCAATCATTTTCTTCCCCATTGCAGCCAGCGCTGTTGAAAAATCTGAGGCTACTTGAGCAATGATTTGATTTAATTGGTCATATTTCCCAGAAACCAGTTCCTCAAGATCCTTCTGTGAACCTTTTATCTTATCTACCACACTCTCTAAGGACCTTGTAATTAACTCTTTTAACTCCTGTTCTGTAAGTCTCTGCAAAGGAGACATTTCAACTTTATTCATCTGATTCAAAGGGGAGCCCCCCCTTCCTTTAGGTTTAGGCATCTTTACTTTTTTTAAAAAAAGACCAAGAAAAAGAATCCTCCTTGCTTCGATAGAAAAAAGAAAAAAAAAAGTAGAAAAAATCTGTTTAAATCAACCTCTATTCCTTTGGGTTCTTTGTCTGTAGCAAGATATTACTTTCAAAGTCTTTCAAAACTAGGCTCTGCACTCCATTTCCGCTAACACTTTCCTTTCAAGCAGAGCCTGTCGCCATTTTAAAAACTTTGAGTTTTCTTCCTCTCCTTCCCCCTTCCCCCCCATCCTCTTCCAAAAAAAAATCCGTTAAGAAAAAAATCCATACTTGCTTAAATTTTCCTTTTTTCTTTTCCAGCTTGCTCCAAATGTCTTTTCAATCGTGGTGTTGCTCCCAGCGTCTGGCTCCGCTAATTAGATAATTAGCGGAGGATCCTCTCGGCGCGGAGCATACCCTGGGGGTATGGAGGGAGCCATCCTTCTGAGCCCTCCCCAGGACATGGAAAGTTCCTGGGGGGCTCAAAGAGGTTCAACCTCACCCCCAGAAGCTCTGCCTTTTCCTCCCATCGAGGAACAGGTTTTTCGAGCCACCTGCCAGCTGTGAGGCGGCTCTAACGCGCCGAGAGAGCCGGCGGGCATGGAAAGCCCGCCGCCAACGAGGAAGGTGCCACCGGAAGTCCCCTACATCATCTACAATTCTGATCCACAGGGATATATGGATCAGAACTGAACAAAATATTTAGGTTTATTGTTTTTCAGTGGATTAAAAAAAAATCTACTCTATTGTCATTCCATATCCATTTTGTCTAAAAACTTTTGTCAACATACAGTTTTCCTATGAAACTTCCCCTTCAGCATATAATTTTAAATATAGATCACCCCAAGATTTTAATGTTATTGTGTCTATTTCTGTTCTCTGAAATGCAAATTTCCCACTATAATGTATTTTATATCTAATTTTTCTGTTTATTAATAGTTTTTTAATTATATATTTTTGTGCAGAATATTCAGAAACACTTCTTTATGCAAGCAAACTCCATTCTGAACATATCTGAGTAAAATAAGAGCTTGCTCTTACAAACTCTCCAAAGTCTGAAGAGAAATTTAAATGGGGATAATTTTGTAAGCATACTGACTTTTGTTTGATAGAGAGAATATGATGTGTTGGACATGCAGTATGGAACAGAGCTTAGAAGAAAACAATCACAATGCCACATAAAAATTTTAAATTGACCACAGCTTTCATCGGTTACTGGCATGATGTGGGGCAATTATGTAGACATTAGAGGACCCAACTGCTTAGTGATACAGTACCTTAGCCTTCTTGTTGTAAAAAACATTAGAAGTTGCAAGCAAGGAACTAGAAAAAGTATTTCCAATGAAAAGGAGAAAGACAAAAGTGGTTGTAGCTTTGCATAGCATTTGCAGGGGCTACGTTATAGGAATGAATGAAAATATAGAATTATTCATTGTAATTTAAATACAATTAAGGTACCTAATAGTTCCATCAGAATCAGGAAAAACCATAGTAAGGGGATGAGGGTGTCTTGCTCAATTTTTTGTCAATTTGCTAACCCCTGAAAGATAGCATCAATATCTCTGCTCTTTTTTTTCTGATTCTTGATCTTTAAATGGAAGTTGGATAAGACACTCTTGTATATAATGGATTCTTGCATCAAGAAAACTGTACTCCAACATTCCTTTCAAACAGTAAGGATAGTGATGCATGTTCTTCTTGGGGTTTATACATTCAGGGTGCTACCAGTTCATGCTCTCTTGTACTATATTTTCCATACTAGTAATGTAAAATACATGGAGAACTTATGACATATGTTCCCATCTAAGATATAAGCAGATCTAGATAAGGAGATATTGTATTCTCTCAGATAAGTCAGCCCCAAGGTATTGAGGGATTTGTCGGTCAACTCCAGCCCCTCAAATCTAAAGAATTAATATAGCTCCTTCAGGACTAATTATATGTGACAGATGTTCTTCTCAGCATACATATTCTTTTTCCCATCTGCTTCTCTCCTGGCAACTCTCATGAATCATGGCTTCCAAGGACAAACTTAAGTTTCATGCCAGATTGAAATGAAGCAAGATAATTCATTTCTTCCAGGTATTCCTAGAGTTGCCTAGTCACTGTCATTTCTTGCATCTTGCCACCAAAATGAGTAACATACAGTGACTTTGTAGGAACACATTATCTTTCTGCATTTGTGGAGAGGTTTTTTTAAAAAGAGATTTTTAAAAAGATTTTTTACAAAGAAATTACATAAAAATAATAACCCCAATCATCTGAAACATCACTTGAACATCAACATCATTGACAAAATTACCATCAGTCAATTGCAAAAGGCAACTTTACTTGCAACAACTTACATCCTGCAACAGCTTTAACACCATTAAAAAATAATCTGCATATCCCAAGTCCTTGGGAAGGACTTGTTAGATGGATAAAAATGTGAAATCCAATCTAAACAACTGGCTGGCTGTGTGGCCAAACACTTTCTTCTTCCTCTTCTTCTTCTTCTTCTTCTTCTTCTTCTTCTTCTTCTTCTTCTTCTTCTTCTTCTTCTTCTTCTTCTTCTTCTTCTTCTTCTTCTTCTTCTTCTTCTCCTTCTCCTTCTCCTTCTCCTTCTCCTTCTCCTTCTCCTTCTCCTTCTCCTTCTCCTTCTCCTCCTCCTCCTCCTCCTCCTCCTCCTCCTCCTCCTCCTCCTCCTCCTCCTCCTCCTCCTCCTCCTCCTCCTCCTCCTCCTCCTTCATCAAATTCCTTGCTGCCCAACAGTCAGTGATCTTGGGTACACATAACAATCAAAGAAGTTACAATAAAACCAATAAAGTATAAAAGATGGTAAATGCAACAGATCAGATGGAATGAAACAAGGGGTAACACTGTCCTTCACCAAATGCCTAGGTGAAGAGTCAGGTATTCACAACTTTCTAAATGATAGAATGGGGGCTATCTGAAGCTCAAGTGAAGGCACTGCTAAACAGAAAGCATATCTATCGGGTCCCAATAATGACACTGTTTAATTGAAGAGATCTGTAGCGTACTAATTCTGCTAGATTGAATTGGACAGGCATATATTCTGGGAGTCAGCTAGTCCCTCAGGGAAAAAAAACCCAGAGGAAAAGCATAGAGGAATTCTTTAATTAATTAAGAGACACTAATTCTTCTCTGGAACCATCCATTTAATTATACCTGGGTAAAAAATCTTTCTATAGCCTTTATGAATGTATAGTTAGTTACATCAAGAGTTGGTCACGTTACCTACCCAACTATTGAAACTAAATCTTCCCACTCACTATAAATAAAGGCCACTAAAACAGGTCTCTAGTTCCAGGAGAATTTGTTTGTCAAGCTCTAAAAAGACTCCAAATTTCCCATGCCAGGCTGTTGGTGCTGGTAGAGTGATTTCTTATCCATTCTTCCTGAGCTCACTGGGCAATTGTGTTTGGCATCAATTTATCACAGAGATGGCAGTCTGTTCCCAGGGACCCCATACATTCCCCAGAAGCTCTTTTATGTATTGTAATCTAAAAATTACAATTCCAAGCTACAACATGCTAGTCATACAGCATCTTAAACATAATATAAAATCAGGTAACAATTACAGAATGGGAAATTCAAAACCATCTCCCTAAACTTGGACCTATACTCTTTAACAAAGTATGGCTATTCTCCAAATTCATTGTTTCTGAAATTAAAAAAAAAAACACACCACTCAGTTATTTTACTCTATAAACATACATTTTATAGCTATTTAAGTTTAGATTGTGTTATGGATACTTGGGGAGGGTGTTAAATCAATAACTGTAGTCTGTCATATACTTGTACTTTGCTGCACATCTTGTATAGACATTTTCTTTAATGGGGATTTTTAATTTCAGAGCAGAGCAGTCCCTCTGCAAAGGAAATGCAAAGTACACATTTCTACCATTAATTCTAAATTGCAGAAAAGTGGCTGTACTTCTGATGAACTGCAATCATACTCCACTGTAAAGTATGAATTTAAAGAAAACAAAATCCAATAAGAGTTGGCTTACATCTGTGTCATTTTTTTTAGTATGAAAAAAAATCTCTTCTGGCTTTTTTAAAATTTATGAACATGGTGTCGAGGCACTTTGGGTGCATTAAAATGTGAACTGAAAAGTAGCTTTGTATATTTTTCAATGGAAGGTTTTGTTTTCATAATGAAAAGAATGCTATATTCCCATGTTTCTATTATAAATGGTTTCCTCTCTAAGGCAGGCCTATTGTATGAATCATCTGTACCACTTTGCAGTCTAGAATTCCCAAGTTGCCTGCCATGTACGATGAATTCTCAGATTATTTGATATGGATCCATGCTTGGTTGTGCATCAGTGTAAGATTAATAAGAACATGAATGTACTGGATGCATCAGATAATGGTCCTTCTATGCTAGGTGTTTAAGACGGGTGCCATCCATTGCTTATATTTATTTCTGTAATAAATGCAGAATTATACACTTAGATTAGGCAATCTAAGGAGATAGAAAGTTCAATTCATAGTTTCCTTGAGCTTTCTTGTTTCCTATTTTTGGAGAAGCAAACAATATTGCAGTGGGAATTATTGTGGCAGTTCATAATTTTGATGACAATATTTATCTTTTTTCAATAAGGAAGACTTCATGGAGATGAGCTGAAGAAATATTGCTGTTGTGCAATAATTCTGCAGCAGTTTATGAAGGAAACATTGAGAGTTTGGGTAGAAAGAACACCATGATCCAATCTGAATGAATTTAAACAGCTTAAATCACCCAGGGTCAATGCTGAGAGCAGTTCAGGTTCTAATCCTAGCTTCTTTACCTTATGTCATATACCATTCCTCTGCAACTACTCATCTTTCTTCTTGTACAACTAAAATCAGCTTTTCTTTTGCCCAGGAGCTGACATCATTATGGTGTTAAATCCTAGGCTGATGGTACAAGACCTGGAAAAGCATTTAAATACAATCTTGTGGTGGCTTAAACATGAAATGCCTCTTGAGCCTCTTGTTATATGTGTTCTAATTGATTCCACAGACATTTTAAAAAGTACTTAGTTCCTCTTATTATTTTTGTAAGTGGCTAGCTTGTACGACATCATGAGGAAGCTAAGGTTTCTTTCTTAACTTCTTTGGTTTTCTTATTCCTTCTTTAATTCTGATCTATTTAGAATAGGCCTGCAGAATTCATAAGACAACAAGATAAACCAGGGGTCAGCAACCCGTGGCTCTGAAGCTGCATGTGGCTCTTTCATCCCTCTGCTGCAGCTCCCTGTCACCGGTTGGTAGCACAATTTTGAGAAGAGCTTCCCGTGGGGGGGGGAGCCCGGCACACCAGGAGGAGACTCTATAGCAAGGGTTGGCTCCAAAATTGATAGGGCCTTTGGTTAGGACAGGTAGAGGAAAAAGGATGCTGCACTAGAAGGAGATTCTATGGTAGGGGAACCGGACTTCCGGTTGGCTCCAGAATTGAACGGCGGGCTTCCGGTTAGGATCTTTGTGGCTCTTTGAGTGTTTAAGGCTGCCGACCCCTGAGCTAAACCATTAACTACTTGACTTATGGTCAATAGATGAAATATAAATGAAGAGAAACACCCAGGTATCAGTGAAAAACATTTTGTTTTCTGAAACAGAGCATTTGGCAACCCCTACCATACATTGCATCTCACCCCTCAAAGACAGGTCAATTTGCCATTCAAAAAGCAGTTTCTCTTGTAATTGGCTGCTATCAGAAACTAATAACTTCACTCAGTTCTAAGTCAAGCCTGCTCAAGCCTGATGATGTTGGGATTCAATAGAACAAATATTAAGATAGAAACTTTTTCTTTTTATTCAGTAATATAATATGCTTACATGCTCTCATCTCTCTTTAAGGTAACTTTAGATTGATGCAACTGATTAAAGCAATAGTACTGAAACGGAAAAGAAAAAAAGAAAGCTTTAAGTAAGTCTCAGTAATATGCATTTTATACCACCAACGATATTTTAAATGCAGTTCATAGATTTAGGGAAAATATTTAAGAAATTTCTTGGAAACATTTAAAGGTTTAATAAAGAGCACCTTATATCTTTTTGCTTGAAATGTCAAGTATTTCAGCTACCAAATATACTGGACTCAGAGGAACAATTAAAAACTTTAACAGGATCTAACATGGCTATGTTTATGCACTCAGACGCATGACTGTGAAGGATAATGAACTGGAATGTCCAACATCATTAATATATCCCTTTCTTAACTGGAAATCTGATTGTTGGTTTCTTGTTAGTTCTAAGATTCTCAAAAATCCAATTCTAAAACATTTAAGAATCCAGAATTGATGACAGATGTTTTACATTTTTGAACATTGTATTAGTTGGCCTATATAAACAAATCCTTTTTTTTAAAAAAAGCTAATGTATTCAGGAGACAACAAGATAAAAGTATTTTTTATAAGTGATGCTAAGGATTTTTTTTTTTTAGACTGAATCATTTATTTTTAAGATTATGTTTCTATCACTGTGAAAGAGTATGTAACATTTCATAATATGTAATATGTATTTGTGGTAAAATAGCTTTGGATAAGATGCACTCAGGTAATAATCCTGCAGCTACCATTTGATTTTACAAGAAATAGAAATGACCTCTTTCACAGAATTATTATAAAAAATATTGCTAAGTATTTTTTAAATCTGAAATGCTGTGTAGAATATCAGCATTCTACACAGCATTATGTAAGTGGAATTGGCTTATATAGCTGGACCTGCTCTCTTCCTGTTTCTTCTAGAGTTGTTCTGGAAGACCTCCAATCCCTTGAGGCAGATTTGAGAAACATCCAAATGGATCCATGGCAGAAAAATGGAGTGCTACGCATAGCAACTAGAGATCTTGGAGGAAAGGTATAAATTTAAATAAATAAATAAACAGTGGAACAAGATTTACACTTTCTTACATCAGAAACAGGCTAATAAATGGTGTGACAGCAGGAGAACTCTTCAAATCAGAAAAGCACAAGGCCCATTCCTAGAGGCAGTAGAAACAGATTAATTTCGATTTACTAATCTTAGGCCCACTCACAGCTCACGTTTTTTGAAATGTGTAATTAACATGTGATTAAAATTTGAATGATACACATGATCCATTTTATAAAATCAAGCTAAAATTTCATTTGTCACTTATTATAGGGTCAAAAGCGTAACAAATAAACATGAGAAATGTTATTGAATAAGCAGCCCCATCATTTTAAAAATCTGAATAAGTTGTACATATAATTGCAGACTTTATACTGCCGTTAGATTACTTTTGGTTATGTCTAAAAATATGTATGACTTCTAACCCAAACCCATAGAGATTAGCCAGGACTTTAATCTGGAGAATAAGTCTCACTGAGAGTCTTAATCTTATTTTTTAGGGTGAAGTTTGTTAGTTTATTATGGAATAATAATATTATTCTCTAATCTGGAGAATAAATTTCACTGAGAACAGTAAAATAATAAATATATAATGAAATTGCCCTTTGTAATGCCACACTCTAAGATATTATATATACATACATAATCATAATCATAAGTTTATTTGTCAAACATATATAAAATAACAGGTAAAAGTATAAACATAATTTGAATAAATGAAAAGAGTAAGTAAAAAGGAATATTAGGACAGGGACAGTAGGCATGCTGGTGCACTTATGCAGACCTCTTAGGAATGGGGTGAGGTCAACAGTAGACAGTTTAAGGTTAAAGTTTTGGGGGTTTGGGGAAGAAACTACAGAGTCAGGTAGTGCATTCCAGGCATTGACCACTCTGTTACTGAAGTCATATTTTCTGAAATCGAGTTTGGAGCAGTTTACCTTGAGTTTGTATCTATTATTTGCTCATGTATTGTTGTGGTTGAAGCTGAAGTAGTCATTGACAGGAAGGATATTGTGGCAAATGATTTTATGTACTATGCTTAGGTCAGACTGAAGTCAGCATAGTTCTAAATTGTCTAAGTCCAAAATTTGGAATCTGGTAGCATAAGGTATTTTATTGTGGTTAGAGGAATTGAAGACTCTTCTTGTAAAATAAACATATATATATAAACCTATACTTTTAAAAATATGAGTATCAAAATTGTGGATGACATAAAAATAAGGGCAATAGGAAACACTTTGGAGAATACTCAAGATTCAAGAGATTTTGAAAAGCTGGAACAATGGACAGAAATCAACAAGATGAATTTCAGCAAAAACAAATGCAAAGTACACTTGAGCAGGCAAAGATCCAAGGCATGAGTGTATAATCAGGTGAACCATTTTGCACTTTTCCAGGTCTGGTGTTCTGGTGTCTCACAAGCTGAACATAAGCCAACATTCTGATGCAGTTTGAAAAAAAAAACCACAAATCTATCTGGAATATATAAATACAAGTAAATGTTAAAATTAAGAGAATTACTTCATTCTCTATTCCTTGTTGGTCAGACACCATTGTCTGTCATAACGAGAATATAGGCACGTGATGAGACAAGAAGCTACTCTTAAGTTATTGTTTGTTATTTATACAAGTCAAAGAAAAGGGGTAATCAAATATCTTCCACAGTTTGAAATGCCTGCAGGTTTCTGCCTCCGGATATAAGAACAAAATAGATCCCAGGGCTAATGACTTTCAGATATGCATACCAAGGCTGATCTGTGAAGGAATTTGTACTTGGCATATCCCTCAGGGTATGGTAACAGAAGTCAATATGGTGCTCTGATGGTGTAATCAAAGCTCCACATGTCTTTTATGTGTGTTTTGTGTGCAACACATTAAAATACAGTCAGAGTTTTGATTGCACTGTTTTGATCACACTGTTGCAATGCCATCTTGAATCTTTTTACCATACTATGCAGGCATCCCTACATGTAAACTGGCTCATTTGAAAACTGCTACAAACAAATACAGCCATTTCCCCTCTGTCAAGAAAAATAAGAAAAATATTTCAGTTTTCATATTGATAAAACAGGCATTGTGACAGGCTTCACCTTCCTGATACCAAAACCAAAAACTGTACTATTGAGTGTTTGCTCAGCAACAATGCCTGAGCTCACTGCTATTTGGGCTAAATTATGTGTATTGGCTTTCATGAACTTGGATTCTGGTTTTGAAACAGTGACACTTCATCTTTGGTGAATGTTACTAAATGTTGCCCTTTTCATTTTTCTGGTTCCCCATCCCCAACATCATCTCTGACTCTGACCTATCAAAATCAGCTCAACAATGTCAAAATTATATTACCACTTAGACTGATTACATTTTGTTGATCATAAGAGCCTCAAAAAGCTCAACAGGCTAGATAGCCTGTTATTAACATCCAGCTGTCTGCAATTATTGCAAGTTCGAGGCTCAAGGTTGACTCAGCCTTCCATCCTTTCTAAGGTAGGTAAATTGAGGACCCAGTTTGGGGGGCAATAAGCTGACTTTGTATAAAAATATACAAAAAGCATGAAGGCTATTGCTTAACGCTTTGTAAGACACCCTGAGTCTCTGGAGAAGGGTAGCATATAAATCTAATTAAAAAAAAATAAGGAAATGATTTTTATTTGTCTCTTAATTCTACTATCCTGACTCTGATAAAGTTATCTCCACTAACCAAAAATTTTTATTATGAGAGGCCAAAATAATACAATTTCCCATTTATTTCAAACACAGAAACTTAATTCTAGAAACATTAGCCAGCTATAAAATGGTACTTAAGCTATCATGGGCACAGTCTCATATACAAGCACTTGATGGTCTCCAAAGTGCTGTTTAATTGAGTATTATAAACTCTAATTAATTATCACTTTCTGTGGATTATCCTGAATAACAATGGAATTTGGAAGGCATAGCCTTCTGCTCTTTCCTGCTTTAGAAGAAACTGCTGTTGGGCTTTGTTCTTCTGTACAGCTGTTTCATTATCTTCCTCTTTGATTATGTAAGGCAAGACAGTCACTTGATTATCATAAGCTTCATTAACTAATTACTTGAATTATAATTGAAATATACACATGCAGGCTACAAAAATCTGGTTGCCCACTGCAGTTGGCAAACCATAGAATCCTAGAATATCAGGAATACTGGAGATCATTCAGCCCAGCTTCAGTAACTATTTAGTCCAGTTCTGGGCACTAATTTTAGGAAGACTAGAATTACTAACAAATAGGTATATGTCTGAAATAAATAAATAAAATGAGCAGTAACAAAAACAAATCTTGAAATGGCACTGAGGGAACGTTGTATGTGTTGTACAAACAAACGGTTTCCTTCTTTGTAGCATATAGTATTGAAACTGAGAATTATTGTTCCCACCATAAATTTGCTTTAATCCACTGGGTACAGGTTGGGACATTCCACAGCCCTTTCCATCACAGTGCAGCTGGCAGAGAGAACCTTGAGAATAATTCTGTGCCCTGAAAATTTCTTGTGTGCAAAATATTTTCCAGGTAACAATACAAAAGGTTCATAAAAGAGGAGAAGAGAAAAATATACTGGGAACCCAAACAAAACTGTCCATTGGGGTGAAAAGATATGCCCAGCTGCAGCAGCTAAACCTACTCTTTTCCATAGACACAGCCCATGTGCTGTTCCTTCAACACAATGGGATAACACAGAAGGTAGGAAACATCTGCCTAATCACTGGAACAGCAGAGGAAAGAGGAACATCTTCCCTCCCACCCCGTGGAAGAAGATGTGTCTTTGACCCTCGCTCAAACACAGAATAAAGGCTTTCCATTTTGTAAGTACTTACTGTTTGTTGAAAAGACACAGCTCTTAAGTTTCCCAAAAGCCACTCTTCAGTTTTGCTATTTGAAAACAATGATGTAACAAGAGGTTCAGCCTTTTTGCTGACCTATCCTAGCTTTATTGCTGTATGAGATACCTCCATGGGATAGGCTAGCTGCTCCATTTTCCTATTGCCCTAATAGGAATTGGCAAACAGAGGTATTGGCTATCATTGCTTTTATTTATTACAGCCTCTGCTTGTAAAACAAATTGTTGAGAATCAGGATTCAAGTTTTTTAAAAATAAAAAGCCATTGAATATATAAAGAGGCCAGCACATTTATTAAAGTCATCATATCTCATTTGGGGGAACCAGAATATGATAAAATTACCAACAGCAACGGCTAACTAGTAACTCTATACAGTACTTTGTATATTATTCTTGAGAAAACAATTACAGTTCTATTTAGAATTAGATTATTGCCAATAATCCTTTCATCCAGTCAATTTATTGTAAGAAAACTACTTAGACAAATGTGGTTAGGTAATTTGGCAAAGCTCATTTTGAGAGAGTTGGCAGTGTGAAAGAGGACAGACTGTGATCAGAAATAAACATCTATGCAGCTGCATGAAACTAAACTAATGGGAGTAATCAGATCACAAATCAATATCACACTTTTTAAATTTTAGTGGAAGAATTATGTAATGAAGGGTTTCACATTTTCTTGAAGCTGTTCTCATGAAAGTTAATATTTAGAGTTTAAATGTTAGGGTGCTTTGACTTTGAAATGCTTCAGAAAGATTTATCCGTCATCCAGGTAGATCTCAAGAGCCAAACTGGTGTAGTGGTTATGGCATCAGGCTAGAAATCCAAAGACACATGAAGTCTTTTCTCGCCTTAGGCACAGAAACAGCTGGGTGTTCTTAGCAGAAGTGGGTTTCAGAAGATTCTGACCAGTTCTGGAGAACTGGTAGCAGAAATTTTGAGTAGTTCGGAGAACCGGTAGTAAAAATTCTGACTGGTCCTGCCCCCATCTATTTTCTGCCTCCCAAGTCCCAGCTGATTGGGAGGAAATGGGGATTTTGCACTTCCCCTGGAGTGGGATGGGTATGGAGATTTTACAGTATCCTTCCCCTGCCATGCCCACCAAGCCACGCCCACCAAGCCACATCCACAGAATCAGTAGTAAAAAAATTTGAAACTCACCAGTGCTCCTTAGGCCAATCATTTTCTCTCAGCCCAAGGAAGGAGGCAAAAAAATTTGCCAAGAAAGCTGGAGGGCCTTGTCTAGGCAATCTCCAAGAATCAGATACAATTGAACAGAAAGGGAAAAAAAAGATTAAAAAGTCTGATAAATTTTATTTTGCTACTATATTGTTGGTGCTAAGCACTTGCTTTTTTAAAAAATGAGTTGATTTTATTGTGTGTGTGTATGTGTGTGTGTGTATGAGAGAGAGGGGGGGGGATTGCTTTACAAGTAGGGATTGTTTTACAAGTAGGCCTCAACTTACGATCCCAACTGAACTCAAATTTACTGTTGCTAAGTGAGACATTTGTTAAGTGAATCACTGCCATTGTTAAGTTAGTAACAGGGTTGTTAAGTGAAGCTGGCTTCCTCACTGACTTTGCTTGTTAGAAAGTCAGAAAAGGGGATCACATGACCCCTGCAAATGCCTTAGATATGAATCAGTTGCCAAGCGTCCAAATTTTGATCACATGACTAGGAGATTGCTGTAACAGCCATGTGACAAAAGGTCAAAAGTCTCTTTTTTCAATACCATTGTAACTTTGACTAGTCACTAAATGAATGTAAGTAAATAAGGACCACCTGTACTTTCTTGTTTTGATTATTTTACTGATTTACTGATATGAGGAAGAAGGAAAAAAAGTACTTGTACACACACCAAAATTTAGTAGCTGCTGAAACCCTTCAAAAATACTTCATGTGACCAAGAAAGGAATTATTAAATTGTCCTTTTAATAATAATTGAATGGTTGCCGTCTCTCTCTTACCTCCTAACAAATAATAAAAGTTCATTTTATTGTTAGAATCATAAAATAAATAGCACCAATATTTGGAAGAAAGTTCATGCAATGTCTCTTTTATTTCTTTGTTTTCTCCCCATATGGGATTGGTATTCTTACGTTATTTTTCTAAGAAAATCACAAATACGCTTTCCAGCTTTGGGTATTTCCATTTTTGTTCAGGACCAAATGCAGGTAGTAGCCCTTAGAGTCTCACCATCCATCAAAATTAGTGGATATTTTTTCAGTGTTGAGTTAAAACACAAAGACTGAGCAGTGTTGTAAAAAAAGCTTTATCCAATTGTCTGGAGTGATGTTTGATTAATAACTCTGGTCCCAAATGACATACTAGAGTGTCAGCTCTAACCTATATTCACACTAGAGTTAGATGATTCCTTTTCTGCTTCTCCCAAAATAAAATGCCGAAAAAGCATAAGCTCAGGAAATCCATTCAAACTATGTAAATAGCTGTGAGTAAAGCCCAGCAGGATTCATTCATACACCGCCAGCCCAAACTGGCTGGTTTGATTCCAGTTCATGCTCTCTTCATTACAAAGCCCCTGGAGAATGTTAATCTGTGTAGTATAAACATTTATAAACATCTCTTAAATCATTACACTTCAACTGGCCCATAAACACTCCCAAATGTTTTCCTTAGGCACTGCATGGCTTATGGGAAATGAAGTTTACACGGATTTGGCACCACTGAAAGGTGGAGAAAGAGTGCAGGGGGTTAAAAAAAGATTGCTATCTAACTCCCCTGAGCTAACTAGGGCAAAGCCATATGTGAGTGTTAACTCTTAAAGAGATGCCAGACAGTTGGCCAGAAAAATCTTTGAACTTCAACAAAGACCTGACATAGGTGACATAGGCACGTAGGTGCATCATACTCAACACATGCAAACACATAAATACAGGTAATTTGGCTCTCATGTAACTTTACAAGACTTTAAGTTTGAAAGAACTGTGATATACTTCAGGAGTCTAAACCACAAATTCTCAACACAGTTTTCAAGAGTTCATCAGACTGAAGGTCACAATCTTGAAGCCATCTCATATATGGTTACCAATGTCTGTACTAAACAGCAGAGAAGATGAAGAGTGCTGGTATGCAATTAAATATATAAGAACTATTTTAAAAAATTATTAAAATGCAAAACAGAACCTTTGTGAAACAGTTGCAGAACAATACCAAATCACTTTGGCCACTTACTGGTAATGTTTTTCAGTAGCCAGATCACAAACATTTGGTTTTATTTTGGGGTTATTTTGGGTCCAGCTATTATCTATTTTCAAAAGATCATAGCTGGAAATACTATATAATAATATAATAGTGTATGGTATAGCATAGCGTAGCGTAGCGTAGCGTAGTGTAGAGCATTGTATAGTGCAGTGCAGTGCAGTGCAGTGCAGAGTATAGTAAAGTATAGTATAGTGTAGTGTAGTGTAGTATAGTATACTATATTACTATAGTATACTATATAGTATAGTATAGTATAGTATAGTATAGTATAGTATAGTATAGTATAGTATAGTATAGTATAGTACAGTACAGTATAATGTTGATTTTTCTTCTTCTCTATGCTGAGCAAGGACCTTCCTTCCTTCCTTCCTTCCTTCCTTCCTTCCTTCCTTCCTTCCTTCCTTCCTTCCTTCCTTCCTTCCTTCTTCTCTCCCTCCCTTGCTATTTGTTGAACTTCCCAATAGGTATATGACTGCTGCTGAAGGTGGAATAAGATGAAATTAATATTTTCCATTAGAAAACAAAACCGGTCCTTCCATGTAAAGACAATCAATTTCAATTTCATTTTTTTCAATTTAATTAAATTTATATGCTGCCCCTCTCTGAAGACTCAGAGCGGCTCATAATACATTTAAAATCCTAATAAAAAACATTTAAAAATTAAAAACATTAAAACATTAAAACTCATTTATACCATTCATGGCCGGATCTCATCAGATCGCAAGAGTGAGATCAATAGCCCCAAGCCTGCCGGAAAAGCCAGGTCTTCACTGCTTTTCGGAAGGCCAATAGGGTGGGGATGGTCCAGACCTCAGGAGGTAACTGCTTCCAGAGAGCTGGAGCAGCCACAGAGAAGGCCTTCCCCTGCGGGTAGAAGGTGGTCTCGAAGATAACCTGGCTTTGAGCCATGTAGGGCTTTAAAGGTAATAACCAACACCTTGAATTGTGACCGGGGACCAATAGAGAGCCAGTGTAGAATTGGTGTAATGTGGGTGTACCTAGGTGGACCCCTGACAGCTTGTGTGGCTGCGTTCTGGACCAACTGTAGTCTCCGAACACTTTTCAAGGGAAGCCCCATGTAGAGCACGTTGCAATAATCTAACCGTGAAGTGACAAGGGCATGATGACCATGAGGAGAGCCTCCCAATCCAAGTAGGGTCGCAATTGGTGCACCAGGCGAACTGTGCAAAGGTCCCCCTAGCTACAGCTGTCAGATGTTGCTCTTATCTTAGCTGTGAGTCTAGGAGGACACCCAAACTGCAAACCCATTCTGAGAGGGACAATCTGAGGATGGACAGTCAACATAGTCTTTAGGAGGCAATACCCACAGCCATTCGGTCTTGTCTGGGTTAAATCTGAGCCTGTTGACTCCCATCCAGACCCTCACTGCCTCCAGGCACTGGCACATCACATCCACCACATCACTAAATTGATGCGGGGTAGAGATATACAGTTGGGTATCATCAGTGTACTGCTGATACCTCACCCGGTATCATCGGATGATCTCACCCAGCGACTTCATGTAGATGTTAAATAGGAGGGGAGAGAGGACCAAGCCCTGAGTCACCCCACAAACGAGGGGCCTAGGGGTCGACCTATGTCCTCCTACCAACACCGACTGTGACCGACCAGAGAGATAGGAGGAGAACCACTGTAACAAAGTGCCTCCCACTCCCAGCTCCCTTAGTCGTCCCAGAAAGATACCATGGTCAATGGTATCAAAAGCCGCTGAGAGGTCAAGTAGCACCAAGATGGAGGAATGATCTCCATCTCGGGCTCGCCAGAGATCATCCATCAGTGTGACCAAAACAGTTTCTGTATTGTAGCCAGGCCTGAAGCCAGACTGAAAAGGGTCTAGATAATCAGTTTCCTCCAAAGTGCCACCACTTTCTCTACAACCTCCACTGGAGAGGTTGCAAAGGCGCAATCTGGTCCAGTGCCCCAGATGCTGCCCTATTCCAGGCAGCCACCAGGATGGATTGTGGACAAGGGAGTCAAGTATCTCCCCATGCTCCTTCTGGAACCCTTCAGAATCCATTAGGCACCTGGAGCAGAATCAATTAATCGGTTCCACCTCCTTGCGATGGAGGAGTTGCGTCCTGAAGTCTAACCTCAGCAGAAATGATCTGACCATGACAAGGGAGAAGCATCTATACCCCTTAATTCCAGATCATATTTCCAATGCCCCAAGAGAAACATCAGGTCAACTGTGTGTCCCACCCTATGAGTTGGACACTGAACTACTTGGGTCAGGTCCATGGTTGTCATGGAAGCCATGAACTCCTGAGCCACATCTGAGGATTCGCCAAGTGATGGCAAATTGAAGTCCCCTGGTACCTAAGCCTGGGGAACTCCACTGCCAGCCCAGCTACCGCCTCTAACAGCATAGGCAGGGCTGTTGGAACACAGCTGGGAGGGAGGTACATCAGCAACAAGCCCACTGAATCCCTGAGTCCAACCTCAAAAGGAGAGATTCACACCCAACAATCTCAGGGACAGGGATCCTGACAAAGACTCTTCCGGACATTAGCTGCCACTCCTCCACCCCTTCCCTGGAGTCACAGCTGATGCAATATCTGGAACCCATCTGGGCACATCTCTGAGAGGGGCACACACCCCTCCTGGCCCAGCCAGGTCTCAGTTATGCATGCCAGGTCAGCCTCTTCCTCCAGAATTAAGTCCTGAACGAGGGGGGCCTTGTTAACAACAGATCTGGCATTAAGTAGTAGCAGCCTGAGCCCCAGGCCCTGACATCCCGAGTCACAGGTATATGAGGCGAGCCCAGTGAACCAGAACCAGAGGGGCGGAACAAGTAATCACTCTGAGACAGCGAGTCCTAGTTCCCTGAGAGCAGCCTACCCCTCGGCTCTCACCATATCTACCTTTCCCAGTCATAACCACAATACTCCAGCTCTCCAATACCCCAGAGATCCCCTCCCCCACCTCAATGGCCCCCCCTCCTCCCCAGCAAGCAAGACACCCAACTCATGCTGAGGGTCATATCTGAGCCCCCATCTGGTTCTGTTTGCACACTCAGCAGAGGGGGCTCCATTCCTTGCCCCCTGCTCCCTCATTCTCCCCAAATTCAGCCACTCCAAATCCATTCCTTCCATCCAATCCATCCCAACACTCACACCCACACAAACACACCCTCCCCAAGATAAAATTAATGTATTAAACCAAATGTTTAATGTGTTTTAATACACTTAACCAAGTGTTAAGTGTATTAAAACTCATCTAAAACTAAAGTCCCAAAAATGCTCCTTCTGAGATCCATGAGTCTCCAGCTCCTGGATAGAAGTCCTTTGGTGTCCTGGAAGCAGAACTAGATCTCCCCCAGGCATCCTTCCGTCTGAGGTCCTTTGGGGTCCTGGGAGCAAACTATATCCTTCCCTCTGAGATCCATGGGTCTCCAACTCCTTCCGGACATATGAAGTGAAGATCCTAAGTCCCTTAGAGCGATGTGGCTCACAGAATCGGTTTTCTTACCACTAGCTGAGATGGACTACAGGGCGGTCACCTTGCTACATATATCCTCGCGTGGGAAGAAACGTCTTGTTTTATTCATGATGTTGGAAGCGACACGGTGGCCAAGTTCTCCCGTGCGCGCCGAAGAGGAAAAGACCCAATTGGTCCCCAGTGCCAGAGAACCAAAATTGGAAATCAGATCTAGATGGTTGGACTTTAGCAGCCTTTGGCTGTAAGTTGTCCGGGAAGCAAGGTTAGCCAAACGCTAATCAGGGCCAGCAGTCCAGTAAGCCAGGTTTAGCCAACACTAACCAAGGGCTAATCTTGATTGCAGTAATCCAGAGTAAACAGTGGGTGGGACCAAAGATGAGGATTGCTTTTGCAGCCCCACTCCCTTCCAGGATCTCAGGAGCAGAGAGTTACAAGAAGGGTGTTGCTGTCTTGCATGGAGTATCAGGATTCCAGGCAAAGTTTGGGTAAGGGTGGGGATTGGTAAGAAATGCATAGGGGGATAAGAATTAATAAAGAAAAAGTAAATAAATAAATAAAATAAATAAATAATTGCACCTTGGCTCTTTGTGGCTTCTCTTCCCCTTCTCGAGGGGAGGGAAGGGGAGAATCACCGCTTCCTATCTAGCTGTGAGACTCTGTGGATCCATGACTATATCTATTGTGGTCACTAGAGAAAACAGTGGGTTGGTTTTTTTCTATTTTTAAGTTTGGATAAAAGGAATACAGATCCTTCTGAAGACACCATTGGTCTTATTTATCTCTGGGGTGCAGAAAAAGGAAGAGTGATGGGATACCAGGGCTGTTAAGATGGGTCGTAAGTAAAGCAAAAGCATTATAAGACTGTTGAATTGTTAATGTTAAAAAGAAATGTTCTAAAAAGATTATTCTGGGGAAAAAACAATATTGCTGAAATATGCAGCCAGTCACCTTTCTAATTGATTACATTATACAATTGTTGAATATATTGTTGTCCCTTCTTTAAAAAAAACTAATTCAGTTTACTCAAAGATCAGCCAGCTAACCATACCATGCAGTTTGCCTCTAGCCTTCTATTTATAAATTCTGTGACTGACTAGACCTTTTCACCTCTTGTAATACCAAAAATGTAAATATATGTAGAGAAGATTGGCATTCAAACAATGTTTGCAGTCCTGGTTTACATTGTGTATTCATCCCCTGAGTTCAGATGCAAAAGCAGCTTATGTTCAACCTAACCAGAAAGATAACTATTTAGCAGAAAATCACTGAAAATTAAAGTGGAAAAACCACAGTTTTCATTTTCTGTCTTCCAATTCTTTGTGTGGAGAGTTGAAAATATCCATGCCAAAGGATATTATCATAGATAACATGATTGCAATGTATAGATCTATGTTAGCCTTATCACACAGTGAACTGGCTGTTATCCCAAAGAGCTACCACCTTTGCTTTCACTTTCATTTTCCTCCTCCTCCTCTTATTGTCTTTCTTCTTGCAATGCTCCCATTGTTTGCTTGAATAATGGTGAACCAACTCCCTCTTGTCATCTTGTCATATTCTACTTTCCTTGAATGAATCATCAAAGAGTAAAAACAGGAGACATTTGCTGTCTATGGGTATGGCTTATGTCTTCATGAACTATGTCTCCACCTGCCTCACTTCACAATGGCGGCTTCACAAACAAGCGGTGAGATGAGGTAGGTGTCAGGGCCTGGCTGGCCTGGCTACTGAGGTAAGCCATGTAGGGCACGTGGGGCAGCTCCACCCCCCCACCTCACCTCATGGCTCTGGAGCCAGCACATCACTCAGTCTTCTGCTCCATTGGGCTGGTGGCCACATGAGGTTCTGCTGGATGGGGTGTTGGAGCCACAGCTTTGAGGCAAGGCAGCTGTCAGGACCATCCACGCCTATAGTACTGGCCTGTCCCACCCACACTGGCAGAGGGGGCTTACTGCAGATTGGGTCAGCCAAGGAATTTTGGCTGCCAGGCTACAGGAGATGAGCCTCCTCTGCCATGGCTCCTGCCCTCTGGAAAATCTTACACCCTGAGGTGAGACTACTTTCCACCTTCCTGACATTTTGAAAGACCTGGCTCTGCTTGGGGATCCAGTGGGTAAGCTTCATACAATTGACTAATTAAAATTCAATGCCTCATCTTCATGATTTTATCTGTTACTGTTTTTATCTGCTGTGTTTTTATAATGGATTATTTTAAGGTTTTTAATGTTTAATGTTGTAAGCCACCCAGAATTGTTAAATATGAAATGGGTGAGAAAATGAATTTTATGAACAAACAAACAAACATCCTCAGTAAGTCACTGTCAGATGCAAAGTATCAGGGCTACCGATTAAGTTGCACCATAGATGATTTATTCAAGCCTATACACAACAATCTGGTCAACTAAAGTTCAACACCAAATTGGTACCAGATAATTGGTACCAGATAATGGTCAACAGAATTCAGAAGGGGTTGGACTTACAGCACTTGTGGGAGTACAATGACTCTAAATTAGTGATGTATTTAACTCCAACCCTAGCTCTGCCTGCTGGTTTCCCTTAGTCACTCATACATTTAATGAAATGAATTGTAACTCATTGAGAAAATATATATGCATGAAAATGATAAAGATTATAGACAGTAAAAATACCATGTAGTGTAATAAAAGGTGGAATTTTCACATCACCTAGCTATCTTTTAGTTAAATATATACATGAAAATTTCATTCTGCCTCTGACAATGTTACCAAAATTCCCATCTGCTTAGAAACAAATTTTTGAAAGGAAATTCTCCTCCTTTGCTTCATAGGAAATTTGGTTGAAAAGAATGCAGGATATTTTTTGCCAATGTGAATAATATTCACCTATGTGAAACTTTGCTAAAGCTACTTCACAAGTTGCCAGATGCATTATGGCACGGGTGTCAGATTTGCAGTGTCATATTGTCGTCAGGGGATGTATCGTGACTTTCCCCCCCTTTGCTAAACTGGGGGTGGGCGTGGCCAGGGCATGATGAATCTGGCCCACTGCTTGCAAGTTTGATACCCCTGCATTATGGGTTTCAGCAGCTTTCTCAGACACCTGAGCAAATGGATGATTGAGAAGGTTTGTTCTGAAAATGTTGAGACAACATAGTTCAAAATTTCCTTCCTTCCTTCCTTCCTTCCTTCCTTCCTTCCTTCCTTCCTTCCTTCCTTCCTTCCTTCCTTCCTTCCTTCCTTCCTTCCGGAGAAATAAAGCCAATGTTATGTTTCTGTTATTTTCTGCTTATGGGCCTCTTAGAGCTGTCATTGCCAAATTAGCTGTTGGAGTGAGAATTTGCAAATGGAAGTATTCCAAGCTCCTTCATGTAATCTAATGTCCTGGGGGAACTGTGATCTGCTCAGTATCAAAACTTTTACTTCCGTGCTGCTATATCACAGGGAAACCAATAATTGAAGATGGAATATAGTGTGCTTGCAGAGACTAGAGCACACTTGTACCAGAAAAACCTTAATACTGAAATGATTGGGGTATTATTCATGAGACATGGGCCTTTAATTATGCCAGGTGCATAATGCTGTACAGAGGATCCAATGCATCCGTGGTCCCAGTTAGAAAGAATCTTACTAGCAAATGTGACAATGTCAATCAAATAATGTTTCCTGGCAGAGAGACAGAATTCTAAATTAGTTCTAAGAAGAACATTGCTTAGAAAATTTTCTTCCAAGAAATATATTTCATTTCATTTAACTCTAATAAAAGCTACACTGTAATTAATATTAAATGGCTTAAAAAGAGTAACTAAATTGCATAGCACAGAATTTACCAAAAATTGACATCTTTCAAATGTGACTTCCAGAATTCTCCAATTCGTAAAAAAAAACAAAAACAACTTTAAAAAATCCCCTAAATACTCATTTCTAAGAAATCTTGATCTAGCTTTGTTTTCAAATACGAATTTGAGCAGCAGTCACTTGAATACATTTTTTTTCCTTCCATCGGATAAATTCTGCTACAATTCAGAGTGAAACCGTACTTTTAGCACATTTTCAGAATTAACATTTAGGTGGGATTTTAAAGTGGGTAGAATGGTTTTATCCAAATGTTTGGCTGTAATTCTAGAGAGACACATATCCCTTGGCTCCAAGACACTACTGAAACACATCTTTTCAATTCATTTTGGGGTTTTATTCTCCCAAGCAGCACAAAATGGAATGCTGCAGGCTTCTCTTTATAGAGAGTGGTATTCGTTTCAATAGCGCCACATGAACATTTTGAAATATCTGATTCAGAAGAATTGTTTGTAATCCAATCATTCAAAAACTGCATTTGCAACTAGTGCAAATTGTAGAAATGTACGAGAAGAATGTATATTGAAAAATGTATATACAAACGACAATTTCTGTATGCACGGCAATCTTCTGTCTACCCATAGGACAGGTGTTTCAAACTCACAGCGTCATGTTGTCATCACGTGACGTATCATGACTTTTTTCCCCTTTGCTAAACTGGGAGTGGGCATGGCCAGCGTGTGACACATCTGGCCCCCAGGCCATGAGTTTGACACCCCTGCCATAGGATTTTCTGTTGTGGTCTGACAGCAGCCTGCAAAATTGGCAGAAGTGTTGGACAATGAGGAGGTTGGGGAGGACCATGGGCCAGTTCTGGAGTCTGGGGAAGGCTCGGAGGAAGGCTTTGCATTGGAGGCAGAGAAAGGGCCGTCTGGGAGGTACGTGTTGCCTCCGAAGCCTCCAGAGTTGGACTTCAGTGAGGCAGAGAAACAAGGGGAGCCTGTTTCCAGTTTTCTCCATGTGCAGAGCTGCCAGAAGGCAAGAACAGCTAAAACAAAAGGGACAACTTGGGAGTAGGGCTGGGAGATGATTGACCCCTCCCATAAGACTTAAAAGAGGAGCAAAGGCACATGGGCCTTTGTAGGAAGCAACATTTGTTCATTCGGTCCAGCTTAAAGCCTGAAGTTCTGTTTGATTCTGGACTCTGTGTGGCTTTGCCAATTAGGTCTTTGGCAGCGTGTCAAGGGAGATAAAGGGAGAAGTCTAATTGGGACTCATCTGTAAATGAACAGAATTCACAGCTGTTGAAATAAAAGAGGTTTTTGGGATTACTTGTGTGTTTTAATGACTCAGGAAGCCTCAGTCAGAACACTTTTATAAACACAGAGAGAGACTGAATTCCCATGCAGTTCCAAGAGGCTTGTGTTCTGTGAGACCTTTGAAGGTACACTAGTTTATCAGATTGTCAGATATCCAGAAAGAAGCAGACAAATGCAGGAATACTTAAAGAATCTTAACTCCTTTCCATGCATATACCCTCCAAAGAATATTTAGTCTCTCTGTAGAAGATTGAAAAGCAAAAGCATTGGGGATGCTCTAACTGTACCATTATTACCATGCTGAAATTTGTCTCATTTTCTTTTGTGAAAATAGTCATGAAAGTTATATCTTTATTGATCCCAAACTGATCCCAAATAGTCATGAAAGTTATATCTTTATTGATCCCAAACTGATCCATCTTTGACCAATGTCTGTGACAGTTTTTTTCTTATAAGTGAACAAGGTGAGGAGGCAGAGCTAGTTTGCTTGTAAATAAAATATCCTGAAAAAAAAGCTTCACAGACCGGTGGGCTAGACAGAAATCTTACAGTCTTAAAGACAAGACTTGGCTTTTTTTCTCATACCCCTGGGGGTGGGTACGGAAGGAACTAAAGTAACTGTAGCACTTGACTAGCAAACTGGCATGGCAAATTAACTATTGTGGGTTTAAAAGAAATTGAGCATTTGCTAAATTGTAGAGAAAGTTGGAGAGCTAAGAAAAGCATGATTTGACTGCAACTGACCTACCAGAATGATAATCCTGCAGTAACAAAACAAAAAACAACCACCCCCCCCCACTTGGGATCTCTGATCTTTAATCTCCCCTTATTGAGGAAATACAACTTCAATTAAAATGCTGCTTCAAAGAAAACTGCCAGATAAAACATACTCCTTTCACATTTTCAGAAGTCTCTTTCTACTGTGTCAAAATGGGTCAGCTACTTCACATTTTTTGATTCAAGGTGTTAAGGTGTTTTAAATCAAGGTATTCCCTTGAATCAGATCATTATGATAATCCAGATAAAACCATTTTGCAGACTTCCTTTAGTCTTTCCTCATAGAACTTTTTTCTTAATTCCCCAATTCTCCTTGATGCTCTTCTATTTGTTCCAGCTAGTCAGCCTCCTTCTTACTATGTATATCCTCAAACCTGGATATTATAGTCAAGATTAAAGTTTACCTAAGCCTCAGACATCCATGCTTTGTAACCAAACTTACTTTTTAACATGAGAAGGGCAACTACTTTCAATTATTCTTGATGCACATATTAGATACATAAAGGGAAGGGAAGAGAGGGGAAGAGGAGGGAAAGCCATGGACAGGATATGAGGCAGGGATGAAATGCTCCCGGATCAGATCCGGTAGCGATGGAGGCAGGTGGTTTGGAGAATCGGTAGCAAAAAATCCCTGTCCTCCGTCCCCCCCATGCACAGCTGATCTGCGCATTCATCAGAGGCTTTTTTTAATTTTTAAAAGCATTTTTTCTACAATCTCTTCGGCAGAAAAAATGCTTTCAAAAGTAAAAAAAAAGCCTCTGATGATGGTGCGACTCAGCTGGGACTGTCAGAGGCTTTTAAAGAAAAAATGCCTCTGCCAATCAAGCAACTCAGCTGGGATCATCAGAGGCTTTTACAAGCATTTTTTTAACAACCTCTTCAGCGAAAAATGGTTTTAAAAGTAAAAAAAAAATGTTGACCATGCCCACCCAGTCACATTACCCCCCCCCCACCAACCATGACCACAGAACCGGTAGTAACAAATTTTAGATTTCACCACTGATATGGGGTGCTAATAAAAATGTTCCTGGAGACACCTAATTCTCTACTTTCTAGTTATAATTATGTTTCCTTTGAAATATAATATTAATAACATTCTGAGAAAATTTTTCTCTTTTTGTCATCTACTTTTGATCAACTTTTAAATTTTGACATCTTTCAAGCTTTTTTAACTTAATTAGTTTTTATCTAAATATAACTAGAAATGCACTTATAATAAACCCAGTCATTTTTAACTGTGCTGATCTTATTTGATTTTAATAGAGCATTACTCCTAAATTTATGTAATATATGTGTGTGTGTGTGTGTGTGTGTGTGTGTGTGTGTGTGTGTGTAGGTCTTTGGTTATTCAGGTCTTCTCCCGCGTAAAATTGGAAGTGTCTTGGCGACGTTTTGACGAAGTCTCATTCATTATCTTCAGGCTGGTGTTCTCGGCTTCGTACTTCCAGGAGCTCCTACATACAAACACCCACGAAAACCTCAGAAAACACACACACACACACACATATATATATATCTTTATATATATATATATATATAAATAAAAAAAAAGATATATATATCTTTTCTTTATGTACACTGAGAGCTTATGCACCAAGACAAATTCCTTGTGTGTCCTATCACACTTGGCCTATTCTATTCTATTCTATTCTATTCTATTCTATTCTATTCTATTCTATTCTATTCTATTCTATTCATATAGTTTATTCTCCAAACCTCCAACCAAAAGTTTCAGTGACTTGTAAACAAATGGGTTTCTACATGATGTACAGATAATGGAGTTATTGGCTTTTCTGACAAATTTATTAATCTCTCCCATCCCCTGCTGTCCTTAATGGCCACAGCCAGAGGGTTTTGCTTTTAACTGCAGAGGAGGCCACGTTTTATCTGTCTTGAGTTGAGAAGCATAAATTGGCATTCCATATCATAATAAAAAAATTCCCAGCAATTATTAAAAGATTCTTATCTCTTGCTCCCTGCATGGATAATGAGACCCTTCTCTGCTGGATTGAGACAGCCCGTCTCTCTGTTCACTTAATAAAAAGGACCTGAGTTTACAAATTAGTATAGCTCTGACTCCAAACATAACCTCTTGTTGTCTAGTTGTACATCAAGATTCTGGCTTATGCCTTTCCTTATTAACACCCCGTAATTGTAATGGGCCCTTTTTATTTTTGTTTCTTTAAACAAATCCACTTGTGAGTTCCAGCCATTCCTTCCTTTTACATCTTCATCCTGCTTATTTAAACATGGGGAGGGTTTATTTAACTGAAAAGCTGGAAGTTTCTCTTTTGTTCTTCTGAGATTTTCTTTCAAGGAAGTGTTTCATTCTTTATGATATTTCTCTCAACAAAATTAAGATTGAAACAATAAAAAGTAAGCAACAAAAAAGTAAGAAACAATAAAAAGTAAGTAACATTCCAGAAGATAGACTTAAGATTCAGAAGAACCTTGACAGACTTGAACATTGGGCGCTATCTAACAAAATGAAATTCGATGGTGAATAAAGTAAGGTTCTACATTAGAAAAACAAAATGCATAGGTACAGTATATGTGGTACCTTCCTCAATAGTGGTGACTGTGAGAGGGATCTTGGAGTCCTAGTGGACAATCATTAAATATGAGCCAGCAGGGTGCAGCAGCTGCCAAAAAAGCCAACACATTTCTGGGCTGCATAAACAGACAGATAGAATCAAGATTACATGAAGTGTTAATACCACTTTATAATGCCTTGGTAAGGCCACACTTGGAATACTTCATCCAGTTTTGGTCACCATGATGTAAAAAAGATGTTGAGACTCTAGAAAGAGTGCAGAGAAGAGCAACAAAGATGATTAGGGGACAGGAGGCTAAAACATATGAAGAACGGTTGCAGGAACTGGGTATGTCTAGTTTAATGAAAAGAAGGACTAGGGGTGACATGATAGCAGTGTTTCAATATCTCATGGGTTGTCACAAAGAAGAGAGAGTCAAGCTATTCTCCAAAGCACCTAAGGGTAGGACAAGAAGCAATGGGTGGAAACTAATCAAGGAGAGAAGCAACCTAGAACTAAGGAAAAATTTCCTGACAGAACAATTAATCAGTGGAACAACTTTACTCCAGAAGTTGTGAATGCTCCAACACTGGAAGTTTTTAAGAAGATGTTGGATAGCCATTTGTCTGAAGTGGTGTAGAGTTTCCTGCCTAAGCAGGGGGTTGAAGTAGAAGACCTCCAAAGTCCTATCCAACTCTGTTATTCTGTAATATTCTTTACACTGAGAGCATATGCACCAAGACAAATTCCTTGTGCATCCAATCACACTTTGCCAATAAAATTCTATTCTATTCTATTCTATTCTATTCTATTCTATTCTATTCTATTCTATTCTATTCTATTCTATTCTATTCTATTCTATTCAGCAAAACTAAATATTCTTCACCCAACAGAGAGAAGTCAAAAATTTTAGATAGTGAGTTCTCTCTTATCCTACAAAAAACAGTTTTGTCCCATCTTAGGTATGTAAGACAATGAGAGAACAGACCTGGTTGGCTTAAGATAGGTACATATGGCCTCTTGAAAATCTCCACTTATGGACATTGAGATGGTTTGGAGGAGGAGAAGTATTCCAATATATTCTGAGGATAAAGTTCTTTCTAGGTTCAGGTTGTAGCACTGATATTGAAAACATCAAATCAGAAGAATTCCTTTATAATGTATTTCTTTGGCATTTCAATGAAGCCCGGGAAGAGAAGCACAAGAACAGCAAAGTAAAAGACAAGCCATTACATACCTCCTTTCCAGTATTCTCATAACAAAATGTGCCTAATATTTCATTGGGGGGAATAAACCATCCTTGAAAACATTTTTTCTCTATCCTTGAAAGAAAAAGAAACTCGGAAATATTTCTTTTTCCAGCAATAAACACAGCAGCTTGCAGAAGGTTGAATGTTCTCCAGTGGGGCAAATGACAATGATGCAAATATTTATGCTCCTTTACTGGATGGCTCTGAATATGAATTTTTCCACACCATGTCTAAAAAGAAGATAAGAGTCAGTTATCTGGGTAAGAGGAGGCCAGCTGCTTTCAATCGATGCCTGATAGTGGCCAAACTCTTCATTTACTTATTTTCTTAGTACATAATTATTTCTTAGTTTATTTTAAGTGTGCACATTTCTGCTGCTAATTTTCTACTTACTTATCTAGCTGATATCAAATTATCTATTTCTATATAGGAGATAATTAAAGGACATCTTTAGCTTCCATTCAATGTAAATATAATCAACCTTTTATAGCACAAAGAACACCTCTACCCAATATGTAATGTCAAAGTGCTTTAGAACCATTCATGTCTCTATCAACCTTAAAGATAAGGCTTTAATATTAATGTTTAATCTGTTTTACAAATCAGAGAATCATATTACACCCCTCACCCCCAAGGTAGCTCTTCTCTGCTGTTGAATGGGAATTTGGTCTATCATCCTTGATTTGATTGGCTGTCTTGCGTTTGTCAGGGGGTTTCTTCTTGGAAATGTACCCCTCTAGTTGTGGGTCTTGTACTACAAAATGTTCTATCTTTCTTGCTCAAATTGTGTCCTATTTCTTATTTTTAATTGCACTCTGAATTGGACAGCATTTTTCCAAAAGTGTTTTGACACAGAACAATAATGAATATTTGTCACCCTGTAATCTTGAATACAGAGTGATTTGATGACTCTAAATACAAAACATATCAAAGGTTTAAATTTAATCTGTACATAAACTCCTGTCCCTTGCCACATAAAACATATGAATCTTAATCATTTTTAAAGCAGCTTACCAAAATTGTCCTATTTATAATTTTGGAACTTTCCCCTTCCAGTGAGTATTCTAGAAGATTCTGAAGCTAATTTTCTGTTCTTGAGATTGTCTACAAGGGAAACAAGGAAGAGATAGAGCATTAGAAAGGAACAACCACAAAATCCACCTTGGGTACTCTCCTATAGTATGAGTCTACTGAGCCTACTTCAATTCATGGCTAAAATGACTCATTTCCTGCTTTAATTAGACAATTGGGTCTCATGTCTATGCTCCCCAAAAGCTAATTCAGCTATTTTGGTAAAGTACAAAGCATAGACACTCTGAGCAAAGCTTGAGCAACATTAGGAAAAAGATAGATGGAAAGACTGAAACAGTGGCTGCAGCCTTGGAAAAAGACTGGACAATTTCAGTGAGATTTCAGAGCTCAGTCTGTGATCTTTCAGCAACAAAATTGCAATTTGATGTTCTGGATAGCAGTAGGACCTGTTATACTGCTAAATTTTGGAATATTCCAAAGCTACCAATTGGCAACAATATACAACAACTCAGAAGAAGGCAAAATGCTCCTCAAGCAGAGTTTATGTCTTCTACAGCCAACAGCGGAAGCTACATAATTTATTAGAACTGTGCCATCCCAGACAGCTGCTTTATCTACTTATTATGATCTTGTTTTACAAATCTAATCTACAGAAGTATCTTCTCAGGGTAAGTTGAAGCTTTCTCCTCTATTCATTCTTTTTAAATTCTTCTTGTATGGCTTTGAAAGCGCTATCAAAATTTCAGGACTGTGTATGTTTCCAAAATAATATCAAAGAGATATTTTAAAACATGTGGGAGTGTTAAGCATATAAACTCTTTAAAGCATTCTGTATGAACTTGAAAAAATATGTACCATTTTAGTGAACTCTCTGATAAAGTTGTGTTTTTAATGTGACTCATTAAAGCAGCCACAATTCATAAAGTAGCTGTGTCATTAATGTATAATAACAACTTCCTCTCAAAGGTGCTTTTTCAAAGGTTGGAGAGAACTAACCCTTCCATTCTCCACCAGCACCACCACAACCCTGCAGCCAGAACTGATGAAATGTCTTGGATGATAAGCGAAACATCTTCTTCTTCTTCATCAAGGGAAAAAGCATAGTCTGGTTGTCTTTTGAAACAGCACTTTGAGACCGTCATGACCTGGATGACTGAAAATCTCCACAGACATAACTACTTCATCTATTTTTAGAGGGTTTTTTAAGGATTTATATGTAACCTTAAAAAACAATGTGGCCACTTTAAAGAGCTATTGCAAAAACAAAATACTTTAAGCTAGATAGACTCATGCTAGTGAAATGGCAAATTTCATTACTATGACTTGGAAAGCAGTTTAATAAGAAACCTCAAGAATGCGGTTTGATCTGAATAAAAAAAAAAACATTGGCTGCCTATCAATCCAACCAATTCACATTAGTAAATCTATGTTCAGATATATAATTTATACTGCCACTTAGAAGAGTTCTCACTGTAGCAGTGACTTGTACTAAGGGGAAATATCTAGAAAAAATTCTATCATAGTATATTAAAAACAGAAATAATCATATGAAGGATATGAAGGATACCAACATGTTTATTGGATTATCATTCCATCCTTTCAGAATGGTGTGTCAACTTTATATTCCTTTGTCCACAAATATTTTACGGTATTTTCTGTAACCTCATAGAACCTGGTAAACTGAGGTTTATGGATGGTTTTCTTCAGTATTGTTCTGATTAAAATGAATGAGTGGAGTGATTGCTTTGTCTTTTGAACTAAGAAACTCAGTTATAAATTGAGAAGGGTTTTTTTTTTTTTTGAGTTTTCTAAAGTAATGCAAGAACTCTAGTGCATGTTTAGGATTCTTCATAATGCTCCAAATTCAAATCCATGGTACATACTCATATCTATGGTACAAAATAAGAGATTATATTTGCCTGAACATTTACCATTTTTATTTTTATTATGCTAAACTCATTAACTGAACAGATTTATATATTCCTGGAATATTATAAAAACAATTCTTTTAAAATAATCACACTAATAAAAAGGAGAAGACCTGGAAAATTGGGTTATAAACAGAACCCTACCATAAAAATCTGTCTATTATCACTTAGAAGTGTTCTTTGTTGCGCTTTGTAAAAACAAATTAATTCAATGTTGACAAACCAATATTAACATGCACACCATTGGTGCAAATTAAACATAGATTTCAATGTTCTGTGATCACCTTAACCCTAGCCTTTTAGTCAGTCCCGTGTCCCTAAATTCCTCACTTTTGGATGTCTTGTAAGGTTTCAAACATTGGAGATGTAACCAGAAGGATTTTATTTTAAAAGTTGCATTTGTTTTTTTCCTATTAATTTCCCTATCTGAAAACATAATATTCTTCAATATATTCTCTTCCAGTGTCTGCTGAGACTTTTGAATTTAAGCACTACTTTGACCTGCCAGTGACTGGTAGTCATCAGATTCTGTTGCTGGAAAGTTTAAAGGTTAATTGAAATCAGAGGAGCAAAACCTATCCAATTGTCCAATTAATTATGTTCAACTCCCTTCCACCTCTTCCATTATCTCATAAACATAATCAACTGGCCAATCACTAGTGAATGAGAGACAAAAGCTCCTACAGCCCTGCAGCCACTTATCTTGATGGTTTGCACTTGCTTAACAGTCAAGTTGTTAAATCTAATAAAAGGGTATGTCACAGGGAGAAGCTGAATGCACATGTGAATGGGGGAGTTGATGACATCTTCATATTTTGTCTTTCTCCTTGCTCTAAAAAAGCCCTCCCTTTTTACGACCCTGTAATCCCTTAATTCAGGATAGAATCATAGCAATTGCATGGAATTTAGCATTTACTAAATCCCTTAATTCAGGATAGAATCATAGCAATTGCATGGAATTTAGCATTTACTATAAAGAATTTTTAATGAAGGCAAATATACTTTGAGATTTATTGCAACTTCCATTCTACCATATAATCAAATAGTAACCACTTCAAATAGAACTACCTATTTATAGTTCAGTATAACTGAACTATTCATAATCACTATTTAGATAATATTTCCTAACAGTTCCATGAAGAAACTTGGCTTGTATTGCAATTGATGGTATTTGCCAGTCTGCCAGCCTATGAACAATCAGAAATCTACAGGATCTGATGTCCATTGTCTTATATTAATAATTTTGTGCAAAGAATGATATGTTTTAAAATACAAATTTGGAAATGAATTTTGGTCAGGTTCGCCTGATCCGCCAGTTGCAGCCCTTTCTTGATTGGGATTCCCTGTGCACAGTCACTCATGCCCTCGTCACCTCTCGCCTGGACTACTGCAATGCTCTCTACATGGGGCTCCCCTTGAAGATCATCCGGAGGCTCCAACTGATCCAGAATGTGGCCGCGTGGGTAGTCATGGGAGCCGCATGGTGCTCCCATACAACACCTCTCCTGCATGAGCTGCACTGGCTCCCAGTGGTCTTCCGGGTGCACTTCAAAGTGTTGGTTATCATCTTTAAAGCGCTCCATGGCATAGGACCTAGCTATCTTCGAGACCACCTGCTGCTACCGATGGCCTCCCATCGACCTGTGCACTCCCACAGAGAGGGCCTCCTCGGGGTGCCATCAGCCAAACAATGCAGGCTGGTGACCCCTAAGGGGAGGGCCTTCTCTGTGGGGCACCTACCCTCTGGAATCAGCTGCCCCCAGAGATAAGGAGAATCCAAGACCTCGGTGCCTTCCGTCGTGCCCTTAAAACCTTTTTCCAGCAAGCCGGGCTGGCCTTTTTAAATGTTTTTAATTGTTTGTTATAATTTTTAATCATGGGGCCCAATTTATATATATCTTTTAAATTGTATTTTAATGTTTGTAGTTTCTGTTTTTACTTAGCTGTTCACTGCCCTGAGTCCTCAGGGAGAAGGGTGGTATACAAATTTTAAAATAAATAAATAAATAAATAAATACATAAATTTTGAAAAGTTGAAAACTCTGTTTCAATAATTGGACTAAAACACAAGCATATATTAGAGGCAGTATTTTAAAATTATATATTAGACCAATCTGCATATTAAAGCCTGAAAGTTTCAGGAAGCAGGTGCAGGAGAAATAAAATATGAGATAATCTGTATGTATTTTAGATCACATTGAGTATAATCTGCACATTTCTTATTCAAATTCTACTGGTTGTCATTTTATTTCCAAATGCATCTCTCTATTCTGATCCTGAAATAAAGAATAAAATAAGAATATGAAAATATATTCATGCTTTGCTTCATATAATGATCCTTGGTGACACAGTGGTTAGAGTGTAGTCCTGCAGGTTACTTCTGCTGATTGCCGGCTGCCTGCAATTTGGCAGTTAGAATCTCACCAGGCTCAAGGTTGACTCAACCTTCCATCCATCCAAGGTTGATAAAATGAGGACCCAAATTGTTGCGGGCAATATGCTGACTCTGTAAACCACTTAGAGAGAGCTGTTAATGCACTGTAAAGCGGTATATAAATCTAAGTGCTAGTGCTAGTGCTAAGTGCTATAATGGCCAGGAAGCATAAATTAAGTAAAGTTGTATTGAGAATATAAATCTAAAAATATTTATTTGCAATGAAAACTTCTTCCTGATGACTTCTAGCAAATTGTAAAAAAAAAAAAAAAAAATGCCACTATCTCTTCAGGTGATTTTAATGTTTAATTAAAATTTTTAATTCTCTTCTGAACTGATTTTTGTAAGTACTTATTTATTTTTTCATTCATTTTACTTTTTTAACAAACTATTTTAATCCACATAGACTTGTGGTATCACACAGTCACAACCAAAATAGCTCTAACAGTAACATCGGAGATAAAGATACCTCTTTGATTACTTTAATCACCACTACTTATAACAGACATGCTGATGACAGATTGAACTTTCTGAACAGCTCAGGTTTTTCTTCTCTAAAAGCCAGGAGTGATGGAGCCATCTGGACTTCTAGTTGAAGGATGTTCCATAGAGTATGTGACACCTTTGGAGAAATAAGATACGCCTGCGTCCCCTTAGACCTCAGGGAGGGAAGGTACTCTTAACAACCCATATGAGATATATACACTGGATTGAAGTAAATGATTGTTAAGGTATTTAAAGGCCAGTAAAAACAGCAGTTTGACCTGTACCAAGTAGCCAATGAGTCCAAATGCTAGGACTAGGCACAAATAGTAATTCTCACTCACATACGTGCAAGGTCCTGTCCTTTGGATCAAGGGACAGCTGGCAGCTGTGATTTCACATTCTTGTGTATTATACAATAATAATACAGTGTGTTACCAACTTGGAACCTGTAGTTAGCTGCAGAAGCAGTTGATATGTTGGTGCGCCTATCTAAATGTGTGAAGTCTAGATGGTATTTATGGATATTAGAATTGTTTCCTCCTCTCTGTTTAAAAGAAGAACCCACTACTCATTGTAATTGATATCCCCAAACAGAAACACTTATTCAGAATATAAAACCACACAAATTCTTTCACAAAGCAAAAGGCAATGTTGCGTATTGGAAATAAGAACTGCAGATTGATCGTCAGCCCTCTGAGGTAGGCCAGGACAAGAAAGAGATTCTACAAGAAGTGTTGGCACTCTAGGTTATTGATATCGGGTAGAATAATAGAATTTTGAAAGCATTTCCCCTTCTCTCCCTTTTACATTAAAGTAATCAAAGTGAGGCTGTATCTTTTTTGTATCTTGTCTTCCCAGGCTTAATTCATGTTTTGCTAACATTCTTTGTATTCCTTTTCCAAGGTCAACTCTGCAGTTCTCTATGTTAATTTATATCAATAAACTTAATTAAACTTGCATTTTTCAACTTAAGAGTTGTTGTTTAAACATCCCATGGTTCTTGCAAAGAGAAAAAGAGAAGAGCCTTCTCTTTGACTCACTATCCCATTAGTAGCAGATCCAGGTGTATTTTTATTATGATGAACTAGAAAATGAGTAGTGGCCACATATATATCAGTGGCCACATATATTCACAGATTACTTAGTTCATTTATTTTCTCAATGAAACACTTAAAAAATACCCAGAAAATGTTGCTGTTAATCACAGCACACATACACATACTTAATTATATTATATCCATTTTTCTTATGATATCTTTTTCATTGTCTTTAATCAATGAAATAGCTTTTCAGTCTTTAAACAAAATTAATGACTCCTGTGCATATCTCACTATTGTTCCTTCCAGGAGAAAAATGAAGGTGCAATTTAACACCAACCACTGCTTCATTCATTCTGCTCTTTGATCTTACTAGCATATCCCCAGATTTGCTAAAATGGTATAGATATGACACCTACCTTAGTATCATTGCACAATAGTTTTACATATCTCAGCACCAAATACCACAAGGGTAGTGGCAATTTCTTCATCTCAAATTCAAATTTCCTTCCTCCCTCCCTCCCTCCCTCCCTCCTTCCTTCCTTCCTTCCTTCCTTCCTTCTTCCCAAGGTTCAACCTGTCACAGTTAAAGTTGACAACAACTAGGTCAGTAAACAAAATTCATTGCAAAATCCAGGTGGAAAAATAAAGATTATAGGCATGCACTTGCTCTGTGTTTCATTAAACCATGCCAAATTCTCATTGCCAAACTCTGAAACCTCAGATTGGTCACACATGTTTCTAAATACTTCACTTATAGAACTAACAGATGTATTTTAGCAGGAATGAGCTGGGTGAGCAAATAGGAAGAAACCAAATAATTGAAATGCACCCTCTTTTTTCAAAGTAGGCCCACTAGAAAAGGCAAATAATGGATTGTTTTTTATGAATGTGGACTCAGTTCAAAGCATTTAAGTTTGCTATCCATCTTGGGTATTGATGTTAAACATTCAGTTTTGCATTCAGTCACTTGTGACTTTTTCTCACCTTTAGGCTATGAGGCTGTTTCTAGCATCTTCTACCTGACAGGCTCACACTTTCTGTTTATGCAAAATGCAGGTCAAAATTTAGACATCAAAAGTGGCATCACCAGTAACAAGTTGTATTCAAGCTAATTTGAATTGATTGGAACTAGAACTGTACATTACTGGGTGTAAACAAAGTTCATAATGAAAATGGTGATAGCATGTGAGGCCAGTAACCTAAGTAAGGCTGGATAGGTTGATGAGATGAGTACATAACATAATTCATTCACAAGTGTGTGTATGTGCATTAGAAAAATGAAAGGGAAATTACTGAGTAAAATATCTTATTAAATCATGTATTTTAGCTGCAGGTCACTAGGCATCACATGGGGGGGGGGGGCAAGGGGACCAAAATGACCTAGCTTCCTCTTGTCTGTATGCATCATTACTTTGCATACAAAGCAAACGAATAGAGCTTTCAATACAGCCTTTGTCAGGATCAAAGACAACTTGCCACAGACAACTCGTCATAGCCAACCTGCTGCAGCCATCTTGCTGTGGACAACTCACCATAGAACACGTTGCCACAGTGACTTCACTCACGGGACAATTATTTTGAGCTGTGGCAGCACAGTGGTAGTATTGCAGGCTACTTCTATTGATCACCAGCTGCCAGCAGTTTGGCAGATTGAATCTCACCAGGCTCAAGGTTGACTCAGCCTTCCATTCTTCTGAGGTGGGTAAAATGAGGACCCAGATTGTTGGGGGCAATAGGCTGACTCTGTAAACCACTTAGAAAGAGCTGTAAAGCACTGTGAAGCGGTATATAAGTCTAAGTGCTATTGCTATTTTAACTTTTTAATTACTCATTTCATTTGGTTTCTTTTATTTTGGTTGACCATGTTTTCATCAAAATTACTTTATCTCTTGTATTTTTCTATTCACTTTCCATATTTTATTATTATTGTCAATGGTTTCATTGAAATTAATTTAAGTTTTATACTTCATGTTTTTTTTCAGTTAGATGTTTTTCAGGTTAATGTTTATTTTTTTAAGGCTTTTCTTTGTTGCTTCATTGTTTATTAGATTATTTTAATCTGGGATGTTTGGCTGATATACTGTTTTTAGCTGTTTTTATTCTTATTTCCAGTTTGGTACACCACCCAATGTCCACTGGAATTGGGTATCCAATAAATTTAAATAAATAATCATGTTGACAAATCCTAAACCAATGACCCTAACTTTGCATGCAGTCAAATCTAAATTTTGAACTAGTTTGAGAAATATTTGCAAACTGAACAGAACCAAGAAATTTAGTATAAACTTAAAACCTGCATGCTTACCTTCAGTTTGGAATTGTAGTCCCCAATTTTGAAAAAAAAATGTTATTGAAAAACACCGGCTGTATCTAAGAAAGTAGTTACATAGTAAAATGGTGTCAGTAGACTCTGGTGAATATCATTCAATAGAAAGACAATAAATGTTCTATGAATGCTATGAAAATTCCACTATATAATAACCCAATACAAAATGTGCAAATGGTGAGTCCCCCCACCCCCCAGGCTAGAACTGTGGGCATTGGATTATTTTTTCCAATATCAGTACAAATAATTTGAATCATATATTTGAAATATATGCACTGATATGGAAATAAGCACATTCAAACAATTGATAGGCAAATCTTTTTTCAAAATATTTACTGCTACTGTACAAATATTCAGCTAGATGATTCAGTTGGTATTCAACTGAATCACCACTAAGAATTAAATTGTTGATCAAAATAGCTGAATAGCTGAATCTGTAGAAAAAAAATCAGTGTTTCAAATTGGGCAAATATTTATCATTTTAGGACTTTTTAAAAATCAAAACATAAATCAAAAAAGGATATTAGATTCATTATTTCTGTGCATCTGTGCTACAGCATTAACTGGATTTTGTTTGTTTTTTAAGTTCCTTAAACATAGTTGATATATTCTTGGTTTCATTGAAAATCACATCATTTGAGATTAGTCCTTCCTATATTATATTTTTCAAATCTAACCCTTCCCTCCCAATGTTATTTGCTTTGTTAGAGAAAGGATACTAATTTGTATGAAGTCCCCAAAATAGAAGAACAAGACACTTGTAGACACAAATTCTCTTCTACTTGGCCAGTGGGTTTGTAGTTGAAGCTAAGCAAGAGTTCTTACTAATTAATGTCAGTGTCAAACTACAGTCTCATGAAGATCCCCCCCATTTGCACAAGAATGGTTCAAAGAAAATTAATACTGTGTTTCCCCAAAAATAAGACCCTGTTTTATATTATTCTGAACCTTGAAATAAGTGCTTGGTCTTATTGCTATGTGCTCAAAAGCCTGATTGGGATTATCAGGGGATGTCTTATTTTGGGGATAGGAGATGATCTGATATGTTTCTTGTCTTATTTGTCCTTTATGATTGGTTGGGATGAACTGACATTTCCAGAATATAGTTTAGCTCTCTGGATTTGGTATCACATTAGAAGGGGCATGACTACAGTGCTCCCCAACCCCCAAATGCTTGTCTTCCTTTGTCAATTTGAGTGAACATTAACCTTCAGTTGGTATTTTTATAGCTCTGCCAAAAATAAAAGGAAAAGGAGGAAAACAAGGTCTTCATAGAATCAAAACAGTGTAAGGGATATTAGCTTTCTACAGCATGTTGTTCGAAAGAGGTTTCGAACAACAGCTTGTGGACAGAGGAAAGGAGATGTTTCAAGTCTCATGATAATTCAGGAGATGTAGTCTCACCTCAAACTATGTTTTTCTTCATAAAAATTGTATTTATATAACCCTTTAAAAGGCAATAACTAAGGAGCAAGTATGTTCTTTAAATAGCAACTGATCTGCCCATTTGTCTACAAGATCTAGTTGCTTTCATCCAGTTCACACTTACTTTAAATTTTATTCTGCAAATTTTATTTTCATCATTCTTTCCTATGCCTCTTCATTTTTCTTGTTAAAAAGCTGAAGCCAAACACATTTTTTTTTAAAAAAAATAGATTTATATGCTGCCCTTCTCTGGAGATTCACGGCGGCTTACAATGTGTTAAGCAATAGCCTTCATACTTTTGTATATTTTATACAAAGTCAGCTTATTGCCCCCACAAACTGGGTCCTCAATTTACCTATCTTAGAAACTTTGAAACTTTTATGCTAATTTGAGCTGACCTTGGTTCTAAACTTTGAGGTTCAACTATCCCAAACAATAGCAACGAGTTGATAATCAAATAAACATAAACCATGTAATATTAGCCCAGCCTCAACATCTTTGAGGTCACTGAGAATCCTGTTCTTGCTTCAATGTAAAAAGAATCAGGACTTTTTAAACTTCATATGGCTTACATACTGACAGATGATACCATTGGCTTTCTTGTAAAATAGAAAATAGTATAATTTTGACTGCTCGGAGCTTTTCAAGAAGAGATTTCATTCCATTTCGGATACAGGTGGGGAGAGTGTCAAGTGGTACAAATGGACACTTTCATTGAATGGAGCAAATGAACAAATCTGATCTTGAAAAATCTAAGCACAGTTGGGCGTAATTAGTAGCAGTAGCAGATAGGAAACCATCCAGAATCCCCAGGAATATAACTAAAGTGGAAAGTTAAAAAAAGAAAAATATAAAAATATATTTGCAATGCCAAATCACTTGCTATCTTGTTTCCTTGAAAACAACATCGACATGTGCACATAGTCACCAGATGTTGAGCTCATCTCCAGGGAGACTTTACCTTCCCTCTCCAATATAGATCTTCCTCCAAATATGCATTGCGAACTTATTTGTAGAAAAAGAAATCATATGTCACTATATAGAACAATGTTTTCCCAGGGTGACTTACACATTTCTTTCATCACAAGCTCAAATTTCAGCTGTAAAGAGCAGTGCAACTTTCAAGAGTAACATAATACAATGATTATAATAATAAAATCTTTAGCTTTCAGAATCTTGAACCATACCAATAAGGTTACTTAAAAGTTCCCACTGTGCATAATAGAATGAATATAATAAGTCAAAAGAAATGGAAAGGTGTTTTTTTTTTCTTTTTGGCATTATACTGAAACAATGTTGAAATGCAAAATGTGTTTCAATGAAGTGGGCATTCTAAGCCTTGGAGGGGGTGGGGGGAGGCAATATAGATAAAACCTGGTCATACAGTGTATGAAACAGGTGATAAGAGAGAAGAGACCAACACATTGGGGTAAAACACCAAAGATTCTAGTATGTTAGACAATATGTTGCTTTGAGACCTAAGATAACCAAGAAGTTAAATTCATAGGATGTAATTGTTGGGGGATATCTTGGACATTATTTAACTAATCTCTTGCCTAGGGCATGAATTCATTACTACAGTAATGGACATAGAACAAGATTTATCAGTCTTCTGCTTATTGTTTCCCCCCAAAAAAGAGGCTAATTCTCCATGCATGGAAAGAAAAATTAGAGGCAGTCGGGTGGGGAAAAAAAGAGAAAACAATGATGTCAGCTGCTTAAATTAGGACCTCTATAAAGGTTCAAGGTATATATTTACAATACATTGCTTTATAAAATAGTGATGGGTGCCCAGTTCTCTCCTTCCCAAATGTACAAAAGTAGTTAAAGGTGTAACTTGAAATCTCTCATGTTTGATAAAAAGATTTATATTGATATGATAAGAATGTCAGATGTACTCTATATAGCAATAGCAATAGCACTTAGACTTATATACCACTTCACAGTGCTTTACAACCCACTCTAAGTAGTTTACAGAGTCAGCATATTTGCCCCCAACAATCTGGATCCTCATTTTACCCACCTCGGAAGGATGGAAGGCTGAGTCAACCTTGAGCAGGTCAGGATCGAACTTCTGGAATGAGCAGTGAATTAGCCCTGCAGTACTGCATTCTAACCACTGTACCACCATGGCACAATGCTCATGTATCATGTTTAAGCAACCATTTGTTACCCAGATAGCAATTTCAAGATGTGCAAACCTTTTTAAAGAATTAGATCGTGTGGAAGAAGGAATGTTGCAAATATTTGTAGTTGATCTGGTTTATGACTCCTTAGTATGATGACTCCCATAGTTTTCATATGCCTAAAGAATGAACAAATATTTGATATTCAACTTCAGGGATTGGCATCCCTTATTTTCATGGGTTTTGTTTCAGTGCCTACTCTTAGATAGATTTTCTTCATAACAATCTGTCCTTAATCTTGTCTGCCAACAATGCACTTATTACTACTCTAATTGAAGTGATCCACCTTGAAGTTGGTCATCATCTTCTTTTTCCTCCTAATTTTCCCATATGAAAGCCTTGTCTAGAGAGTTAGGTCTCTAGTAGGACAATCTGAAATTTATGCCTTCCTTAACAGATAATTTGTGCCTTCCTTAACAAATGATCTCTTTGTTTTCTTGACCATACATGTCTTCTCCAATGTCAAAGTTTAAAAATCTCAACTCTGTTCCTTGCCTGCTTCTCCAAAATCTAGCTTTGCTTCTCTAGAGTCATTATTTCACAGGGTACCTATTTTATAGGCAGTTGCATTTGGAAAACTTTATTCTGAATGAATGAATGAATGAATGAATGAATGAATGAATGAATGAATTTTCACTTAATTCATGAAAAAAAAAATCTTTTGAATAGGTAAGAAGTGAAACCACCATTCATAAAAATGCAGATGCCACGTTTCCATTTTCAGCACAAAGGATGAATTTTTAATGCTTAATTTTACACTTTTATTTATTTATTTATTTATTCAATTTATAATTTTGCAGTGATATTAGAACATTTCAATATCCCAGGACAGAGCATGACAGATCTCAATATGTCTCTTGGAAAAAATGGGACTTCAGCAAGACCATCAAGAGAAAAATGGAATTTACATACATCAGAATTTTTTAGAATGTTTCAGAAGGCCTCAAAAGCACAACGTTTTTTTAAAAAAAACATTTTACAATTTTAATGGATAAAGTACTTATAATTTCTCTCATATGTAGCTTGCATTATCAACTTTTTTCTCCCTCCTTTCCCCCTCACCTCACCCTATTTGAAATCCTACCTTGGTCTAGCCACTGAAGAAATATGCTCCAGTTCTTGAAAGTTTACGACTTTTAATAAAATTGATCTCCTTCTCATTTTTCCCACCATTAACTGAAATAGCTCTCCCATACAATGCCTGTGAAATTAAGAGTGGACTGAGAGAGAGGGTGAATAGCCTAAAATCAACAGTATTTTCCATTCTAAGAGTGATTTTGAAACTGGATTCTCAATTTAGCACCCTAACCATTACACCAGGGGTAATGGGTAGTCTGAGTGATAGGTTAGGCTAAGGGAAAATTTGACTATGAATTTCCAAGGCTGAGGCTTGGACCTGGATTGGCCTGTTGCCAGTTTTACATCTTCATCAGTTCATCATATTAGCATATTCATAGGCTACAATTCCTATAATCATGATTAGTATGCTGCTGGTAAAATAGAAGTTGCAATAAAACAAAAGGAATGTTTTAACTTTGTGGAAATCTAGGTTATATCCCTAAAATTCATTTGATTTGCATCTTCTTCATGGTGAAGCCATTTACATTTACTCACATAAATAAAAATCTCATAATTAATAAAGGATAGCTTATTTTATTGAGTGCAATTTGCCACAGTAAATACAACTGAGATTTATATCATCAACCTGAATATCTTAATTTTTTATTTTCTCTATTAAAACATTTTTATTTCAAACTGTTAATAAATTATGAGCTGTTTAAAGTGATCACTATTGCTATTAGTCTAATGCCGTTGTCACTGTTATTGTCACTGAAAAATAATATATTTAATAAACAGAAAGGCAATAACTGTAACTAAATTTGACAAAATCATCATAATAATGAACCAATAACAGAAAATTGGGACAATCTTCCCAACAGTTGATACCTAAGAAATATGGAACTGATATTTCATTTATATATTTAAAAATTGTTTACAGATTAATTAATCAAATTTGATTAATAAATAATAATAAATAAATTACTGTTCACTTTCTTTCTAAATAATCCTAATCACACTTCAAGTTTTGTATTCTATTTTTCACAGATGTACCCAGACAAAATTTAAACAAACAACCAACCAAAGCTAAAAATTGAATCAAATATACCCAGTTGGAATTCCAAAGTTGATTCTAGATAAATCAAAGAAAGCTGTATAGAAACTACACATTCAAGAAGGTAAAACCATGTACTTTACCAGGGATGATCAGCAGTTTAAGAAGAAAGCAACAGTTCACTTATCTCTAGCTCAAACTACCAGGGGGCTATCAATCTAAAAGTCCAAAATGTTATACAATTCTAGAAGCAATTACATTCACAGAAGAGGAACCATGCAGTTACCTCCTAAACTAGGACAATACTTGGCTACTTTCTTTTACAGCAAAATAAATTTGGATTCAGCAGAAAGGATACTTCAAGTTGCCTTAAATTAATCTTGCTGTGCCTGAATGTGACACAAAGTTCTTTCTGGCCATGTCAGATATGGAGGCTCAGTTAAAGATGCCAGAGATTATATTTGAAATAGTTGCCAAAGCCCTGTAATGGCTGTCAAGGAAACCTTTCCTGTCAGCTATGTTAGTAAGGTACATTCTCTACACATCAAATGGTGAGGTTATGCAGTGGAATGCTAAACTAGGTGTGTCATGTAGACCACAAATAAATGGACAACACATTGGTGGTTGAACTTTGGGCTTCACAACACTTCATAGACTCAAGTTGGGGGCTTCAATTTAGTGTATTTCAAAAAGATAAGCCCATGTACTCGACCGTTGAACTCCTTGCTCTGCGAGACTCCCCCCTCTTGCAGGCCTGGCCCTCCATGTTATCGAGGGCCTACCTCGATTATGGGTTTTGGAACCCAGAGAGGTGGAATGCCGCAAAGAGGGGGTTGAGGGGCTTTTTATGTAAATTTTTAGTTAAACTTTTAAGGGATTCTGGGAGGGGGGAGGGTTGGATTAGAAATTGGATTGTGGGTATGGGGGGATAACCCACTAAGGGGAGGGTTGGGTCTGACCAGGAAGCATGGTGTGGGAGGTGGGGGGGCCGGGGTCAGGGGGGGCTCAGAACTTATCCAGATAGTATTTTTAACATCACTCCTGTGAGTGGGAGGGGCAGATACGGCGGTAACAGGGGGCATATCACATTAGGGGAGTGCGTGTTCGCTGTTTACAAGCGATAGCGTGCTCTGGCCCCCAAGGCTCCACCCGTTTCCCAGTTGCTCAGATCCTCAGGGCCCAGGCTTTTGGCTGATGCTATGCAATGCCAGGTCTGTAGTAAATAAGGCCCCCCTCATTTGTGATCTTGTTCAGGAGGGGGGAGCGGACCTGACAGGTATTATGGTTGGGCCCGGAGGGGGGGTCCCCCTCATAGAAATGTGCCCACCAGGTTTCCATGCATTTCATCAGCCGAGGTCACAGGGGAGTGGCAGGGGGGAGGTAGCGGTTATCATTAAAGAAGGTCTTAGACCGAGGGAGGCCACTCTCCCTCAGACAGCTGGCTGTGAGTCCCTCCTTGTGAAGTGGAGTCATGGGGTACAGATGGGTGTCCTGATCACGTGCCTGGCTCCCTACCATGTGGCAGCAGCCCTGCCTGAGTTACTCAACGTCGTCACCATGGTGGCAGTTGATACCCCTAGGTAATGGGGGATTTCAATCTGCCATCCATGGGTGAGGTGTCTGAGGTGGCTCGGGAATTCATGGCTTCCATGACAGCTATGGACCTGACCCAGCTAATTCATAGCCCTACCCACATGGGGGGAAACACAGTCTGTGTTGGCAGGGGGGCAGAGGTCGACCCCGAAGTGCCTCATATGTGGGGTGCCACAAGGGTCTGTCCTCTCACCCCTTCTGTTCAACATTTATGTAAAGCTGCTGGGTGAGATCATCCGTGGTTTCGGGGTGAAGTACCACCAGTACGCTGACGATACTCAGCTGTACATCTCCACCCCGGACCACCCCAACGATGCCCTTGAAGTGATGTCCCAGTGCCTGAAGGCCGTGTGGATCTGGATGGGGAGAAACAGGTTCAGGCTCAACCCATCCAAGACTGAGTGGTTGTGGTTTCCTATATCCCGATATAGTCAGTTGGCGCCATCGCTGACTATAGGGGGTGAATCGCTGGCCCCCAAAGAGTGGGCCATTGCAACTTGGGCATTCTCCTGGATTCACGGCTGTCTTTAGAAGAGCATTTGATGGCTGTGACCGGGAGGATTTTTCATCAGGTCTGCCTGATTCACCAGTTGCGTCCCTTTCTAGATCAGGACTCCTTAAACATGGTCACTCATGCCCTCGTCACCTCCCGCCTGGACTACTGTAATGCCCACTACATGGGGCTCCCCTTGAGGAGCACCCGGAGGCTCTCACTGGCACAGAGTGCGGCCGCGCGGGTGGTTATGGGAGCACTCCCATGTAACACCTCTCCTGCGTGAGCTGCACTGGCTCCTGGTGGTCTTCCGGGTGTGCTTCAAGGTATTGGTTACCATCTTTAGAGTGCTCCATGGCTTAGGGCCTGGTTATTTACGGGACCGCCTGCTGCCATAAACGGCCTCCCACTGGCTGGTATGCTTTCACAGAGAGGGACTCCTCCGGGTGCCATTGGCCAAACAATGTTGGCTGGCGGCCCCCAGGGGGAGAGCCTTCTCTGTGGGGGCACCTACTATCTGGAATGAGCTCCCCCGAGAGATACGGAGGATCCCGGATCTACACACCTTCTGCTGCGCACGCAAGACCTTTTTATTCCACCAGGCTGGTCTGGCCTAACCTCTCCCTCTTTCTTTTTAAAGTAAATTTTAATTTGTTCTTAACTTGGGGTTTTAAATTCGTCTTTGGGCTAAATTGATTTAATTCGATTTTACTTCTGCTCTTAAATTTTTGTATTTTATGTGTTTTATCTTGTGCCTGTTCATCACCCTGAGTCCTTCAGGAGTAGGGCGGTATATAAATCAAATAAAATGAAAAAAAAATGAAAAAAATGAGGGTGAGGAAAAAAGGGGGGAAATATACCATCAATTTATCCTTGTTACATCCAAAGAATTTAGAAAGATTCTCCTTAGTCCTCCTAAAAATGAAATACAGTCTCCACTATTTAATGACCATGCCTACATAGGTGCATGTAGCAAAGTGAGAGAATGCATTGATATATTTAATAAAATGGCTAAAATGAAAAGTAAATTATTTCTTTTTTTGCAAACACATTAATTCAAATGCTAAAGGCAAAGAAGGGATCTGGGTAAGATGCTTCCATATATATATGAAATGATAGCATTTACAAAACATATTTAATTTAGTCACTGAATTTTTCAGTTGCACAATGCATTGAACTATAAACCAATCAGACAAGCTAAATTCATACAGCACACTAAAAAATCAAAATAAAACTTGAAACAGGGTGGCACAGTAATTTGAATGCAGACCAACACTGTCTACAACCAGGAGTTCAATCCTGATCAGCTCAAGGTTGGCTCAGCCTTCCATCTTTCAAAGGTCAATAAAATGTGGACACAGATTGTTGGGGACAATAATCGGACTCTGTATACCACTCAGAGAGAGCTGTAAACCTCTATGAAGTGGTATATAAGTCTTATTGCTATTGCTATAATTTCCCCGAGTCCATTATTTTATGTCCAACATAAATAACCAGGAATCTCATCAAAAGAATTAGAGCCCTTGTCCACTGCAACTACAATGTGAGCTATCAATATTAACAGATTTCTACCAGTTTAGATTCTAAATACTAGTTTAGTCTTGATATGGCCATGCTATACGGCTGCAAGTCCTTCTTGGCTCATCTGTCTGTCAACAGTAGTAAATCCCAATATTTAAGGGAATTTTTCTAAGGACACACTTGCATTCCACTAAGCTTTATTATTATACAGCTGGTACAGGCAAAATCATCATTTTCATCATAATCAAAGTAACCTCTGAGTGCATTTCAAGATGTCACTAAGATTTTCTTTTCCAAGTCTGCCTCTATGTATAAATGTGTGTTCATGAGTATATTTATGTATTAGAATTGTTTGAATAATGTATACAGTAAATTTTACAATATTTTTCCAAATAAATTATTCTGTTTATATATATTTAAATTATTCACCAGATCTCATGGGCATATGTTGCTTTTAATGTTTATAGCAAACCAGTAAACATGAATAAATATAGTTCACTACGTAATAATAAGGCCATAATATTTGCCTTTTTCTGGTTTAAAATGGCAACATTTTCATAAAACTGTAATACATCACTTTTTAAATTTTTTTTGGTATGCTGATACATTAACTGTAGACCTTCCATTTCTTATTTCTACCAGTTTTCTAGGGTTCTTCACAGAGACAGCAATATATAATATTGTCTATTTAGATTACCAATAACATTTTCTATTTAAAAATAATCTTTATTTTCTTATTTTACAGGATTAGGACAGGGGTGCTATTCAGCAGGTTCTGGAAATTTTCGGTAATGGAAATTTTGAGTAGTTTGGAGAATGGGCAAATACCACCTCTGGCTTGACCCAGAGTGGGGTGGGAATGGAGATTTTGCAATATCCTTCCCCCAGGAGTCGGATGGGAATGGGGATTTTGCAGTATCCTTCCCCTTCCACACCCACCAAGCCACACCCACAGAACTGGTAAAAAAAATTGAATTCCACCATTAGGGCTATACATACTTAGAATAAAGACATGTATTAGTCTATTTTTTTAAAAGAAAATATCATAGGTCTTTTTAATTACATCTTCTATTTTAATTAGGTATTCTATTTTGTGAAGTAATTTTAATTTTTTGGTCTTGGCCTACATCCATTTGAAAGCAACTGTGCTAAAATGGCAAAACTCTATCAAGGATCTCTCCAACCTCAGGACTTCCAAGGCATCCAGTTGTCTTTCTAAATGCTTCTGTTTTATTTTTTCTTTTAAAATTTCCTTCCCATTGCAAACAATGAGATGTAATTTATTGAGATCAACTCCACAGCTTTTCTAAGCAGAGACAAGAATGGTAGCCTAGAATTAGAATGTTAGTTTAGGAAAGTAAAATATTGAGAATCAGCTGAGTCTAGCCAAAGAGCTAAGAAAAAGAAAGGAGGGGGAAGGGACATATTCTTTAAATATGTTCAAAACAAAAGGAAAAGGGGGAAAAAATCAGTATAACAATTGCTCAATGAAGACAGCAAAATAACAACACAATTACCTACTCAGTTCCTAATGTACTTTTGTCTTCTCCAATCAGAAAAGCTTCCTTTGTGGAATTATGAAAAGCAGAATCTGTTGCTGATTTTCCATGGTATATGCCCAATGATTAAAATACAGTTTATATGAAGGCTAAAACATGTTTATTTGATTTCTCACTCTTACAGAAGTTTTCACCAGACAGAGAACAGAAATGCAAAACATGGGTATATATACACAGGAGGCGGAGCTTAAAAGGTAAGGAGGAGTCAGTGGGAGGGACATTAGGTACATTAGTGATTTAACCATTTACATATTTACATATATACACAGTTGAGGTATTTTCACCTGTAACAAATCCCCCTCTAAAATACCCAACCACTATTGACTCGTGGAATTCTGAATATGTACATTAAGTTTAGAAGTCAAATAAGCATGCTGTTTGATAGGTAAAGGTTTAGTCAAAATGTCTGCGATCTGTTCACTTGTTTCACAATGTACCACCTTAATAAATCCTATATGAGATAGCTGCCTAACATGTTTGTATTTTATATCTATATGGCGAGATCTTTGGCCAATAGCTTCTGAAGTTGAAATGTCTATGGCAGCTTTATTGTCTTCGTTGATAATTATGGGGTAAACAGGTTCAACCCAAATGTTAGACAGTAGATCATCAAACCATGTTAAATTGTTGGATGCCTTGGACAAACAAATATATTCAGATTCTGCAGTAGAAGTAGCGATCAAATTTTGTTTACCAGTATACCAATGAACAGGACAATCATTTATAAGAAAAACATATCCAGATGTGCTTTTTCTACTTACGGTATCTCCAGCCCAATCAGCATCAGCATAGCTTGTCAGAATAGGTTTCTCAGAATGAGTTGGTTCCAAATACAGACAAGCATCAACACTAAATTTTAAATACCTGAGAACTCTCTTTATCCCTTCCCAATGGTAGGTATTAGGATTGCTTACATGTCTTGACAAAAGATTTATGGCAAGAGCAATATCGGGTCTGGTCCAATTTGAGATATACAATAATGATCCAATAACAGATCTATACAAAGTATTGTCCTTGAAGGGTTCACACTTATTATACATGTTTTTGGTAAAGTCAACTTGCATAGGGGACTCACATGGTTTGGAATTTATCATATTACATCTTTCTAGTAATTCTAATATTTTTTCTTTTTGGGATAATTTGAAACCTTTTTTTGTTTTGTCAATCTGAACTCCTAGATATTTGTTTACCTTTCCTAAGGACTTTAGGGTAAAGTGTTTATTTAATTCCTTTGCGAATTCATCGCATATATGCTTGTGTTTACCAAAATATAGAATGTCATCCACATAAATAAGGACATACTCTAAAGAGTCACTAGTTTTCCTGACAAAGAAACATAAATCTGCGGAAGTTGCTGAAAAACCCATTTCATTGAGTATTTTTGACAAACATTCGTACCATCTTTTTCCTGATTGCCTTAACCCATATAGACTCTTGTTCAATAACCAGGTCTCTCCTTTTTGAATGTCTTTTCCAGGGGGTGCTCTTACATAAATTTCTTTATCGAGTTTTGCATGTAAATATGCAGTTTGAACATCAAACTGGTATACATCTAGATCTAAAATTGATGCAATTACAAGCGCACTCTTGACACTCTCTGATCGAACTGTGAGTGAATAAGTGTCTACATAGTCATCTGGAAACCTTTGGGCGAATCCCTGAGCTACTAATCTGGCTTTATATAAAAATTTATTGTCTTCTAATTCCTTTATTTTAAAAATCCACCTGGTACCTATGGTCGTCTTTCCTTCTGGTGTTTGTGCAGGAGTGTACACGTTTAATTCTTTTAAGCTATCCATTTCCTTTTTCATTGCCAATTCCCAGAGTTCTCTTTCATCTTTGGGCAATTTTAATATATCAATTTTCATATGTATTTGGTGTAATTTTATTGGCATTGATTGATAGTACATAGTCATCAAATCTTTTTGGTTTTGTGTTTCTATTGCTTCTAACTGGTCTGTTCGGGTATGTATCTGCATCGTGCATGTATTTGGCTTCCTTTTCTGATAAGGGTTCTACTTGTGTGATTGGATGATTCCCTTTCTATTCTTTTGAATTTACCTTTTGATGTATTGACTTTTCAATTTCTTTTGCTTTGGGTTTAATGGTGGATGACTTGTGTTCCTTTTCAGTGTCTACTGTGTTTTCTGTTTATGGAAAATTTCATTAAGGTGTATCCTAGACCAATTAGTGTGTTCATGAAATGTAGCAGTTCTGGATATTACAAATCTATTATTCTTATCTATAAACCGATATCCTTTGGTTCCTGATTCATACCCCATGAATCGTAGCCTTTTAGATACTTTCTCCCCTTTGCGCCTTAACTGTTTTGGAATGTATACATCAGCAGTAACACCAAAGACATGCAAGTGGCCAATTTTGGGTTTTCTCTTATACATTACTTCATATGGTGTTTTTCCAATTACACTTGACCATGTTCTATTCATGGTGTAATTTGAGTACGTAAGAGCCTCAGCCCAAAAAATTTGTCCCAAACCAGCATCATCAAGCACACATCTAACCATGGTTTGTAGCAAACCATTCCTCCTCTCTAAAATGCCATTTTGAAAAGGAGAATGAGGCGAAGATTTAAAATGTAGTATTCCCTGTGATTTAAGCCAATTAGAAAATTCCCTTGACAAAAATTCAGATCCTCTGTCAGTCATAATTTGTTTGATTTTTATATTATGTTGTGTTTCTATTTTTTTGTGAAACTCCTTGAATTTTTTGAATGTTTCATGTTTGTTATTGAGAGTATATACATATCCGTATCTGCTAAAATCGTCAACTATAGTTAGAAAATATTTTTTTTTTTATATTTAATCGACGGTTTCAGAGGTCCAACTAAATCCATGTGTACTAATTGAAATATGGATTGTGTGGTGCGTGTTGCCTTTTTTGGTGTAGGCTTACTTCTGATTTTTGAGGATTTACACACAGAGCATTCCAAATAATTTTTACAATTTTTTACTTTAGTACCTTCAGTGCATTCTAACATTTTTTGTATAACCGGAAAACTGGCATGTCCCAGTTTCCTATGAAGTAAGTGAGTACATTCATCATATATTGGTTTACCATTACACAATTTTTCATTAGAGGTTATATCATTTGTATTGCTATCTTTAAACCTAACCTCATGTTTGTTTATTTTACTGGATGTACATAGAGACCCATGGTTTTCTGGTTGTAGGTAAGTTAGTCCCTCCTTATAAATGATCTTCCCTATGTTAGTTTCGTTTTTAGTCATATACACTTTTCCTTTTCTAAAGGTAATTTCTATTTCCTTTTCTTCAGTCAATCTGATTGTTGATAAAATGTTATGAGGAATATCAGGGATGTATAGTACCCCCTCTATTTTTCCTATACCTTCTATGTAGGTGTTTCCTATTCCTTTTACTAGTACTTTGTCTTGGTTAGCTAGTTTAATATAATAGTTTTTGTTGTTGAAATCACTGAGAATTTGTTTGTTATTTGTGGTATGATTTGTGGCCCCAGAGTCAATGAGCCAAGAATTGTTTGAATCTGTGGGATTGTTTTCACTGTCCCCCAATCTATACATTGATCCTTTCCTACCTTCTCTGGAATTGCTTCTGTAAATTTTTTTATCCCTTGGATTGGAATAATCTCTTCGTTTGTGTCTATAGTCAGGTGAATACCTTCTTGAGAGGTTTCTATTTCTGTCATCTCTATCTTTATAATAGGATTGGTCTCTGCTTCTTATATTTTTAGGACAGTCCCTTGTGTAATGGTTCCTTGAACCACAGGTATGACATTCTGTAGTATATCTATCTCTGTTTTGAGATTCTACTCTTTTGTTACTTCTACCTTCTCTGTGACTAATAGAGCGTTCTTTTCTAAGATTATCTTCTGCAATTAATTTATTGGTAAGAGTTTCTAATGTGATATGTTCTAGGCTTAGGCTGTCTAAGAGGGTTATGTAATTGTCCCAACTAGGGTCTAATGAATTTATAATTACACTTTTCATACTACAGTCTGAAATATTTTCACCCCTCTGAATAAGGTCAGCTCTAGTTGCATTCAATTTCAAAATATGTTCACTCATTGGTATTCCATCTTTTAGCTTTGCAGAATAAAATTCCCTAGAAATTCGGGTTGTGGTAGCAACACTTTTGCTATAAAATATATTATACATTTTTTGAAATATTTCAGAAACAGTTAAATTGTCCTGCAGGCTGGGATAAATGCTGGGTGAAATGGTTGCAATAATAATATAATATGCTTTATGATGTAAGCAGTCCACTTTAAGGGTCCAGGGCTTATTAGGAGGATTATTAATAAAGAATAACATACCTTCTCTTAAATATATAACTTGGAGCTGTTGGCTCCACTCCTGTAAATTACTGCCATCTAATTTTAATTTTATATAATCTGAAGGTAGATTCCCTGAATGATGTGAGAAGTTGTCTGCAGCCTGTTGTTGTCCATGTTCAAAATCGTAAGTATACTCACAGTATGGTATAGGTATGGAGGAGGCATATCTGTACTGACTTGTATTTATGTTCATTTCTTTTTTTTCTTTCAGCTGCGATCTGCGCATGCCCAGAACTCATTTCTCTCCAGCAGTCACCGCGGGAGGATCTCCTGCTTGCTGCTTCTTGAGGAAGGCCCCAAACTACAGGCTGGTTTTCTGTGTTGATTTTTGGAGGCCTTGGATAGCTGGGGTTTGCCTGGGAGATGATCTTTACTGTAGAGGCTTTCTGATGGCTTGGCTCTCTGGCGTGGTGGCTGTATGGGCCCTGATCCTGGTCATCTTCTTCCATATAGGTGGATTGGAAGCACCGTTGCCTTTCATTTTGTGAGTAGTCTCTTTTTATTAATTCTTGCTTGGCTGGTGTGAGTGTCTGGTAGTGGTTTCTTGTAGGAGACAACGTGAGGTTTTCTTTGCTTTCTTCTTCTTCTAGGTAGTTTGGTTTTGAGCTGCATTTTTTGTAGTTAGGCTTTGCATCATTTTCAAAATTAGTTGGTAGTTTTATTTTATTTCCGAATGCCATGGTTAGCACTTCCATGACATTATCTATTTCTTTGGCTGAAGGCTTTTTATTTTTAGAAGTTGTATTGTTTGTGTTTTGTATCTGGTAGCTTTTTTCATTTTTGGCTTCATTTTTTGCCTCAGGATTTAAATCAGTGAATTCTGTTGGTGGTTGGTCAGTCATAAATAGTGGACTTGGTGTACAAGATGGCCGCCATGAAAAAGGCGGGAAATCTTCGAGGGCTTTTTTGTGAGGGAAATGGTCAGCATTTTGTTTCTCTACATCACCTTTTTTATTTAGGCTGTAATCTATTTCTTCATAATCTGTTGCTGCTCCATGATCTTCTAAAAGATTGCGGAGTTTCACAAACAGATTTTGTTTACTTGTAGTGCTTTCTATTATATTAATCAGTCTCTCTTTTATGTTTTCTTCTTCTTTAGTGTCAGAGGTTTTGTGTTCGAATTCAGCCTTTTGGTCTTCAAAATCTGTATTTTGCATTTGCTCATCTTTTTTGTTTTCTTCAGTAGTATTTATTTCTATTGGAGTTAGTTGAGCTGCTATTGTTTTTTTTAAGGATCTGGTGATGGGTCTTCTTTTTTCTTCATTGAGGTTTGATGTTTTTTGCATTTTTTTATTTATTGGGCATTCTAACCGACCTCTGCTACCAATCTGTTGCTGATTTTCCATGGTATATGCCCAATGATTAAAATACAGTTTATATGAAGGCTAAAACATGTTTATTTGATTTCTCACTCTTACAGAAGTTTTCACCAGACAGAGAACAGAAATGCAAAACATGGGTATATATACACAGGAGGCGGAGCTTAAAAGGTAAGGAGGAGTCAGTGGGTGGGACATTAGGTACATTAGTGATTTAACCATTTACATATTTACATATATACAAAGTTGAGGTATTTTCACCTGTAACAGAATCAAGTAGCAGGTTTGAAGCCTGAGTCTTATGAATGACAAAGTCAGTTTTCTTCATTTAGGAAAGAATTATCAAATGCATTGGAATAGAAAGGGGGATACCAGTTTAGACACTTCTGCCTGTAAAAAAGATGTTGAATTTACTTACTGGTATGTGTTTATTTGTTTATTCAATTTGTATGGCTGCCAATCTCAACAAATATCTCAAATAAACTAAAAACAGATTTCCATCTTTGGTACATACAGTAGCCAAGGAGACTGGTATAACCAGGAGACAGAACATTTTACACAGTTGGGGCCTCAGGCCCATACATAACCATATCTTATAAGTCTTACAAAAGCCAGCAGAGTTAAGGCCATTGTAATCTCAGAGGGAGAATATAATATAGGTCTATGGCAGAAAAAGGGACACAGTGGCTCACCGGCTAAGATGCTGAGCTTGTCAATCAAAAGGTCAGCAGTTCAGCGGTTTGAATCCCTAGTGCCACATAACAGGGTGAGCTCCCGTTACTTGTCCCAGCTTCTGCCAACCTAACAGTTCGAAAGCACATAAAAAATGCAAGTAGAAAAATAGGACCACTTTGGTGGGAAGGTAACAGCATTCCGTGCGCCTTTGGTGTTTAGTTATGCCGGCCACATGACCATGGAGATGTCTTCGGACAGCACTGGCTCTTTGGCTTTGAAACGTAGATGAGCAGCTCCCTCTAGAGTCAGGAATGACTAGCACATATGTGCAAGGGGAACCTTTACCTTTATGGCAGAAAACATACATTTCCTGGCAATTGACATTCCCATTAGGAACTGGAAAATGCCCAACCTGCCTGATTAGACTGAACAGGTAAAAGCAACTTGGAAAAGACTGGGGCAATCCAATCCCAAACCATGAAGGGCTTTAAAGGTGACAACCAGAACATTTTTCCCCCATTCAGAAATATACTGCCAACCAACCAACCAATGCAGCTCATAGAATAATAATATTATACTTACCAAATATGTGTAAATGGTGTAAATTGTGTCAATTACTACTCATAAAGATGCATTCTGAACCAGTTGAATTATCTGCAATTCTTCAAAGATAGACCCCAACCAGAAGGTTCACAAAGGCTCTCCTATCCATGGCTACTACCTGCACTTCAACCATAAATTATGAGTCCAGAAGGATCTCAGATCGCATTGTAGGTCTTTCTGAGGCAGCATCCACTCATTCACGACAATGATAGAAAATCCTCAGCACCAGAAGGCCCAAACACCCAAAGCCACTCAGTCTTGTTTGGATTGAGCAAAGCCTGCTTGCCTTACCCAGGTCTCTACAGCCCCAAGATGCTGGGACACTCAGATGGTCTGAGTGGAGGTATATAGCATATTGATGGTATCTCACCCTAAACTGTCAGATCATCTCACCTAACAGCCTCATGTAGATGTTGAACAGTGTACGATCTGCCAGCAGCCTGTGGAGCTGGCAGCAGAGTTGGACAGTGAGGAGGCTGGAAGGAACATGGGACACTCCTGGAATCTGGGGAAGGCTTGGATAAGGGCTCTGCATCGGAGGCAGAGAAAGGGCCATCTGGGAGGTACGTGCTGTCTCCAGAGCCAGACCTCAGTGAGACAGAGGAACGGGAAACCTGTTCCCAGTGTGCGCATGAGCAGAGCTGCCAGAAGGCAAGAACAGCTAAAACAAAAGGGATGACTCGGGAGTAAGGCTTGGAGATGATTGGCCCTCCCATAAGACTTAAAAGAGGAGCAAAGGCACATGGGCCTTTGCAGGAAGCAACACTGTTAATTCTGTGCAGCTTAAAGTCTGAAGCTCTGTTTGATTCTGGGCTCCGTGTGGCTTTGCCATTTAGGTCTTTGGCAGCATGTGAAGGGAGATAAAGGTGGGTGATTATCAGCCTTATCCTGAAGGACTCTTTACAACTATTTTGGACTCATCTATGAATGAACAGAATTCACAGCTGTTAAAATAAAACAGGTTTTTGGGACAACTCGTGTTTTCTGACTCAGGAAGCCTAGGTCAGAACAAACAGCAGGGGAGAGATGACTGAATCCTTTGGCACCCCACAAAGCAGAGCTATAAGCTGGACCTCTCCTCTCCTATACACATGGCCTGGAACTGGCCCCAGAGGAAGAAAGAGAGCCAGCATAACAAACACAATGCCAACCACCCCAAATCCTGAAGCCAATTCAGAAGGATACATTATTGATAGTTCTGAAAGCCACTGAGAGGTCAAAAAGAGCGAAGAAGGATGCACTATACCCATCCTGCTCTCACCAGAGGTCATCCAAGAATATGATCAACATCATCTCAATCCCATACCCTGGCCTGAATCCTGCCTGAAAAGGGTCTAGATGAGGAATCCACAGTACTGGTCGATGGCCTGTTAGGAACCAGACCACACAACTGGAACTGAGCGGAGGGTGAACAAGCAAAGCTTCATTTGTATTTGCAGTTGCTCCCCAGGCTAACAACACCACCTCAGTTCTACTTCATATCATCATTAGATTCTCATAGGACCGCAAACAAGTTGTATGCTCCTTCTCCCACCTCTCTGTCTGTGGAAAAATTGTCTTCCATAACACTGGTCCCTGGTGAAAAAAAGTTGGGGATCACTGATCTAGATAATCTGTTTCATCCAGAGACCTTTCAAACTGTATTGTGACAACCTTCTCTCTAAACAAGGAAAGATTGGAGACTGAACTAAACCTGTGCATATTGGTTGAGTCAAACAATAGCCCCTTGAGAAGGGAATAAAGCAGTACCTCCTTAAAAGACATCAGGACCGACTTCCGGTGGCGCCTTCCTCATTGGCGGCGGGCTTTCCCATGCCCGCCGGTCTCCCGGCGCGTTAGAGCTGCCTCAGAGCTGGCAGGCGGCTCGAAAAACCTGTTCCTCGACGGGAGAAACAGGCAGAGCTTCTGGGGGTGAGGTAGAACCTCTCTGAGCCCCCCAGGAATTTTCCATGTCCTGGGGAGGGCTCAGAGGGATGGTTCCCTCCATACCCCCAGGGTATGCTCCACGCCGAGAGGATCCTCCGCTAATTATTTAATTAGCGGAGCCAGACGTGGGAGCAACACCACAATTGAAACCACATTTGGAGCAAGCTGGAGAAGAGAAAAGAAAAATTCAAGCAAGTATGGATTTTTTCCTTAACGGAGTTTTTTTCGGAAGAGGAGGGGGGGGAAGGGGGAAGGAGAGGAAGAAAATTGAAAGTCTTTAAAATGGCGACAGGCTCTGCCTCTGAAAGGAAAGTGTCAGCGGAAATAGTCATGAAAGGAATATCCTGTTACAGACAAAGAACCCAAAGGAATAGAGGTTGATTTAAACAGATTTTTTCTACCCTTTTTTTTTTTCTTTTCTCTATTGAAGTAAGGAAGATTCTTTTTCTTGGGTTTTTTTTTTTTAAAAAAAGTAAAGATGCCTAAACCTAAAGGAAGGGGGGGCTCCCCTTTGAACCAGATGAATAAAGTTGAGATGTCTCATGTGCAGAGACTTACAGAACAGGAGTTAAAAGAGTTAATTACAAGGTCCTTAGAGAGTGTGGTAGATAAGATAAAAGGTTCACAGAAGGATCTTGAGGAACTGGTTTCTGGGAAATATGACCAATTAAATCAAATCATTGCTCAAGTAGCCTCAGATTTTTCAACAGCGCTGGCTGCAATGGGGAAGAAAATGATTGAGATGAGTAGTAAATTTGAATCTCAAATACAAGAGTTACAAATGAAACTCCTGGAAGCAGAGGCCAATAACCATAATATTCAGAATGATGTTATTATGCTTCAAATTAAGACTATGGAATCTGCAATTAGATTGAGAGGGATAAAAGAAGATAACAGAGAAAACCTAAGGACAACTTGTGCAAAGGCCTTTGCAGAATTATTAAAGTTACAAGATGAATCAATTCTGGGCTCTATAGTGAAAGTTTATAGAGTTAACTCACGTTTGGCTAAACAAAGGAATTTGCCTAGAGATGTCGTTGTCTACTTCACGGATAAAAGACTGAGAGATGATATTCTACAAAAGTCTTATTCCGATAGACTGCAGGTAGCAGGCACACAAATCAGGGTCTTCAAAGAGCTACCTTCGAAGGTTTTAAAAGACAGGAAAGATTTTGATTTTTTGGTCAAGGAATTGAAGAGAAGTAATATTCTATTTAGATGGGACTTTCCAACTGGTATAATTTTTAGATATCAAGGTGTGAGACACTGTTTGAATACTATTGAAAAAGCAGAATATTTTTATCAAAATATTTTTAAGGGAGCACCGAAACATCTCAAGAATAAAAAGTCAAAAATAGAGTTTACAAAATGTGAAAAGAAAGAAGAAAATCAAAGTGTGTTAAAAGTAAAAGGAGATTTTGTTGGTTGTCCAGAGGATTCTATTATGGTTTTTTCGGATGAGAAAACTGAACACCCCAGTGTTTCTGGGGGACTACAAGACCTTGAACTGCTGGAGGAAGATTCAAAAAACAAAGTTTTACATCGAGATGACCAGCAGCAGAGGTCCAATACTCTTCAAGATATGGGGGTTGATGCTAATCGACAGGAATTAGAATTCAATGAAGAAATCCGACTGGAAACCACAGGTGATAAATTTAAAGAGCATCCTGAATTGCTTGATACTGAATCAGAAAGTATTGAAAGATTTGGAAAAAATGGATTAAGCACAATAACTGGTTAAAAGTTCATTCTAAATTGGACTAATTTTAAACTTACACATTAAAATGGATTATAAAAATTTTTACTATGAAGTTTATCCTGGATTGGACATGATATCCTGAGTTTTGATAGATTGCTGCAAAATTAGCAGCGATCACTGGTTACCCAATTATATATTTTGGTGGAACATATCGTCTAGGAGAAGACTAAGAACTTGAAAACATCTTATAACCCGAAGGATTGAATTGCAAAGGGTGGCAGGATTTGAACTAATTTCAAAGGAACATCTGGGAAGCAGCTTTTGTTTGAAAGGCTGCAAAAGCTTATTTTTAGGTATAGTATAAGCTAGCTGGAATGATTTTTCCTAGAGGAGTGAATATCTTCGTGGTTGGATTTTACTTATATAAAGTCACTCGGGGGGTTGTGTGGAGAAATGTTTTACTTTGCTGATGGGGGCAGCGGCAAGATGAAGATTATTGAAGCAGATTTATGAGAGGAAATATATTTGACATCACTCAAGTTGAAGAGAAGATCGAAATTTGGATTATATAGACTGAGAAATGAATTAAATAAAAGATAATTTTCTTTATGATATAACTGTATGATTATAACTATACATGCATATATATTTTTTGTGTTTTATGTTTTTGGGGTTTTTTTCTCTTTAGTTAAGGGTGTAGTTAGGATAGAATTATAATGGTGTTCTTAACTATAATGGGTTTTTTTTTATTACAATATTGTTTAAATATATTAATGTTTGTTCCTGTTAGTTTGTTTTTTACTTTTGTGCCCTCCTTCCTTCTTTCTCTTTCTTTTCCTCTTTCGAAATTTGTTTAATTTAGAATTTGAATATTTAATAATCTTTTTCTTTTTCCCTTGTTCTAAATTTTGTTTTTCTTAAACTTGTAGCGGAAGTCAGGGGGGGGATAGGGAGGGAAAGGGTTGGGGAGGGAGGATGGGAGGGGTAGGGGAGGGGGATCGGGGGGGGAGAAAATGGAAAAATTTTGTATTGTAAAACTTTTTCAATAAAAAAAAAAAAGACATCAGGACCATCTCCTTCCTCAAGGAAGAATTAACCATCATCTGGAGCAATCAAATGACCCCTTCTGGCAGCCTTATCCAACCAGAAAGGTATGGATCTAACCAGTGGTGGGATTCAGCCAGTTCGCACCACTTTGGGAGAACTGGTTGTTAACTTTCTGAGCAGTTTGATGAACTGGTTGTTGGAAATAATCATTAGGGCAGAGAAGTGGTTCTTAAATTATTTGAATCGCACCACTGGATCTAACACTGGCCAAGCACTGGAGGTGCAAACAGAATATTGCATACAGAATGCTTATTGATTGCAAAGAGAAAATGAGCCATCAGCATGATGGCATTGCAGAAGCCAACAAGACTTTAGGCTAAATTGAAAGAAGGAGTAATGTGAGATTGCAGCTGTTTCTTCCTTTTAACTGCTAGTGGGGGTGTGAGCTGATTGAGTGGGAGCTTGGCTGTGTTCTGATTGGGTGAAGGTGTGTTCCCTTCACCCAATCCCAACCAATCAGAACACACCTCCACCCAATCAGAACAGAGCCAAGCTCCCACCCAATCAGCTCCCACCCCCACTAGCAGTTAAAAGGAAGAAACAGCTGCAATCTCACATTGCTCCTGGAAGCACGAAGCCAAGAACACCAGCCTGAAGATGACGAATGAGACTTCGTCGAAACGTCGCCAAAACACTTCCAATTTTACATGGAAGAAAACCCAAATAACCAAAGATCTACATACAAACACCCACGAAAACCTCAGAAAACATACACACACACACACATACACATACACATACACATACACATACACATACACATACACATACACATACACATACACATACACATACACATACACATACACATACATATCCTTAACTGATTGAGGAATTACAATCTTTTTTAAAAAATAAATACACATGTATCTCTTCCAATCTGGGTCAGTCATTGGGACCAGTGGTTTATTCTTCTGAGTTTTTGGACTGGTGCTGTAGCCCAACCTCAGGGAACTTCTCTCTGTTGGAACATGGGCTTTGGCTAGTCTATGAATGGTATTTATATTGTGCCTTCCTATTGGTTGATTAGTGTGTTCATGGTCAGGTATTAGCTGTTGCTTTCCTTGCTGCCAAGTCCTCAGCTCCTAAGCACCTAATAGATAAAGGTAAAGGTTCCCCTCGCACATATGTGCTAGTCATTCCCAACTCTAGGATACGGTGCTCATCTTCGTTTCAAAGCTGAAGAGCCAGCGCTGTCCAAAGATGTCTCCGTGGTCATGTGGCCAGCATGACTAAAAGGCGAAGGCACATGGAATGCTGTTACCTTTCCACCAAAGTCAGCACCTATTTTTCTATTTGCATTTTACACGCTTTTGAACTGCTAGGTTGGCAGAAGCTGGGACAACTAATGGAAGCTCACTCAGTTACGTGGCGCTAGGGATTCAAACTGCTGAACTGCTGACTTTTCTGATCAACAAGCTTAGCGTCTTAGCCACTGAGCCTTTTGGGCCTGGTTTAGCAGGATGCTCTAATTTTTATACAATCATCCAATAATACAAAGCACAAAGCATATTAATATTTTACCCTGGAATTATACAATGACTGGCATTATATGCCAATGACACATATTGAAACTAATATTAATTGGTATAGGTAAGTTTGATTAATATATTTGACTTAATTATGCCAATCAAAAGGAGCTTGCTCCTCAGAGATGACACTGCTAATTTATCAACAATACTTTTTTTATATCCTTTTTCCTCTGTGAAATACTATGCCATATCCTATTTTTAAAAACAAACTAAATTAAAAGTCAGATGAGTAGATATGGAAGTATCATAGCAATCTGAGATGGCAAACATTTTTTACACCATGTGTAAATTAGTTGCAAATTTGTAGCTAACTCTTTTATGCCTTAAATTTACATTTAAAAATGAATATACTGTCAATACATCATTCTTCTAGGAGGAGGGTGGCTTCCCACACACCAAAGCATCGTTTTTCTAGAAGTCTTCTAAGGAACCCTGCTTAATCAGTAGGGATTCTATACAGTGAAGGGTTGCCCCTGATTTGGACCGGTTCACAAGAACCAGTAGTAAAACCAGTGGGAGGTTCTGCCCACTGACCTGGATGTCATCACAGGTGATCTGAAGAGCATGCAGGCACTATGAGAACTGGTAGTAAAGGTAAGTAGAATCCACCCCTGATTCTATATTAGCATAGGATCCTTTTCCTAACCACAATTCCAAAAGGATGAAACGTGCACCAAGGTGGTGTGATGGCAGCTCTAACTTTTTGCACTTGCATTGTGCTCTCATACAAATACTTTGTAGAGTTACAAAGTCACAATACATATTTTATCAGTTGACCCTTTTAGTCCCGCTGCAGATGGTTAATTATATAAGATCGTAAAGGTAAACAAAGATAGGATGACCTGCCCAAGGCCGGAGCAATTGTACATCGAAACATTTTGTTGCATGGCCCTACTTATAAATGACATAAATCAAGTTACAAATAAGTGAGCTTGGTAAATTGGGACACTGCTCCAAATTCAGAGCTGTCTAATCCCATCAGAACTGATTCAATCAGTGAGATCAAACAGAGAGAAATTTTTACTGATGTCACATTTTCAGGAGGTTTGGGGGTCTGGAGCAAGAAAATACTGCTTTCCAGTGGCAGTATTGATACCCTGGAACTGCCTCCAAACAGAGACCAGGCTAGTCTTCTTGTGGATATTGCAGAAAGTTCTAAAGACAAAAGGGCTTCACTTAATTTTATTTTACCTCCTTTAATTAAATTCTGCTTTAATTGTTTGCAATCTGGTATTAATTTTGTATTGTTTTTATGGAAGTAGATAGCATGGAGGTATTACATTTTTATATTCTAGGTATAGTTTAGAGTGGAAGGATTGGATTGGAAAGAAATACAAACCATAAATAGCAATAGCACTTAGATTTACATACCACTTTACAGTGCTTTACAGCCCTCTCTAAGCACTTTTACATTGCCCCCAACAATTTGGGTCCTCATTTTACCTACACCAGAAGGATGGAAGGCTGAGTCAAGCTTGAGCCTGGTAAGATTTGAACTGCCAAATTGCAGTCAGCCAGCAGTCAGCAGAAGTCAGCCTGCAGTGCTGTACTTTAACCACTGTGCCACCGTGGCTCAGTAAATAAATAAATAAACAAATTGAACCACAGACCAAGTTATAGGTCACCTGTGACTTGATTCACACATTGAGTGGGATAATAATGTAGCTTGTTTGATTTTTGTTGTACAAATCTAGACATTGTTGTTTATTTTAAAAAATGACTTTGCACAATGTTTTTAAACCCAGGCACGGGATCTTCTTTCACAATCACAACATTTTGAAGAAGTATTCCTGAAGCTGGACAGTGTTAGTTTTGTCTTTGTCTAGAAATAGTTCCTGGTAACCGCCAGGTTTCATGAAAGAAGTAGGGGAGAAATGCCATTATTTTATTTATCATGTAATCTTAAAATTTCATATTTTCAGCATCTAGCAAAACCTGAGCCTGAATATATGTATACAAAAATTCTACATAATTCTACACCTCCCAACTTCAGAGAAATAAATGAATTTTTAAGAATATGTGATGATTAATTCTGGAGAATAACTGTAGTAATTGGTGGCTTCCAGTTAAACTGTTGCTCAACTCTGAATCTGCTGGTTTTTTTTTTTTTTTTTTTTGGTGAACCAAGGAACTCTCTTTGCTTTTGCAGAACTCAGTGATTTGAGGATGCTAATATAATGCCTTGGTATCGCTCCCTGATCATACATACCCTGTTTTCCCCAAAATAAGACATCCTCTGATAATCAGCCCAATCGGGCTTTTGAGCACATGGCAATAAGGCCAAGTGCTTATTTCAGGATTCAAAGAAAATATAAGACAGGGTCTTAATATCGGGGAAACATGATATCTATTTTGATTGGCATAGAAATTATATGAACCTGATGAACTGATACTTTATAATGGCCCTATTATCCATAGTGTCCATTTAGAGCAAGGGTTTAAATTCATCCAAGCCTATGCAGAGGAAGTGAGTCTTCAGGAAATGTTTATTTGATTAAGAGATTTGTCATAATAAGGATGCACAATAGGCGGAAAATAAAAGGACAAAATTCATGTCTGTCCATTTGTGTATGTATTGCTGGAAAGTACCTAGTGTATTCATGATAATTTTCATAGAGCAAAATATTTAATAACTTTTTTATACAGGGCAGCATCTGTTGCTTAAGCATGTCCATCTGATCCATGACATAAAGACCTTTTGTAATGTGGGAACCATGAAAGTTGCAATGACAAAAGTCATGACCCAGGTTGCTAAAATTGTTTACTAAATATTTCACACTATTCTGTCAAAGGATGAGACATGGTGCATTTTATAATATCAGGCAAGCCCATTTCTTTGAAATGGCTTTCCCCAAATTGGCATCCGCTGTACGATTGGGACTGCCAGTACTAGAATGCTCAGTTCTAATAGGCTAAAGATCAACTGGCAAAATGCAATGCCAGCACATCTGGAGAGCATTAGATTAAGGAAAGGTTTCAATGGGCAAAAACAGTTTGCCTGTCAACATCCCATTCACTGGAATACAGTTAGGAAGCACCATAAATTGTGCTGATTATATAGTAGGTGTAGAATAACTAGGAGGGTAATTGAGGGGGAGGAGAATTAAAATATTTCAAATCAAATGGAGTCTATTCATTCTGAAATAACTGCCTATGTATTACCAATGTTATCTCACTCAAGGCCTCAGTTTGTCTCATTTGAAGGAAAGGCTTAACTGTGTTTTATATCAACAGTGGATGCCAATTTGGTATAGTGTGTCAACTCTCAAGTGAACCTGGCTGAAGTCATCTTGTGCTGCCTCATAGTTGCCACAGAGCCTGAGAGAGGGAAGGGAGAGGGAAGGGAGTGGGGCAGTAGATAGCCCAGTTAACAGTCAAAATAAAAATATTTCCTGTGGGAACCAAGGCATTGCAGCAGGTGGCTGGCGAAGGAGGAGAGAGACTTGCCAACTGTATTCATTGGACAATGTGACTGGTGACACTTGGGGGTGGGAGGTTTTATTTTTTTAATTAGGTGAAAACCAGGGGAACCATTAGAGTTGGTTTGCACCAGCCAATATGATGTATCCAATAAACATATTCTTAGAGGAATCTACTTGCCTCGGAGTTCTGCTTTTAATGGGTACATTGAAAGCATAGTGGTTGAGACACCAGGCTAGAAACTGAGACTGTGAAATCTTGTCCCATAAAGCAGGCTGGGTAACTCTGGGCCAGTTTCTCTCTTTCAGGAAGAGAGGAAGAAGAAAATGGCAAAATGCTTCTGAAAACTGCAGGGAGTAGTCCAGGCACTTTCCAGGAGTCAACATGACTCAAAAACACTCATTCACTCACTCATCCACCCACCAACCAACCCACACAAAATGAACAGTAAAAAATCTTATCCTCAGCAGTTGTCTTTTCTTTTTCTGCAGACCTTTGGTAAATTCAATCAACCAATGGAGCAGAAGTTGCCTTCAGAAGTTGTGGGAGCTTCATCACTGGAGGCTTTCAAGAAGAGATTGGACTGCCATCTGTCAGAAATGGTGTAGGATCTCCTGCTTGGGCAGGATATAGATAATCTACAAAGTCCCTTCCAACTCTGTTAATCTGTAAAAAATTAAGGAAGGACACTTTGTATAAAAGGCATCTTATAAATATTTTAAATAGAAAGAAAAAGGTAAAATGCAATATCAAATTGTAAGTAATACAAACAAAAATGTAAATTTGCCATCTGGGACTGAAGTTTCTTTTGATTGGCCATTGTTGTCATGTTGTTCCAGAATGATGGAACATTGAGGAAGCTATGAGAAAGTAGCATGGAAGCCACTAGTAGTAGTTACTGCAAAGAACCGTATTGACTCAACCTGCAAAAAATATGTCATTGATCTATAGTGCACATGATTTATGTGGGGGATAATTATGTTAAACAGTTACAACATGGAGATCATATATTATCACAAAGTATGACCAAAATAAACTTACATATTTATCTACTGTGATCAACAAAGCAAAGAAGACTGCTTATTTTACTTGCGACTTATATTACATGTATTTCATATATTTGAATAAAAGATATTAGTATTAAGGCTGAAGCCATACTGAGAGCAATGAGCTAAACATTTTGAGAGTGACAGAACATTTATTTATTTATTTTATTTTGTTAAGTTTAAGCACTGCTAGACTCTAAAATGGCCCACAATTTAAAACAAACTATACAATAAAAATATATAATAGAATATAAATCAAGAATATAGCATCCATCTAAACAATATACTATATATGCAAAACCAACCTATCAAAGGGGCAACAGTCACCTGAATCCAAAGCCTAGGAGAACAACCAAAAAGTGATTTATATGCAGAAGTTTTTATGTGAAATCTCTGGCACCAACTCCTGAAAGGATTTCTGGGTGGGAAGAACAATGGGGTTTAGTGTTGTTAAGAATGTCTGATATTTTCCAAATTTGATGACCTGTCCTACTTTGTATTACCCATCCATTGTATAATTCAGAATTCAGTGATTGAATAGTATTTATTATTTTATGCAAGTTCTTGAGTCAAATATCATTATTATTATCATTATCATCATCATCATCATCATCATTATTATTATTTTATTTCTATACTGCCCTTCTCCCAAAGGACTCAGGGCAGTGTACAGCCTATTAAAAGCACAAAGACAAACATGAATTAAAAATAATTAAAATTATTAAATAATTTCTGCTCAAATATAAAATCCCAAATTTAAAACATCCAATTTAAAATCATTACATTGATAGCCCAGCCTGGCGGAACAGTAGGGTCTTGAGCGCACAGCGAAATACATGGAGGTCGGAGATCTTACACATTTCCGGGGGCAGTTCATTCCTAAGGGCAGGGGCTCCCACAGAGAAGGCCCTCCCCCTGGGTGTCGCCAGCTGACATAACTTGGCTGATGGCACCCTGAGGAGACCCTCTCTGTGGGAGCGGACTGGCTGGTGGGAGGCTACTGGTGTCAGAAGTCAGTCTCGAAGGTACCCAGGTCCAATGCAATGGAGCGCTTTGAAGGTGGTAACCAACACCTTGAATCACACCCGGAAGACCACTGGAAGCCAGTGCAGCTCATGCAGGAGGGGTGTCACATGGGCACAATGGGTTGCGCCCATAACCTTCTGTGTGGCCACATTCTGGACCAGTTGGAGCCTCTGAGTGCTCTTCAAGGAGAGCTCCATGTAGAGAGCATTACAGTAGTCCAGCCAGGAGGTGACAAGGGCGTGAGTGACCGTGCGCAGGGTGTCCTGATCCAGAAAGGGCTGCAACTGGGGAATCAGGCAAACCTGATAAAAAGCCTCCCTGGCCATGGCATTCATATGCTCTTCTAAAGACAGCCATGCATCCAGGAGGACGCCCAGATTGTGAGCCCTCTCTGTGGGGGGCAGGGATTCACCTCCAATAGAAAGCGATGGCACCAGCTGACAATATCGGGACGCCAGAAGTCACAGCCACTTGGTCTTGGAAGGGTTGCATCTGAGACTGTTTCTCCCCATCCAGACCCACACGACCTCCAGGCAGTGAGACATCACATCAAGGGCATTGTTGGAGTGGTCTGGGGTGGAGATGTACAGCTGAGTATCATCAGTGTACAGATGGACTCTCACCCCAAAACCATGGATGATCTCACCCAGCAGCTTCACATAAATATCAAACAGAAGGGGTGAGAGGATCGACCCTTGTGGCACTCCCCAAGCGAGGCGCCTTGAAGTTGACCTCTGCCCCCCTGCCAACACAACCTGCGAATGGTCGGAGAGGAAGGAGGAGAACCACCGCAGGATAGTGCCCCCTATTCCTAACCCCCTCAACCGCTGCAGCATGATACCATGGTTGATGGTATCAAAAGCCACTGAGAGATCTAACAGGACCAGGACAGAGGAGCAGCCCCTGTCCCGAGCCCTCCAGAAATCATCCACCAACATGACCAATGCTGTTTCTTTGCTGTACCCCTGCCTGAAGCCCGACTGGTATGTGTCCAGATAGATAGCTTCATCCAAATGTCGGGGAAGCTGTTAACTTCCCCGACACTCTTAACAACCTTCGCCATGAAATGAAGGTTGGAGACCGGACGGTAGTTAGCTAATTCAGCCAGGTCCAGGGAAGGCTTCTTGAGGGGCCTCACCACTGTCTCTTTCAAGGCAGCAAGAAAGGCACCCTCACTCAGAGAAGCATTTATAATCCCCTGGAGCCAGCTTCGCGTAACCTCCCGGGAGGCCAGTACCAACCAGGAGGGACACGGGTCCAATAAACATGTGGTGGCACTAATCTTACCCAAAACCCTGTCCACATCCTCGGGAGCCACAGGATCAAACTCCTCCCAGATAATATTCTCAAGACCTACCCTCGTCTCCTCCCCTGGATTCACCCAGTTGAAGTCTAAGCCTTCCCAAATCCGAGTGACTTTATCATGCAGGAATTGCACAAAATCCTCAGCTCAACCCTGCAAGGGATCTTCCCGCACTTCCCCCCCCCCCAAAGAAGGGAGTGGGTCGCCCTAAACAGAGTGGCTGGGCGGTTCTCTGCAGATGCGATAAGAATGGAAAAATAGTTAGATTTTGCAGCTTTTATCGCCACTAGGTAGATCTTGATATAAGACCTTACCAGTGTTTGGTCAGAATCGGATTGACTACTCCTCCAGGTGCTCTCTAGGGGTCTTTAGAAAATTTAGAAAAGCAATCTTACTTTCTGACTTTCAGGAGTGTGATGTCAAAATGATATTTATATTTTTTCCTTCCTTCCTTCCTTCCTTCCTTCCTTCCTTCCTTCCTTCCTTCCTTCCTTCCTTCCTTCCTTCCTTCCTTCCTTCCTTCCTTCCTTCCATCCTTCTATATGCCATTAGATATCCAAGGAATCTGTTTTAAAGTACATAAATGTTGACAGTTGGAAGAATATCAAGAACAATAAAATTACAGTGTTGGAAAAATCTATCACTGATTTATTTTCAAAGCAATGGTGTGATCCACGAAAACAAGATCTAGGGCAGTGATGACTAACCTTTTCCAGACCGAATGACCAAATGCGCATGTATGCGCCCAAACCCCCAAAATGCAATGAGTGTGTGGGCCCTATGTATGTGCCCCACCCCTGCTCATACACCCACAGCCCCCCACATGTGCACTGTCCCTGCTCATGTGCACATGCCCCCTAAACGCGCCCTGCCCCCATATGTGCCCCACCCCCCATGCATGTGTGGCAGACACCCGAAGACAGTGGGAGGTTGTGGGCATGAGCAGTGGAACTGAACTGGGGTGATGGCTTACATGCCTACAGAGAGGGTGCTGCATGCCACCTTTGGCATGCGTGCCATAGGTTCGCCATCACGGATCTAGGGCAACACAAATGAGTTTAGAATTTATAGCCTGATTTCTATCTCTCTAGAAGAACATAAAATATACTTACCTGGGGAAATTGCATAGAAATATGTAAAGTTTTGAAAAAAATATAAATAGATACATGCATATGTATATTTAAGAGACAGCTGTGTATAAAAATAAATGTAGATTTCTGTTTTATTTTTTTAATTCAGAATTATGCAGAACTTTGTAGAATTTATTAAGGTCTGAATGCATACCTTAATGCAAACAACATGAGCAGGTTTTTTTTTTACTAATATATAACTGTTTTGCAGAGTTAAGAATTTAATTAATTGATTGCAAGCCAGGGAAATTGTATCAATTTAGTCCTATATTAGCCCTGAGGTTGGAGATATGGAGGAAATTGAGCACATGTGTCAAATTCGCGGCATCATGTTGCCGTCACGTAATGTTTTGTGATGTTTTTCCCATTTGTGGGAGATGGAGTGAGTGTGGCCTGCACATCACGCATCCGGCCCATGGGCTGCCAGTTTGAAATAGAGGATTTGCATGCAACTACCTAAACGAATTCCATTCGTCATATTATAGACTATTTGTTTGGCCAAAAAGTGTTGGACTGTTTCAATTCTACCTTGATTCACCTAGATACTGGGATACAGGCAGAGAGGTCTGTTTATGAAATCCTCAGGGACTCATAAAATTTGTACTCATTAAGCTTCTTTTTTACCATTCCTGTTCTCTGCTAGGCAGCTGATGTTAAATACAGGGCTGGAATTCAGCCAGTTCGGACAAGTTCAGGTGAACTGGTAGTTGTGACCCATGCACCCTGGCACTATGCCGTCCTATTTAGCTGCATTTTTTAAGCTGTGCGCATGCGTGCAAGTGCATGCATGAGCAAAGAATATGCACAGAAGGCCACAGTCATGCATGGAAGGTGCACGCATGAGCGAAGTGATTATGCAAGCCTGCGCGTGCTCACATTTTTGGTGTTGGGGCAAACCGGTTGTTAAATTATGTGAAGCCCTCCTCTGGTTAAATATAAACTTGCTTAAAATGTGTACATGATTAATTCCCTTTAACCCAGCTTGATGTTTCAGTCAGCAGTTACTAAAAGGTCACCTGTGTAGCTCAGCCACTTACTATCTTTCTCTTGACCTACAGTATGTCTTGGTTCCAGAGAAATCAGGATCTGGTTACTTCAATAAAGAGTTTTATAGAGAGGAAGAGAAATGATACTCCAAGCAGATAAGTCTTCCTCATGTACTAATGTTCTTTATTATTATAATGTATCAATGCTCTACAAATCTTCAAAGGGTGTACTTCATTTTAACAAGATTTGAACAAAATTCTTTCCCAAAGTTCTTCTGTAAAGCCACTTCTAAGATTGCTGTGAACTTTCTTGTGTTGCTTCTCTCTCAACGCTGCTTTATTAACTTCCTCCTAGCAGGACATGCTGCAATTACAGAAGTTATTCAAATTGGTGGGAAAGTGTTCTGAACATGTTCAACACAGAAATATCTTCAAGGCGGTTTTTGGAACTGCAAATTCAAGCTCCAAGGCAACAAGAAGCATTTTTTAAAGGCAAGTGGCATCACCTCTTTGCATCAGTGAAAAGAATCAGGTTATTTAAGACATGCCAAGTCCCTTTACACAGGCCAATATTTGAAGAACTGAGGAAGAGACCTGCTGGATCAGGCCAGACCAGGAGTGGGCTGCTGGGGGTTTGCAGGGATTTGAGAGAACCTCTAGCTAAGATTCTGTGCAGTTCGGAAAACCCCCAAATCCCACTCCTGGCTGCCACCTCCCACTCTACTTTAGGACTCCCCATGCATCCCATTTTGGATGCAGGTAAATGCAGGGCACGTGCAGAGGCTTGGGGAGGGTGAAAAATGGGCCTACTGGAAGTATGGGAAGGCCAGAAACGGGCCCATTTCTGGCCTCCAGGGGGCCTCAGGAGTCTGGAGAGACTGTTTTTGCACTCCTGGAGGCTTGAGGAAAGCCTCCAGAGCCCAGGGAGGGCAAAAACGGCCACCTGCCAAGATACAGGAGGCCGACTAGGCCATGTCCACCATGGCTATGCCCACCCAGCTACCAAGCAGAGAACCCCTTGCTAAAATTTTTGAAGCCCACCCCTGGGCCAGACTATTTAGTCCAACATGTTGCATCTCCTAGTAGGGTATGTCATATGCATTAGGAAGGCTCACCACATGGACAGAAGAGCAGCAGCCTTCTTAGGCTTTCTAGCGGTTGGTTTCAAAGGCATGTTGCTGAAGATTTAGGAAGTCATATTGTGGTTGGGGAAATGCCCTGATTGGGAGAGTTGTACACCAGTCTTAAGGCTAATTGGGTTTTTGCATCATACAAAGTGTCATGTGGACACCTAGAAGCTTCTGGCCTAATTAAGACATCTGAAAACAGGAACCTCTGATTTTGAAGACACATTTATTTTGAAATATAAAACACATAAAATGAGATCTGTTAGGAAACAGACAAGGTTGTAGGACTTCTTTAGTGTTGCATTTGTGTTACATGAACTAGAAATATTGTGGAAATCCAGGCAGAGGTGGCAGGGGGAGAGAATCTTCAGTTAAAGATCCTGGATGAAAAAACAAGATTAGTTGATGGGAAGATACCTGGAAAGACTGTATTTGGGAAAAATAGACTGGGAGTCAGTGAGAGAAGCTTGACCAAGGTGCTAGAATTTCAAAAAGCTCAAGAAATAGTTATTTTTCCCTCTTTCCGTTCTTTTGACTAGGCTAAAAGCAAGACAGAGAAGTGAAAGTACCAAAACTGTCTAATGGCGGGAACATGTTAAATGTACGATAAGGAGAGAGGAAGTGAGACTGTAAAAAGTTAAGAAACTTTTCTACAGAAATGTATGTATCATTTGTTAAACTAAGGTCACCGTATACATTAGAAATAAGCACAAATTATTTTCTTGGAAAGCATTGTAACAATAAATATAATTTCAGCAGAAACTGTGTGAATCACTAGAAAGTTCCTTTCCCCTTTCCCATCCTCCAAACATATAATGCTACTAAAAGTGACAGACACTCAGTCTATGATTCTCCATCTATCTGTCACCTTTTAAACACCTTTTAAGATTATCATGAATTTTAATTTTGGTGATCATGACATTTATTTATTTATTTATTTTATTAAATTTGTATACCACCTTCTCCTACTGGACTCAGGGCAGTGCACAGCCAAGAATAAAAAATATCCCAATACCAAATTTAAAATTCTTAAAAGAATTATACAAATTTTGGACCAAAATTTAAAACCTCCCGAGTACAATCCATTTCCAATAAAAAAATATCTGGAGGAGGGGGGGGGGGGTTATGCCAGCCCAGCTTGATGAAACAGAAGAATTTTTAGGGCACGGCAAAAAGCCTGGAGATCTGGTATTCTCCCTTTCTCTGGGGGGAGGTCATTCCAGAGGGCAGGTGCTGCCACAGAGAAGGCCCTCCCTCTGGCGGTCGCCAGCCGACATTGCCTGGCTGTCGGCACCCTGAGAAGTCCCTCTATGTGGGAGCCTACTGGCTGGTGGGAGGCTATCGGCAGCAGAAGGCGGTCCCGCAAGTACCCAGGCCCTATGCCATGGAACAATTTAAAGGTGGAACCAACACCTTGAAGTGCACCCGGAAGACCACCGGAAGCCAATGCAGCTCATGCAGGGGAATGTCACATGGGAGCACCTCGTTGCTCCCATAATCCCACGCGCGGTTGCATTCTGCACCAGTTGGAGCCTCCGGGTGCTCCTCAAGGGGAGCCCTATGTAGAGAGCATTGCAGTAGTCCAGACGGGAAGTGACGAGTGCCTGAGTGACTGTGCGTAAGGAGTCCTGATCCAGAAAGGGACACAACTGGCGAATCATGTGAGCCTGATGAAAAGGCAGCAAATTCCATTCTTTATGTATGTGTTTTATAAAGAAGCACTGATTATTTTCAGCCTTCATTCCTCCTTATCCCCCAGTTCTGACATGGTGAGGAAAAAAAAAAAACTGCTTTTATCTTCTCTACCCTGTATGGTTTGCAGGATAATTTAGAATCCACTAGAGCAATAATCACTATGCATCAGATATAGAAGAATCAGTGTATTCCTAAGCCCACAAATAGACATAGTAGTTTTTAATGGTCATCTGAAGTACTCATTTTGTCCAAACTGGAAAAAATATGATGCTGCTAACTTTCTAGTAGCCTATCCTAAAAACAGTAATTAGCCTTAAAGAATTTCAGCGGCTATGACCAAATCTCAGCTTCTCATCATTATCTATTTCAAAGAATATTCAGTTCATTTCCATCTAAAAGACAGAAGAATAAATATTATTCTAATGACTATAACAAGAAGTCTTGGGCCTATGTGCAATTAAGTGAGTGTGCTCCTTTTTCGTAATAATTATCTTTAGAGGTCAAGAGATAAAGACCCCACTGACATTCCTTCCACCCACCTCATTCCTCCTCCTCTTTCTCCTCGTCCCTTTGAGTTAGGGAAAGTTTATCAAAACTTTAAGAATTTGTACTCGGATATTGTACTCTTAATGTTAGAATTCTGAAATCATAAAGACTTCTTCTAGTTCCATTTATATATACCTGAAGTATTTTATCCATCTATGACATGTACATTTCCCAGAGTTGACAAAGGAAAATGTAACTCTGGGAAATAAAAACTGATCCACAATTCTTTGGAAGTGTGGTTATGGTCAGAAATTCTAAATATGGCACCTTCTTACTATATCTGCAGAACTGCAGTTTATGTGTTAAGGGATGAGTCACTTGTCAAGCTTACTAAAATATGTTTTACTCTCATCATAGTTAGAAAGATAACATGTTAGAAAAATATCACACAAGTATAAAAAGCTACACTTTAATTTTCCCATTTCCCATAATTTCACCATGGGAAAATTTCAGAAATGAGAACTCAACAACCAAATCAAGAGTACCTAAAATATAAATCACCCAAAATATTATGGTAGGTCAAATCCCAGAAGAAGCTATAGGCTGATGATGGGAACCTATGGCATGGGTGCCACAGGTGGCACACCAAGCCATATTAGTGGGCACGCAAGCTCAGTTCCTGAATGCATGTGTGCACCAGCCAGCTGATTTTCAGGACTTCTGGGCCCACCAGAAGTCAGGAAACACACTGTTTCCGGCCTCTAGAGGACCTCTGAGGGGTGGGGAAGGCTGTTTTTGCCCTCCCCAGGCTCCTAGAAAGGTTCTGGAGCCTGGGGAGAGCAAGAAAACAGGCCTACCAGGCCCACCGTGCCATCACGTGCCAAAAGCAGGGGGAGCACAGGGGGGTTGGGGCACATAGAATTATGGATGTGGGCACGCATGCATGTGACCCCACCGCACTCCACCCTCTTTTGGCACGCGATGGCAAAAAGGTTAGCCATCCCTGCTATAGGCTATAATAAAATATTACTAATTCTACTATTGTTTGATTGGCAATGCCAGTGAAAACATTAGATAATAAAGAAATACTCCTTGGTAAAACCCAGACCCAAACCTGCCAAATTACAGAAGGTTAACCTTGAAGTTTGGAGTTTGAGAGCTTTATTTTATTTTGTTTTATTTCCCGGCAAAAGATAATTTATTTCCCCAAGCACTTTGACTGGAAGAGATCCTGAAGAATGATTCCATATGACTTGAAGGCAGGGCCTTTTCTTTTTTTCCCTCATTATAATTTGGAAGGGTGTAATCTTAAAGTACTGATTTAAGAACCACATTCCCTGCCTTTTTGGCATTTAGAAGGGCCAAATTGCTAATAAGTCCCTGATTACTTTTGGAAGCTTCACAAGAATTCTGCTTCACATTGTGAGAGTGCAGGATCACTTTGAATCAATCTAATTCATTTTGGGAATTCATAATTTTGCTTAAGTAACAACTCTAATAGATCATTTCCACATGCACATACAGGTAGGTATGGATGTGTCTGCCAGCTTCACTTTTATCAGTTTTTTAAAAAATGTTCTAACTTTATGTTCTAATAGAACATGCACGTGTACATATTTCATTACTATATTTAACACATTTAGTACTGTGGACTTTTTAAAAATTGCTGCTGAACATGTTGAAAAGTATTCAGCATTTTACTGCATTTAACTTTGTGAATAAGGAAATGAACATTGTGTACATTTTCAGGCATCATTTTATCAACCTTTGCCGTGACCAACATGCTGATCCCCATACTATGAATTAATGCTTTCATTCATGTATTCTTACGTATTTGAGCCTGAATTCATTCACAATTATTATGGCTCTGATATTATATACTCAAATAGGAGCCATGGTGGCTCAGTGGTTAGAATACAATATTGCAAGCTGAATCAGTGCTTATGGTCAGGAATTCGATTGTGACTGGCTCAAGGTTGACTCAGCCTTCCATCCTTCTGAGGTCAGTAAAACGAGGACCCAGATTGTTGGGGGCAATATGCTGACTCTGCAAACTGCTTAGAGAGGACTGTAAGAGCACTATGAAAGAGTATATAAATCTAAATGCTATTGCTATTCAAATGGACACTGCAACACTATTTGTTGAACCAGTCATTCTAAGGATGTTGATAAAGGCTCAATTCTGCTAGGAATCATGGAACCTTTCCTGGTTCAAACCCTGACCCCCCAAACACTTAAATCTCTAGTGAGGGAGGAAAAAAAAAACTGTTGAGAACATCACTATTTGCTAAAATCCTCTCCAAAATTTGGGGAGGAGAACTACTTTCAATATAATTCTGCTCACCTCCTTTGTGAAATTTGTTCTCTTAAGAAATGGTGGGGCAGACAGACACGGGTTAAGAAAGTTTCAAACAGGGGTGCTCCCCTCATCTTCGCATCCCCTCTATAAGAGATAGTTCTACCTCCACAACAAGCTTCAATTGTCTGATAATCACCTCCTCCGATTCCATTAATCATCTTGTGAGGAACTTAGAGAAAGATGAGGAAGTGCAACACATGACGAGGAGAGAGAGAGAGAGAGATACAAGAAGATCATTAATGTCTTAATATCCTGTCCTGACATCTCACAAATTATCTGAGACTTCATAGCCAATGTAAACAGGTTTGTTTTCAACTCCCTTAATTGCCTGCTAATTGACAGCAGATGTAGGCTTTAACTTTCTTCCTCTGATAAGAACCAGCCTCTTTTCTGGGCCTAACATGTTTCAAATACAATTCCAGAATGTATCCCCAGTTAGTGGATAACAAAAGCATTAAAAAAAAAATCAGATGACTAAAGCCTGATTTATGCAGAAGTGAAATAAAAAGCAGCACAAAATTATTTACTAAGGTTTACAAGGTCATTGTTGCCCTACTTCTTTCCCTCTTTTTCTGTTTTGGGATTATTAACTACACTGAAAGCCATCACATTTTTTTTTAAAAATGTCATACTATCAATATTCTTCACTATTTCTACTCTGTGAATAGTTCAGTGTTCTGCCGATTTCCTTCCGTTGTTCTTTTCCTTCACAGAAGCTACCTTTACAGTTCAGAGCTGTCATCTTGATGTTTAGAGTATAACTCATACAAACCTTGTCATTCTCCCTTCTGCCAAGGTCTGATGAAAACAGGAATCCAAAACATCTGGAATGTGATAGGTTGCCTAGATGTACTGTACCTTCTTTCTACTTTTCTTTAACACCCTCCCCCCCTCACTAAAATAAAAAAATATGATGTGAGATTCTCCTAAATTTGAAAAAAGAAGGATTTGCTGTACAGCAAATGCATCGCTGTACCAGCAACGCATGGCACAATAATACTCTTACTGAGCAGGACTAAAGCAAAAGTTTGCCATGATTTGAGAAATTCTGCTAAAGCTTGTTTTCAGAGCTATACTATGCATCAGGAAAGAAGATGGCCTCCTTAGTGGTGATACCCTGTGTGCAAGTAAGCCTCAATTCAAACTTCCAATAGTTGGCCCTCCTCTGCAGGCACATGACTAACCTTCAAGTGCTTGCCAATTATTTATTTATTTTATTTTCATTTATTTATTTATATTGCCGCCTATTCGCCCATGATGACTCAAGGTGGCTTACAGAATATTAAACCACATTTAAAACAATAAAAACTAACAAAAAGAATCAAATAAATTAATAAGGTACAATATAACAAAATCACCCCCCACCCCCACCTACCACCATGGCAACAGCAGAACACATCAGCCATTTAATGGGCTCTATCTCACTCTGGGTTCAACGAGTATTAGAGTGGGGGCTATTATAATCTCTGGGCGAATGATGTTCCAGAGAGAGGGAGCCACCACAGAGAAGGCCTTTCTTCTGGATCCCCCCAGGTGTACCTCCCTCAGGAACATTTCCTGCCTCCCCACTCTGATCGGTTGGGTAGATGTGTCCAGCAAGAGACGGTCCCTCAGGTAACCATTAATTAGGCCACATTTAGGGCCATTTGTGCCATCCTGTGGTCACATGATCCCATTTTATGACAGTTTTGCCAAAAGCCATTATTTACTTTTGTTTTGGACAAAACCAGTCAATGACCATGGCATCTGCTTAATAACTTTAATGTCTTGATTTATGGCCACTCAAGGATGATCTGTATGTGTTCCTGAGGAATTCTTTCTATTTGTAATTTGATGTAAACTTAAAAACTGCTTATGCACTAAAATTTGAATTGGAGGAAACATTTGCAAATATATGGAAATTAATTTATGCTGGTAAGACAAATCTTTAATTACTTAATTAAAGCATCTCTCTTTACTAAAAGGCACATTTGGGATGCAAACCGATACAAAGACTAGTTGGAATAAATTTGAGACGTTAAGAATATTTATTTTCCCAGACATTTAAATTTGTCCTCTTTTTAGTCCATTATATGCTAATTATGTATTATTTGAATTTATTATTACTGTTATGGCTGTAGTATACATTTTAATATGGTTCACTATCCTGGAATCCAAATATAAACCAGTTGTCTGATTTTATTAGATTAGTGTATGTCATGCATTTTATCCACAATACCTAACAATAATATCTAAGCAATTAATAAGTGTTTTAATTAACATTAAGCAACTCAAATTAGTGCACCTACTTTGGGGCACTGCATTTTAGCAAATATATTAACAAACTGGAGCAACCACGATGATACCCTTGTCACCGTGGTTGCTCCAGTTTGTTAATATATTTGCTAAAATGCAGTTCCAGGGACATAAAAGAAAAGAGTTATGAGAACAGTTTAGGGGCATTGCATATGTTTAGCCTAGAGAAGACAATGGTGAGATATGATAGCTGTCATCAAGTATCTGAAAAGCTGTCATATAGAAGATGAGGCAGAATTATTCAGAGTTGTGTTGAGAATATGGCCCTGCCCGCCCCAAAAATAGATTTAAATTATAGAGAAAGGGATTGAATAAGTTGATCTCCAAGGTCTCTTCCAAACCTTACCTTCTACAAGCATATGTTTCAGTATTCAATTTATGAAATTTAATAAAGTGAATCTAGTTTAGAAGTCTGGTGCATTTTGATAAGTTTCAGATTTTACATATTAGTTAATTTCTTTTTTGGCCTAGAAAAGACTTCAGAAGCCTCATAAACTTCCAGCGCAACAATGAAGTTTATAATGTTGAACATTTCAGTCCATTTTTCATACCTCTCTTTATAGTTTTGGTTTTCTTATGCTTGAGGATGCATCTTGTCTTTATTTTGGCTGTGCTTGAGGATGCATCTTGACTTTACTTTGGCTGGTAGGCTGTTTATATTCTTTCATGCTATGAATTTGTGTTAACCTTTTTCTACTTTTGAACTTACTTGCATTACTGCACTTCATCAAGCTGAATAATACAAACATTATGCTAGTTCAGCGATATTCTGCAGCGACATTAGCAATCCAAAAGAAAAATAGATTCTACCTGAAATTAGAAATAAAGACTGAGAAAATTAAATTATTTGCCCTGGTCTAGCTGAGGTTTTTCCTACATCATCCAAAATCTAAATAAGTGACTCAATGTTCATTTCCAGAACCATCGCTGTAACATCTTGCATTCATTTCTTCTGAAAAACTCTATCTGACAATTTGAATTTATATGTAAAAGTAATTTTGTTCTTTCTCCCAAGGACAGCTATAGGCTGTATGAGGAACAGGGTTTCAACTGCTGCTGACACTAATTTTTTGGAAACCTGCCATGAGCTACAACAACAGTGTTCAAACCTACCATCTGAGAAGGTTCAACTTAATGGGAGGGCAGAGTGGCCTTCAAATCCAGAACACAAAGTGTGACAGATTACTGCAGTGACCCATTAAATTAGAATATTGACACCTCAGCATTTACAGCACAATGCCTAATCTTTTTTGTAACTATTTCCACCAGGTATCTAATCCTTAACACTTTGTGAAGTGAGAGAAAAGCTATCTAAATTTATAACCTCTAGTTATAAAGAAAAGATATGCTCTAGGTCAGGCTTGTATTAACACATCAGGACAAGCTAGAACAATAGTATCAATAGTAGCTCTTTTAGTGAAGTCCAGCTGTTGCTGAGTGACACTTTTATATTTCATCTATGCTGGATTTAATTTCCTGTGAAACTGCATCTTTGATCCATAGAAAAGATTTGAGCCATTGGTAGAACTAGACACATAACCATTTTTTTGTTTCTATCAAGTAAGCTTGGAGTGTACTTTTCCCTCCTATGTTTATTTCTAAAACTCTTTTTCTTATATATGTGTTGTGACCTAGGCCCAAGTAGTTATTATCAGACACAATCAGTCCTAAACAAACATATTTTGTTAGAACAGCTGACAATTACTTCATTCTCAGCTTAGTCCAAATTAAGTCCAAAACAAATTTTTCATAAACAGTCCTTCAGCCTTATCACCAACCTTTGTCTACTTTGGTACCCTGCCAAAGGCTTTTCTTGACAAAGCCCCATGAAGTTCAGAAGCAAGAGACACCGACAAGAAACAAATGTAGCAATGTTGCTTTCATACAAAGATCCCAAGAACCGTTGCTGCTCTTTTAAGCCTTCTAGGTGGGGCCAATCATTTCCTGGCCTTACTCCCGAGTTGTCCTTTTTGCTTTAGCTGCTCTTGCCTTCTGGCAGCTCTTCACATGTGTACACTAGGAGCAGGCTCCTCCTGGTCCTCTGCCTCTCTGCTATCCACCTCTGGAGGCTCTGGAGGCCGCGCATCGCTCCCAGATGGCCCTGGCCTTGTCTCTGCCTCAGATGCAGAACCCTTACCTGACTTCAGGACTGGCCCATTGTCCTCCCCAGGCTCCTCACTGACTGACTCTGCTGCCAGCTCCGCAGGCTGCTGGCGGACCATAACAATATGTTCATTAGTCCTGCTTTGTAAAACCATGAACTGCTTATGAACAAAATTCAGTGTGGATTTTACAACAAAAATAGTGATCAATGTAGAGCATCTTCTCAATAGGGCAAAATTATGATGAGTTCAGAGTCAATTAAAATAAGAAAAATGATAAATACATTAAAATGATTAGAAATTCAGATGAAAATACAAGTCAGAAGGCTTTCATATCTCTTATTTGTTTTTACAAGGGCAAACTAATTTTTCCATCATTGTTTAGTTTCTTTGCCAGTCAGGTTGGAGGAAAGTTGCAATCTGAAATTAAACATAAGCTTGTTAAATGTAAATGTGTATATTTTGATAGTACTCTTGGAAGATACAGTTCAGTGAACCTAGAACATTTATTTCCCCCTTTGCTTTTCCTCCAAATTGTAATGGAATAACCTTCTGTTATTCTTTTAAGACATTGAGAGTAGTAGACCATCTATATCGCTTTTGATTTTAAAACACCCACTCGTACTGAAAGAAATATTTGATTAGAACCAGAAGGTTTTTTTTTTTCCCAGAGAGAGTTTGAAATTCAGAGTTTATTTTCCATCATCACCTCTGCACACATACACCAGTATGGGCATACAAATATAACAGGAATTAAACTTTTTCCCTCTTCATAGTGTTTGCAGCTACTTATTAAACACATATGTGGCCAAGATTCTTCATCTAGGTGGAAGGAGAATTTTTTTTTTTTAAATGTAGGCAGCCCATTGACCTGTCTGTTTGCTCTCAGGACTCTTTTGAACAGCTGTGAGAAAAGGAGAGAGAGAAAAAGAGGTAATTTAACAAGCCCTATCCAGATGTTCGCATCATACACACACACTGAATGACTTTAGCATGGTTTTATTTCATTTTCTGAAATCATTTTTCACCAGCCTGTTTTCTCAGCTGGGAAGTTTCTGGTGTAGTGTTTTCAAAAAAATATTGCATTTGGCATTACAAGAAAACAGAGCCTTTAAGACATTAAAAGGACAATATCCTTGTTTGACTTGGCCCAGAGAAGCAAGGCTATAGGAATTTTACATTTTTGTACCACCCAAAAAATAGGTAAAGGAAAATTTTCCACTCTTAAATCCTGGTTTACATGGGAATTTGAGAGCTGATTTAGCCTGAGTTTTCCTCTCTCTTTCTGTGCCCCCAACCCCTTTGCAAGTATCCCACATCTTTCTATTAGCAATAAAAAAATACAACAAATTATGAACAAACTGTTAAAACGTTAGAAAGAATCCAAATTAATTCCCGCTGTTGACCATGAAGTTGATTAAAAGATTCTATATAATTATAATAAGATGATATAATTATATGAAATCATTATCCTGTGTTAGACAGGAAAAAAAAATAAGTTTTGGTCTCAACATATTTGCAAGACACCAAATTAGTGAAAGTTCTATTTCTGTTTCATGGGTTTTTAATGGTTGACCTTGAAGGTGCCCCCCCGCCCCCCCTCCGAATCTGGAGAGAAAAAAAAGTAGAGGCAGATTAACCAGAAGAGGCAAATGATGTAGATGTTAACTATGGGTGGAATCTGGCAAGATAGCAACCAGCAATTTTAAAGCTAGAGATAAGCTTTATAAAATGTGTCACAAAACAAACTGTCAAATGCTTGTTAATTTGGAAATCTGGGAGGAAGAATTGCAAAGTTTAAATGGTGGGCCATTTGTAACCCTTATATAAAGTTGATGTTTTTGTTTCCCAGAATAGAGGGTAAATCATTGATGTGTTATTTGTGTCTTTAATGAAAATTCTAGTTTAGCCAAGTTACATCTGAGTATCTTCTGCAGTATAAGTGTATTCCCAAATAAGGGGTTAAATGAACAGGGAAATGAGATTTTTTGACGAGTTGTGAGGTGAAGCCTGAAAAACAGCTCCAACTAGATTTCTTTTTTTCCCCCATCAACTTTTTGGTGAGAAAGTAAATGATACCAGTGAGATTTACCACAACTTTTATAAACATTTCCTCACATAACTACTATATATCAACCTATATGGGAGATGTTTTGTATGGATTTATGCACTGAATGGTTGGCTCTAGATAATCAAAAAAATGGATGTAGAAGTAGTTTAATTGGAAATGCTAACAATTAAACCTTTAAATATCTGCGGAAATTTCTCTAAAATTGACTTGTGGCCCCTGACACTATTCAATTCATTATCTCTTCCCTTCAGATTCTTCCTCATGACTTTGATAGTGTGGGAATAAGTCATTTATGATCCCCGCTCTAGATGTGAGGATATGAGGTGGATGATATCATGATGATTACTGGCCTTCAAAGACAATATGCAGTATGCAGCTAGGCTTATTCTTGATAGAATCACAAAATGGACATTCAAACATATTTAAAATGCATTTTGAAGATTATTAAAATAAACTTCAGTTATATATCTCTATGGAGATTTTCAGTCATCCAGGTTATGATTGTCCCAAAGGTACTTTTTCAAGAGGCAACTGGGCTTTCTGGTTTTTCTTTTTGCTTCTCATCCAAGAAACATCTTCAGCTCTGACTGGATGGTGGGCAATGGAAGGATTTGTTCTTGATTCTTTCCATTCTTGAAAAGGCATATTTGGGACTTCGGTTATATAAGCTTTTGTTTTCAACCAACAATCAATGAACAATGTTTTTACATGCAAAAGAAGAGCAGGGGCTTGATTTCTAACCAATAGTGAGCTGAACAGAATGGTAATAATGCAGCTGTTCATTGACCATTCTCCCCAAACCTGCAACCTGCATTCCAACCTGCAAGTGCAGTCAACTCTGGTGCTTATGGGGCAGCACAGATTCAGAGACTTAATGAGTATATTCAGAGATTTCTTTGCCCAGCAGATGGCAATCAGTATGAGCCTAGATGAGCAAAACTCTCTTTAAAGGAACAATAATCATTTTTACCTTGCATTAGTGCAGATTCTTAGAACATAGGTATAGAATTGGACATCTGTCATAAGGGATTTGAGGACGGTATATAAAAGCAAAGTCACAGGGACCAGATCAAACCTAATGCTTTCTTAAAGCCATTTACAGTATGTGTTTTCCTAAATAGATGATTTTAAAATTGTCAGGCAATCTTGGCATCAGTTACACTTCTTTGTGGAAAATACCGGGATACTATTACAAAGAAGCACTATTTGATGATAATTTTATATCAGATGGAAGGGAGAAGAGCCTTGGCAAATTGTCTTAAAGTCAGCTTATGCATACCAGATGCAGGCTGGAGTTATGCCAAGCCCTTGGTCATTTTAAACATAAACCGAGATGTTTAAATTGGGTAAGCATACAAAACATGAGACAAAGAATTGTAATATCCATGGTGTAGTTTGTGCAATCTTATTTATTTATTTATTTATTGTTTACTTATTTATTTATTTATTTGCCATGTTTCTCCAAAAAGATGACCCACCTTGAAAAGAAGCCCTATCACATTTTTGAGTGCATGTGATCAAATTAAGCCCCCCCCACAAAATTAGCCCTAATTAAGACCCTGCCCACCCTAGGGTGCAGGGAGTGGGGCGAGGCACACAGGTAAAAAATAAGCTAGGGTGGGGATGGGAGTGGCAGAGCTGCTCTACTTATCAGGCCTCGTACACCCTGACGCCTGCCTCGCCTTCTGTGGCCACTTCTTCTGTAGCCTCTTTCCGCCACTCGCATGCATCACCCCGGCCTCCTTTTTGCTTTCAGATGCCGGCTGGAAGGCATCTGTAGCCAATAACAGGCCCCATACATGCGCTCCAGTCCACATGCAAGCATGCATGCCCCCTGAATGCGCCCTCCACATGCTCACATGTCCCCTGTATGTGTCCTGACCCCCACGCATGCACAGCAGAGACCTAAAGATCAGCTGGCCAGCAGGAAGCACACATGCATGCGTGGTGAAGCTGAACTGGGGCAACAGCTCATGTGTCATTAGAGAGGGTGCTTCGTGCCACTACTGGCATGCATGCCATAGGTTCACCATCATGACCCTATACCAATCCAGACAAGTGACTGTCCAGTCTCTTCTTAAAAGCCACAAATGATGGAACATCCACAACTTCTGAAAGCAAGTCATTCCACTATTGCTAATGCAGACAAGTGAGATTTTTAAAATTTTATTTATACTTTTTCAAGAAAAGGTTAAATCAGAATCTTGAAATTCTGGGCTGATAAAGTAAAAGTCAGATATGACTATTCCTTCTTTAACAAAGACCGAAAATGAGTGAGAGGTGACTAGAACATTTTGGGAGTTGGGTTGCACACCTGCACACCACAATATAGTAAAAACAATCAGCAAGTAGCTATCTGGCCAGAAGCATACTGAATAAATTAGACACTTTGGGATTCATGTTTTGCCAACATGTAAAAAATGTCGAAACACAGAATGCAAAGGCGTGAATTACAGTTCATAATTAGAATAAAGAGCAATGCAATTGTGATTATATTTGTGTTATTGTGGGAAAATATTTTGAAAACTTTGGATGCTTTCCAATATATTTGAGAAATGGCTAGACTCAAATAGCTGCCATTTGAACCTAGGGAGCATTAGAGTCCATCTTTCTATCGTTAATTTAAAAAAGTGTGTTTAATGAACTGATTGTCCTTTATAAACTTTGTTCTGCAAACTGGGGTTAGAAAGATAGTTTGGCCAGCTCTTTCATTCATTCACTCATTCATCCTGGAATTGCTAGGTTTTTGGCTTGTTTGTTTCTGTCTTTAACTAGACAGCACTTATAAAAGAAATGAGAAAGCAAGCAGGTCATTCTTCTTATTTTTTTTCCTAATTCTTTATGCCCACTTTTAGTATAACAAATGCATTCTTATAAATTGGGCCAAGCAATATGAGATAATAGACAAATATCTTTTGTCTTCAAGCTCCTGACTGAAAATCCATAAGACTAAAATGCAGCTACAGAGGTTTGCCATTGATTGGATAGGGAAGAAAGAAAGAAAGAAAGATCAATCTGTTCCCCGTGGGAAGTAGTTCAGCCAGTGGTGTTCTCTCATGTTCTCTTGTGCTGAGAAGAGCGGCTGCAGCAAAGCAGAAGAGGACTTTTTAAGTCAGATGCACTCAGAAGTAATTCTGGCCAATAAAATCATAGAATCATGGAGTTGGAAAGGAACAGATCAGTGGTGGGTTGCTACCAGTTCTCCCCTGTTTGCAAGAACCGGTAGTGGGAATTTTGAGTAATTTGGAGAACCGGTAAATACCATCTCTGCCTGGCCCCGCTCCCAATCTATTTGCTGCCCCCCAACTCCCAGCTGATTGGGTAGAAGGGGAAAAAATCAGAGTTCCCATGACAAAGAAAAGAGAAGAAAAAAAACCAAGACACCATCGCTTTAAATTGAGAAGCCTCCCAACTGATCGGCTAGAAGGAAAAGAATCAGGATGCTTCTCAGCCAGGAGATCACTTGGCAAAGAAGAAGGAAAAATTTAAAAAAAGATGCCATCACTTTAAATTGACAAGCCAAGAAGCAGCTGCTGGAAGGGGGTTCTTTCTTGCAGAAGTGAAGTGACATTCAGCAGTTCGTTTCTGGGTCAGCTGAACAACAAACTGGATAAGAGAAGGGATTCTTATATGGTTCTGTTTTTGAAGTTTTGGGGTTTGTGCAACATGTGCTTTGTGTTTCTAAAAAGGTTTGAGCAATTGTGAAATATCCTGTCTTCAATGAGTTTTCTGCCTGCTTGCAAATGGAGACGAACTGCCAGCTTCCACTTTCTATTTTCTCTAAGCACCGTAGCTGTTTTCTTCTTACAAAATTTCCTTTATGCAGCTGGCATAAATGTGGAATGAATATCAGGCAGATTCCTTCTTAGCAGCTTGATTTTTCCTTGCTTTTCTTATGAGTAATATTTTATTTGGGGAAATGGAGAGGGGGGAGTTTGATTCCTTCCCAGATCAGGTTAGTGGGCTGGGGAGGGAATGGGGATTTTGAAGTAACCTTCCCTTGTCACGCCATGCCACTTCCACCAACCCACAGAACAGTAGTAAAAAAGTTTGAAATCCACCACTGCATAAATCCATCTTAATATGCTTGTAAGCACTCTTGCAATCTTTGACTTTTAGGCTTGCTGTTAAACACCAGCCACAATACTAATGACTGTTTTGAAAATAGGCAGGCTGTATTACACGAATGCTATTTTATATGTGAAATTATAACTGAAATATTTCTGCATCTATATTGGTTCACACTGTCAAGAAGTTTCTCTTTAGTTTTAGGTTTGTTCAGTTTCCATCCATTGCTTCTTGTTTTGCCTTCTGGTGCTTTGGAAAATACATTGCCCCCCTCTTCTTTCTGGCAGCCCCTTAAAAGTCTGTTGCCTATTACACTCTTGGGCAAAGCATATGAGCCATTCCCTTCTTTCAGTGGTCCATGAAAGTGCATCTAAGGTATGTAGATAATAAAGCTGAAAAAAGGGTGAACAACGTTTTTACAGAAATATAGATACATTGAGGCTGGGTGTGACAAGGAATGGCTGGGAGTGGGAGGCCAGGCAAGGCACCCCTTGATGTGAGTGACATTGAGTTGGCCACACCTACCCAGTCACATGACCATCAAACCATACCACTGTCACGTGACCATCAAGCCACACCCACAAAATAAGCCATGCCCACAGAACCAGTAGTAAAAAAATTGAGAATCCACCCCTGACACAGATCTGCCACTGAATCTATTCCCCTGTTCAGTGCAGGAATCCAAATCAAACCCTCCCCAATAAATGATTATTCAACAAAGAGAAGCCCATAACATCTCTGAGTCCTTAGACCCAGTGGTGGTATTTAGCTGGTACTATCCGGTTCAGGCAAACTGGTAGTGGAGGCTGCAGGTGGCTCCGCCCACCCACCCGGATGTAATCATGTCCCATTTTTCCATGTTTTTGACACCCTGCACAGGCGTGGAAGGCCCTACACTTGCACAGGGTGAGGGAAGCTACAGGTTTACATTTGTGAACCAGTAGAGAAGGTAAGTGAATAGTACCCCTACTTGGACCCACAATAAAACCATTCTGATTTGGGGGACATTTTTATGGTATGCATCATCAGAAACTGTCTTAATTTGAACATATTATTTCTTGTCCTGGCTTATGGAATGATAGAAAGGAGCATCTGGCTTTCTTCTGCTTGACATCCTTTCAATACTTGAAAGTGTGAACATGTTCCTGCTTGGTTTTCTATTCCCAAAATTCAACACAGCCAAATCTTTCAATCTTTCTGTGTAAAATTTGCCCACACCTGTTCCCTTTAGTCTGAATTCCTCTTAATGGGTGGCATCCAAACTGGATCCAGTTCTTCTGGTGGGTTTTGGACCAATATAAAATAGTCTATAGTCTTACTTCCCAAGATTTTCAAACATTTATTGATGTAGTTTACAATTGCATTTGCATCCCTACATGGCTTGGTATCTATCAGAACATCTATCCTGCAAGTTTTAAAACATTATGCATTTTACAGTGATGATGTTATTACTTTAATAATAAAATGTCTGCAAGAAAACAACCAAGCTCAGAGAGCACAAAGGACCCCACAGTTCAATCCTGAACTACAAATATTCTCTTCTGTTGGTACTAAACATTTTTAGAGAGGGGATACTGAGAATCCCAAGCCACATGGGGTTCCAAAATATACCTCTCTACAGCCTGAAATAGTTGTCTCCTGAAGCATGGCGAGGAGGGGGCTGATAATTTTAATTTCCAGGGCATTTAGGTGCTGATAAAAATACTAATTAAGGTAGATGCTGATTAGTTTTACATGCTATTACATTTTATTTTCATTTTTTTTCAAGTAATTTATGGTTTGGTGTATCCCTGTAAATTGCATTGTCAAATAGATGTATTTAAATAGTCAAATAAATGAAATATGTTTTTTTTAAAGCCACACTGCATTTCTGACTTTTGTTCATTTTGTAATCAGCTATTATTGCAACCTTCTTTCCCAAGTAGTCCCAAAAGTGCTCTTTCAAGAGGCAAGTGGACTTTTCTTTGAAGATGTTTTGCTTCTTACCAAGAAGCTTCTTCAGCTCTGACTAGATGGTGTGGAATGGACGTATTTATATTCCTTGATTCCTTCCATTGCCCACCATCCAGTCAAAGCTGAAGAAGCTTCTTGGATGAGAAGCGAAACGTCTTTAAAGAAAAACCAAAAAGTCCACTTGCCTCTTGAAAGAGTACCATTAAGACAACCATGACCTGTATGAATGAGAATCTCCATAGACTTTTCCCAAGTACTATTCCCTTTCCATACTTGTTCACTTCGTTTGTTTCCTAATCGTACAACTTTGCATTTGTCCCTATTACATTTCATTATTTTCAGCCCTTTTCCCTAAGCTAACAACAAAATCTTGAACTTTATTTCTGTCTTCTAAGGTATTAGCTATCCCATCGAATTTTGCATCATTTGAGAATGCCATGAACATTCTTTCCACCTTTTCTTACACATCGTTAATGATAAGATGGGTACAGAACTGAACTTTGTGGCTTGACATCTATTTTATTTATTATTATTATTATTTATTAGTCATATTTCTATGCTGCTCACTCTCCGAGGACTGTGGGCAACTTACACCAAAGACAGTCTACTAAATAGCATATTGCCCCCAACAATCTGGGTCCTCATTTTACCCACCTCGGAAGGCTGGAAGGCTGAGTCAACCTTGAGCTGGTGAAATTTGATCCGCTGATCTGCTGAACTAGCAGTCAGCTGAACTAGCTGCAGTTACTTTTTAATAGTAATTCTAAGTCTCTAAGTGAGTAATTCTAAGTCTCTGAGAATTTTTTTTTAATTTAAACATTCTAAATATGAGCAACAGTTTGCAAAAAGTGGAATTATGCTTTCCTTCTCTTTGTTATAATAGAATAACATGGATGGGAAGGTTTATAGAAGGATCATACACTGAGTTAGGTGATAAATAAAACACTGTGTGAGACAGTATGTGTGTTGATATCAAAACAGTTACTACAATAAAAGCAACTATTTATACCTTTCCTAGCTGGCAAGATACATCACTTTGAAAAGGTGTAGATAATTGCTTTTATTCTGAAAGAAGAATTCTGATTGAATAAGAAAGAGTTGTGACATCCAAAGAATAGATTTATTTTCTCTTCAAAAATATAGATATATTCATGTAATCTTCGACTGATGACCACAAATGAGACAGCTGTGAAGTGAATTTTGCCCCGTTTTATGAGCTTTCTTGCCAAGGTTGTTGAATAAATCACTGCAGTTGCTAAATTAGTAACACAGTTATTAAGTGAATCTGAGTTCCCCACATTGGTGGGTTGCCCTCGGTTTGGACCAGTTCGCAAGAACCAGTAGTAAAACCGGTGGGAGGCCCCACCCACTGTCCCGGACGTCATCATAGGTGATCTGCGCATGCCCACAGAGTGGGCACGATGCAAACCAGTAGTAAAGGTAAGTAGAACCCACCCCTGGTTCCCCATTGAATTTTCTTGTTAGAAGGTTGAAAAAGGTGACCACATGACCCTGGGACTCTGCAACCATCATAAATATGAGTCAGTTGCCAAGTGTCTGAACTTTGATCATGGGACCATGGGACTGCTGAAACAGTTGTAAGTGTGAAAAATGGTTATACGTCTCTTTTTTCAGTGGAATTGTAACTTTGAACAGTTATTAAATCAAGGATTACTTTCAAAGGATTTTCAAAACTGGAATCTTAAAAAAATGAACTGTTGATATGAATGTTATATTTTTAATGCTAGTTGGCAGATCTTGGTAGTTGGTAAATTCTTGTTTTTGTATCTTCTACAAAGAAATAAATGATGGTATTTCAAAGGCATGGTCTAAATATGATAGAGAAGTCAAGCAATAGCATCACCATCTGGAGTCATTCAGTCAAATAGGTCTGCAACAATAATAAAATAGTGCCCCTGTAAGTCAGATATTCATGATATACCAAAACTAGGTTCCATGTTGCCCAATTTGCTGGCCAAAATATTTACAAATAACATTTCTGTGGAATCATGGAGCATTGCTGAGCTATGAAATTCAAACTTTGTGTTGAAATGTTGAATTCCATACTCAGGAAAACTTAGTACTCAAAGATCAATATATCACTTTATGCCACAAAGAACAAAAATACAAGAAGATTCTTCTTTTTGTAATAAATGAAGCATTTTGTTTAGTTTCTAGTATTCAAGTAATTTATATTATTGATTTATTATATTTGAACATTTTTGTATTTAGTGTGAGGCTAAATATGACTTAATTGACTGGTTTGTTCATAAAAGCTTTCTAACAATAAATTTAGTTGTAATTGGCAACTAATGTAATGTCAGAGCTGTTGGCAGATAGTAATTCCTTACTGTCACAACCATTCCTGAGCCTGATTGGAATTAGCTACCAAGACCAGTGTCTCCATCTCATTCTATCCCGAGTATCCAACTTCTAATGAGTAAGGCAAAGATATTTCAAAATAACCGTGCCCCGTAATCAAGAGAGCTTCATCAGGATGAAAATGTGTCGAGCTCTGTTTATCCAAGATGAGTTCATATGTTTAGCTCCAAAAAATAAAAAAGGGGAAGTTTAATATATCCCCTAATTCTTTCAGCAGTTTATATCTCTTCAGAATTTCACCAGCAGATATAGGTTATGTGAGAAAGTTCAAATTTGAAAGTTACTCTAACATCTTGCATGATATGTTGAATGTGCATTGGGAGAAAGGGAACAGTGGGAACAAGATTTTTTTAAAAAAATTAGCATACCCTTTCCTCTTGTATCTAGTTAGTATTATCTGCAGACCTCCTATGCCTGCCTAAACTGCAACTGTCTGGCAAGAGTCTCTAATACTTTTGGTAGATTGTGAGGACATAACACAATAATAGCTAATGGAAGTTAGAGATGGAAGAGTTAAAAAGATAGATTCCTCCCAGGCAGTTATGTGGAATGATATTAATTCCATGGGATTCACCAGGGCAAGGTGAAACTTGTATCTGTTGTAGATAGTGTCCATGAAAATATGGTCTTCTCTTCTTTAAAGATGCTATAATGAACAGAGCATTTAAGTGGAGTTTGCAGCCATCATAAAACAAATACCTTCAGAAAGTGTAAACTGAATCCACAGCCACAGCCCAGTAGTATATTTTTAAAAGGTCAATTAAACCATTTAAAATACTGAGATTAAAAAGGTAGCTGGGAGGGAGATCACAAGCACACTCAAAATTTGGGATCAAAGAATCTGCCTCCTTCCTTCCCCCATTGCCTGCCTGTCTGCCTGCCTTCCCTTTAGCAATAGTGCTCCATTCCCAGACAGGGGGAAAATGCATTTTAATGCTGCATCTGAAGGATGAGAATAATGGACAAAATCTCATGATTCTTTCAATATGAGGAAAGGAAAAATTAGTCTGAAAAGCCATTTTCCTTTGCAAACTCCTCTGTTTTACAGTGCATTTCAAAAAGGATGCTTGTTGTGATACATGAAGACTTCTCCTGAGGCCAAATATGATCTTCCTTCTTCAGATGGCAGATTTGGCAGATGGCAGATGACCAAATCAACATATTGATCTTAACATTAAAGTTCTGGAGCTTAAGTTATTCATCTCTTTATACATATATTTATGTTATTGAGATATCAAACTTTGGAAAACCTTCTCTAGATGTTTCTGTCAAGTATAGTGAGGAGGAAATCTACTAAGAAATGGTGGCCTTGTCAGTTATGGCTGCTGCTGTACCTACACGAAATTTCCAAGGCCATTGTGGCCTTGTAAAGTTTATCATCTTTCTTTCTATTGCTTATGTATGTGTACCCTTATTGATTCTTAATGCTTTTTATTCTGAATTGAATACTTACAATGCCCTGTTTGCATTTAGGCTTCATTGATTTTTAATACCTTTAATACAAGTCACTCAGAAAATCATCAGAAAGCAAACTAACTGGCAAGCATGCTATAATGGGCATTTAACACAATTGTATCAGCAAACTATAGTAATTTCCTTTAAAAACATAATATAGAAAGGAAACTTTGCTAGCAAAAGTTAAATCATAGAATAAATCTGATTATCCTGATTACCATTATAATAGCAATAGCACTTAGACTTATATACTGCTTCACAGCCCTCTCTAAGCAGTTTACAGAGTCAGCATATTGACCCCAACTATTTGGGTCCTCATTTTACCTACCTCAGAAGGATGGAAGGCTGAGTCATCCTTGAGCCTGTGAGATTCAAATTGCCAAATTTAAGGCAGATGGCAGTCAACAGAAGTACCCTGCAGTACTGCACTCTAACCACTGCACCACCTAGGCTCAATGTTAAAGAGGTGGTAACGGTAAAGAGGTGCACAGGTTAGAATGCAGTATTGCAGGCTGAAACTGCCCACTGCCAGGAGTTCAATCCTGACTGGCTCATGGTTGTCTCAGCCTTCCATCCTTCCAAGGTCGATATAATGAGGACTGAAATTGTTAGGGGCAAAATGTTGACTCTATAAACCACTTAGAAAGGGCTTCAAAGCATTATGTAGTGGTGTATAAGTGTATGTGATATTGGTATTGGGATTAGATATACTTTATAATGGAACATTTTTCAGATATGTCTAAATAGGCTTTTATAAACCATAGGATGGAATGGAGCATTATTAGTACCTTTAAATAAACATGCACATACAGCATACTATATTTAAAACAGCAACAACCACCCTACAATCTTTTGAAAGGGCATGGCAAGAGTAATTGACCAAAAAAAGTGACTAATAGGGATAGAAGATGTGAATTAGATAAGATGGATGGTACACAAATCAAACCAACCAATCAATGAATCAATCAATCATTGGCAGTCATTGATTATCACCTTGCCTAACCACCCAGGTCTAATTTATTCTGAAACTTTGCCTTTCAGTCATCAAGTCCTTTGGGTGTTTCTGATTTTAAGGTTCTACCAGAGACATGCTGGGGCTCTGAACTGGATGGGCATGTGTTGCCGATTAAAGTATACGAAACTGCTTGGGATTGCTGATGAACTGAAGGAAACCTGGGCCACTGGCTCCAGTGTGAAAACAATCACTCTGAAATTTCACTGCTTCCCTAGAAGTGTTTTCAATATGTGAGCGTGTGCGTGTATGTATATATTTATATACATGTATCCCAAGTTAATTGGGCTTTTACGCACTATTATACTTGTCACCATGCCAGGTTCTACATTTCGTCCAAGGGTGAAATGAAAACTCCAAATCCATGTGGTTTTGAAACTATTTTAGTACAAGCATTTCAGTAAAGAATTATAAAGTGGGAAAGACAGGCTCCTGTATCTCATCTGGCTATGAAGGGTCAGAATTCATCAACCCTTCAACCTGCCACAAGAGACTTTCAGGGTGTGTTAAAAAAAGTATGGAGCACATGCATAGTACACACACACACACACACACACACACACTTAGTACGTACAGGTCATCACCTGATATTATGTATTATGATGAAATTGTATACAATCAAGAAGTCACAAACTGAGTGTGAAACTGGGCTCTTCATATGAGCCAAAGATGTATGAGTAATGCATATGCAATAGGACAGGTAGAGGTATTTTTAAAAACTTAAATAGAAAACAAAGTATAAATATTCCACAAAGACTTGAAATTGACTTTTCTTCTTTTCCTTCTTTAAACTTATTTTTAACTCAACAAGCCCACCAAGTCCTTCTTGGTCGTCTCATCAATCCTGACAAGAAGATTAGAGTGAGATAAAGTGTAGATTAATCAGAATTCATCCAAGTGGTTTCATGACTAAATGGAGCTTTGACCTTGGATCTCAGAATTCTAGCCTCTTTACAGACTGGCACATTTTAAGAATTTTCCAAATTAAAACACAGTTTTAATTTCTTTTAAAAGTACATTAATAAAGGTGAAGAAAAATTATTCATAGAACATGGTAAAGTATATTTTTTTCTTGCCTACCTGCTTTTATTTCTGCCCTCATGCCTTGTCACAGAGGGCTTCTGAAGCTTTAAAATCAGAAGGAAATATAAGCAAGGAACTAACTAGGGAAGCTGATGGCAATTCTCCCATTGAAACATTTGATTTAATTGCATTTACCTTAAGGGACAAAATTTCACAGAGAGGAAAAAATACAGTAAAATATTAAATGAAAAGGGGAAATAATAACAGGGTGGAATTTTTGCCAATTCAGCCTGGATGGTAACTGGCTATAAATATTACAACTAATGAACAAAGTATTATTGTTAGTGTTAAATATTTTTTAATCTGTCTTTATCTCAAGGTAGTAAGCGTACCTAATGTCTCTGGTTTACCTCAAATGACACAACAATCCCTCACAGGGATATCCACATGGTGGGTCAAGATAGCAATTGTGATTGTGTGACCGAAACCCCACCCCCTTTGGATTGCAGTGGAGATTAAAAAGGGGTGGATCTTCAGCCACAGAATTTTGATTACAGCCTTGATATTTTAATGCTCTCCTATGCAGAAACTCCTAATTCTGCATAAGCGACTGGAATAAGGCTAAAATTGGACTGGAACATAGTTTAAAACATAGTAAATGTTAGATCATTCCAGTTGGCTACCTGAGATTAGATGAACGAATGAATGAATGAATGAATGAATGAATGAATGAATGAATGAATGGTGTTTCATGTACCAAATCCACAGAATATATAATCTGCATGTCAAGAAAGATTAGTTATGGTTGGTATTGAAGAATCAGTGGTGACTTCCTTATATTCATGAAAATTTGGAGATAATTGTCAATGTACAGAGAATCCCATTCAAAACTTCAGACTATTAACTGGAACATGTTTATTTCAGACAGTAAAACCTATCAATTAAAATATAATACAAAATTATGTCATTTTTTTCTGGATTCCCCTCTCCAAACACACATTCTTATTTATTGGGCCATTAGCTTCAATGGATTAGAAAAACAAAGAAAAAGATTGCATTTACAATGGATGCTGTGGGAGGAAAATAGGAGATGGATTTATATGATCATTCTCCCCCAGACCTCTCTGCATTGTAAAAGACCCTGATTTATCCAAATGCAGTGGAGATGGAAAACATTTAGACTATATTGCATCTGAACTTGCAACACAACTATTGCTTCTACATTACTAACGAGTGAATGAGGTGCACATCAAATGCCTGGATATTTTTAGCTATAACTCCAAATACGGGCAGAGCAATGTAAAATTACAGACTGGTGTTTGCAGGTTTTCTATATATGCCCAATGAGATCAGCAGGATTTCTTTCTGGTTTAAAAAACACAGAGCAAAATTATATGGCCTTTTTGACAAGAATATTATTGTTTATAGCTGGAATATGTGGAAAAGATTGAAAAACTGAGTAACCAGATTGATTAAGGTGAGGAATTGCTATTACAGATTGAGCACTTATACATGGAAAAAGGGAAAGTAAGAGGACAGAAGAATAGAAAATCATGCCCAACATAGATGATATGAAGCTAGGAGTTTGCTCTGCCTTGTGAACTTTCCAAATGTATCTATGGGACTACTCTGAATATGGAATGCTGGACTGCAGGGGTTTATGGCTTGATCCATTGGGGGCCTTCTTATGTTCTCATTCACTTAAAACATTTAAATTATTGCTATATTTAGAGAATAAAGTATCTCAGGACTGGGAGGGGGAAGCTATTTTTCACATCTACTGCAAGAGAAGTATAACAAAATAAGATGAGCAATGATCCCTGATGGATTTGATATATACAGAAACATTTTTTTTTTGAGTTTATGAACTGGTTATTTTCTATGTATGATTTGAAAAGCAACTGTTGAAGAATATGTTTTTTTTCTTCATTGTAACGATGTATAAAGACTATATATTATAATATAGTAAAATTAACTGTGTCAGCTGTGAAACCTTTTCATTTGTTGGATAGCTTATTTGTCTGTCAATATAAAAAAGCCGAACTTTGGCATGAGTTCCAACAGTTCTTGGCAGCCACCACCAGTAATGATTTGTGGAGCTACACAAATTGGATGGCCGGTCAAGTTTCACTTTTGGGGAGGGCTAGGAATGCACAGGGGAGCATATTACAAGAACTTACTAACAGTTTGCATCAATCCATGCAAAACAGTTTCATATCTCACCTAATGTG